>OZ026842.1:36304474-36691196 GCA_964023205.1 Lutraria lutraria | reverse complement strand
ATTTCTTTGAAGAGGGTTTTTTTTGGGTTGGTGAAGTTCTTTGGTCGTGTGGTCCTTTTGGAAGGATGGGATTTTTATGTAGATAAATGTGTGTCATTTTTTATCATTCGTTGTTTTATATTTGTTTTCACTTCTGTCTTTAAATGCATGAATATCTTCCTCAGGCTTTGTCATTTTCATTTTCACGTACATGTACGACTGGCAGAACGGATACAATTAATTTAATGGTAACTATAAGATAAGTAATATGTTTTTGAATCAGAAAGTCAGTAAGTTAGTTAGAAAATGTTTATTTCAGTAGCTTATGTATATGAACAGTATATTTATTAACGTAATGGTTACAATGAATTTAATAATAAACTATTTTGCATCAGTATTATAACTACACTTTTACAATTATATCAATAAACATTTTGACCTGTTTACTATTTATACTTATAATATATATAGAAACGTACTACATTGTACATAATTTCTTTGCAAAATAACACTTCAAATAAAGGCAAGATCTCAGTTTCTGTTTTGTCTGAAATAACCAATTCAAGGGAAACAATTCTTACTATCAAGTGTCAACTATTTTTAAATCATTGTTGGCGGATTATAATACACTGACCCAAAATGAAAACTTTATACTAAGTTCAAACATTTTGTATATTATATTGATATGTTTACTTCCAGGGTTATGTTCATTCTTTATTAATTATTCGTCCTCTTTTTTCTGAATGCAATCTGAAAACGTTGATGCATCTTTTCAAAACAATTAAGTGCCGATGGGTAACATGAAAATCCAGAAAACTGAATCTTATTAGAAAACAATTAAGATAAAATGCAAGTACGGGCTGAGTGCACAAAGATGCTGACACTCAATTTACATGCATACGTAGCACTAATGAATACGTTGTAGATATATGAAATATTCTCCTAAAACAAAGATGTACGTTTTCATGATAATAATATCAACACCGAATACATGTAAGTTGTTGGAAAGATTTCATTCCTCATTTTCATTTTTTTGTTGTTGTTTGTTATGAAAATCATTGTATATGTAACAATATGATATCATGTTTATTCTTTAATTTTGTCATGGAAGTGATATAAGTGTAATAAAAGAATTTTGACTTTGACTTTAGGCGTGATCACTATTTGCAATAGTGCAATAATGTACATATGATAGGACATGAAGGACTGAAATATATTTCAGATAAAACACATAAGTATTTTTCATCAACAAAGAGAAAAGCATCACAGTCCGGAATTAGTAAACACATCAAGCATAGATAATAAACAAATATAAATAAGTCAACTACTTATTACTAAAATTATGTATGTTTCCGGAGATCAAAAATACAAAACATGCAAAAAGAGAATATAAAGATTCCACTGAAACGAAAATTTCGGTTTTTATTTTAAGTGACTTGTTGTAAATAAAAACAAATAGAAATATACGAAAGTTGACACGACGAGTCAGTAGTATACATGTATGACCACTGACCAAGGACACCGTATTCCATCGGTTTCTACACCTTTCCGCTCATGACTAGTAAATGTACTTATAATCTGTTTTTTGTCAGTGGCTGATAAGCGATTGTATATCCCTGTAATTAATATAGTGTCCTTGGCAACAAACGATGTAGAAAATTATACACAGTGAGGGAGTCCAATAACAATTAATACAGAATGAGGATCGCGCGTCAATGAATCTGATTTGGATTCTCACTGAGATAAGCGATGTCACTTCAAAGGAAGGGAAAGGGTAGTCTATACGAACAGAAAATATTATGCAAAAGGAGAATAACGTACGAAAAAAGTACTAAAGCTCGCCAAGATACGCTTTCTCACTCACCGGATAAACCTTCTCCATATCCGGCACCAACCATGTATTCTCTATATTTCATCATTTTTTTTTATTGCAATTAGCGGAGGAAATTTAACTCGTGGTCGATTATGACAAGATATTGTGCCCGTGAACATTTCGATTGTGTTTAATGAAGACTGGTTTGAAACTATTCAATCTGGTGTTTGGAAACCGCCTATCCTTCGCATGGGTTCTCATAATATGTACCGACAAAACAGACATAATTTATAAAGATAAGTCCGTAACAAGTACAGTATAACCTCTGTAGAGCAACACCCTGTGGGAGCTACAAATAGTGGCCGTTGTTTAGAGGTTGTTGCACTACAGAGGTTAGATTTATAGTAAATATCAGCTTAGGGAAATTTTGAAGGTGTCGTTATAGAGAGGGTGTTGCTCTACAGAGGGTCGCTCTGGAGAGGTTGTACTGTAAGTATATTTCAATCTAAACCATAAAAAATGATGAGTTGATACGCCCAATATGGATTACATTAAGTATATGATTGCCAGTAAATAAATTATAATCATAACATTGCAGTAATGGCCGTTAGCATAATAACGTGACTGGGATATCTAAGAAACATAATTAGTATAACTGAATTGTATTAATGATTTTAAAAAAATCGCATAACCCAACAGAAAATCAAGAAGAAAATACATGAAATAAAAGAATTTTACGCTGAAATAGAGACAATGATATTACTGTATTATATGTATATCAAATGAAATATTGTGTATACATAAATATGTTTTGTTGTGTATTATGAACTCGTATTGTTAATTCAATAATTACGTTTTCCCATAGAAGTTGTTATCATCAATGTATCTCAATCGCTGAAATAATATCTCATATCTGCAGTTATCCGGTATTTGTTGAAACTTGTCGGCGCATTGTATTCGTAGTTCTTTTACTTCTTCTGAATAGCTACGGTAGTCGCTTGCTTGAGTATATAATTCTACACCAAACCGAGCAACGTTCTTAATGGCAACATCTTTAACTTTTGTGATGTTCAATGTGTTTGAAATGTTGAAGATGTCTAAACATACAATCATTTTTGGCAGATAACGTGTATCATAATACGACCATCTACCCCCTATATTTGTTATGCTCTCAGCCAACATGCTCATCATAACAGTTTCACATCTAGATAGAATGCTTGGAACTTGATACTCATGTGCTATTCCAACAATTCTAAGAACATTTGTATCTGAAATAATAATTTAATTCATGAACTACCTACAGAATATGATGGTACTAATGACAATTAAATAAATGTCACTGCGCACTCGGAATTGTCATGCACTTTGTGTCATCTGGTCGTGCCGTCGGCGTATGTCGTCTTAGTGAGTGTGATAATTCTGTGTGTCTTCTGTATTTGACGTCTGCGTTTACGTATGTCGTCCAGATTGTCTTAATATCAAATTATCATATTAAGAAAAGCTCCATGGTGGAAACAACAAGTCCCAAGGTTATAAAACTTATAAATGGTTCCGAACGTAAATCTCAATATATTTCTTGAAGTATTATGGTTGACAAATGAAAAGATAGAGCAGATAAAGCAAATGTTTAAATATATATTCAGATCAAATATGCTCTCTTTATGATTAATCATATCAGTGCTGTCTGATCATAATAACCGTTAGAAAGATTATAAGACAATATACGAGATTTGAGCTAGGAAACCAACAATAACTTTTATAACATTGGGGCCTGATGATTGTTTTTATTAAATTACACACGTTATTCTTTATTTCACATAATATTCAGTTCATAGAAAATCAGAGAAGGGAAAAAACTCACTGTCGACAGGTTTCAGATGAGCAGGATGTAAACACATCAGAAATTCTAGAAAATCCTCTGACTTTTTCCCTGGAAACCTTGGTTTCTTTGTATTCTTTTCCTTAAAATCGTGTTTAAACATAGCTTTAAACACCGGAGACATAAGCGACATGAAGGCTGGGTGTACGTATAAAGTCGTTCCATCATCAAACTTCAGATCTATGTCATCAGGGTCACTTTTTGTCGTGAATGGTTCAGGGGTCGAAAGCGAAACTTTTACTTTTTTGGACGGCGGCATAATTTCCGCCATTGTTATACCTGAAGTGTTAAATACGGAGTTTGTGATACGGGAAATTCATATTTATAATATTGAATGATGACAAGCTCAGGTTTTATTACTAAATAATTTATTGATTTTATTTGGAAAATAAAATCAGTTTAAATCTTCAAATTAACTACCCATTACACTGTAGTCAGTATTGAAAACAAATGACACCGATTCGGAACAATGGCAGACAAGAGCACTCGATTCATTCCAAAACCAAAGTATCTTAATTTCGTATTGAATAACCTTGGTTGTAGGTATTTTCATGGACCATGTACCTGAATCACGTTCTAGACTTTTGTAACTATCGATATCACCGAAGAAGTTTAATTGTATTTTATAATGGCTGGTCAATATAAACAAACCAACGGTATAAAGTTCCCTTCCGGATGGGCATTGGCAGCTAGTGACTGGTCGGAGAAATCCTAAAATTTGGAACTGTCCAGTCAAAGAAAGTCCATGCTTCGGTATTAACAT
Organism: Lutraria lutraria; assembly: GCA_964023205.1. Classification (NCBI taxonomy): domain Eukaryota; kingdom Metazoa; phylum Mollusca; class Bivalvia; order Venerida; family Mactridae; genus Lutraria; species Lutraria lutraria. Next base: position 36,686,762 of record OZ026842.1, on the reverse strand, counting down.
TTCTCAGTCAACATTGTCATCTATTTATGTACATATCTACGTACCCAAATTTCATCAACTTAGCATGAAACGTATTTAAGTTATCATAGGATCAAGAAGTTGTGTCCATATTTTGACCATTCACGGACAGAGGGCCGACCTATAGTCCTCTCCGGTGTAAACACCGGTAGGGGACTAGTAAAAATGATAAATATAAAGGTTTATAAAAACCAGAGATTTATCCGCCATTTTTTTTCTTATATACGTCACACGATTTTCTAGTTTAAACTGTATATTTGCAATAAACAGATGAAAATAAACATTAAACCATATAAATTGTAGTATCAGAATGTACACAAACCTTTCATTTGTGCCATCGCGATCCGTAAAAGCATAAATGATTTTTGAGAGAGAAAAAGTCAAATGCCTTGATGCAAAATACGTAGCAATTAGAGCGAAGTTAACTAAATTGCTACATATACAATACGGTGTGCAATGAAATATCGACTGGAAAGATACATAAAACGAATTTCCTTGAATAAAATTGTGAACGTAAATCTAGACCGTGTACATAAAGTTAAAAGCTAGTCAAACAAGATCTGATTTTCAATCATCATTTGATTAAAACACATTTAATTGGTGTTTTCGATTCAATATACAGTACAACCTCTTCAGTGCGGCCCTCTGTAGAGCAACAACCTCTCTATAACAATACATTCAAAATTTCCATAAGTTGATATTTACCATACATTTAATATTTGCAGCTCCCACAGGGTGTTGCTCTATAGAGGTTGTACTGTACATAAAATTATATGAATAACTTTATTTGAGTAGTACATTTCTCTCGATTTCGACCCAATTTTATAATGTCAGCAAATAGCAAAATTGAAAAAAATATCATTTGTTAAATCCGTTCTATATCTGATTTTTCTTTTATCTAATGATGAAAGCACATTAATTGGGGTTTTAGTGCTACTACATTTTTCAAATATTTTTGTGTCTGTACTTACTTAATTTCGTTCTCGATTGTGATCCAATTTAAGTACTGCTACATTTATATTGAATGAACGCTAATGGAATGTAGTGTCCCTGCAAGAAGCAAATCACGGACATTCATTCCCATTATTATACCCCATTCCCTTTTTCTATGTAAAGTCGCCTATACCTGAGGGGGCGTTAATTTTTAAAAAAAACACTGTAATAACATATGCGCTGAAATAATGCACGTACAGTTCAAACAGATTTCGGTTATTAAATCATGTTCATGAGTTTGAAGCGCTAGTAAAGGCTTGATCAACAAGTTTTGGTAGCATGTGGACTGGTGAACGCATTGTCTTGTACCATAAGAAAAGAATAATAAGACCGAGTAATTTGAAAAAAACACACAAAAACTGAAATATACAGAATACAGAAATGTTTATTCAGTATGAGCATAAGACATCTTATCAACGTGAATACACACAATCAACACTGCTCTGAAGTATATATACTTGTTGAATAATAATATAACGTGAAAGACAAACAATGTAGAAAGTCATATTATAAGGAAGCCCATGAAATAGACGATTTGATATGCACAATATATTGATAACACAATGTACTGAAATAATTGATAAATAATGATTTTGGTTGAGTTGTATAAATGGTTAAAAGGTTTAAACTTATGGTCTAGCAAATTATAAGAACGGAGACATGAAATAAAATCTTCAGAGCACTATATAGCTACTTGTCGTGTTCATTATTGTAAGCTTAAGCCGGTGTAACGTTTTCAAACTTCCCCCATTTCAAGTTACCTTTCATTAACATAAAAATGTTTTCAGATTTCCCCCGGAAATTTGAAAACGTTTTTAAGTTACCGGAAGGGGTACATTTAAAACGTTTTGAGATTACCCCCTGCATTTTCAAATGCCCTACCCGGTAATCTAAAAACTTTTTTCAGGTTACCCGGGTGTGCTTTGAAAACGTTTTCAGATTACCCCCGGGAATGCTTTAAAAAAAGTTTTCAGATTACCCCGGGTAAAAATTTGAAAATTCATAATAAGAGAGAGCTTGCACACGAATAAGGAGATTACAAACACATAAATGCACGAACTACAGTTATTTAGCAACCATAAAGTGAGTTCGATCCCCATCACAGACGGTTTGGATTTTGCATTTGCAACATAAAGGAAGTTTTCAGGATTATTTAGGAGTGTAGCGCGATACTTTTTATTATTCGTTAAAGTTGTTTTATCTTATTGCATAATACGGTCATACGTTAATAATGAATTTTAATGTTAAGTGCTTGTCTCTTATGTGTGTGTTTGGGAGATTCTGTGAACCTCTAGTTTTACCCAAAGGGGTCTGAGTTTAACACATATGCTATGTCCAACTTTAGTAATAACAAATAATGTGGTCCTAATGACGAAACCATATGACGTCATATACTGACAAGTTCATTTCTTCATTATGGAATCATATGAGCGTTATTGCGCAAATACCAATGGAATCTTGAATTATTTTGCCAAAAATTAGATAAAAAACAATCAAATATTGTAGGTTTTCTGAACACAAGTAAATGTGTGATTGCAAAGGTCAGGTCTTGCATTTTTGTTCATTAATTGAATAAGGGTGTATACTCTCCATGACCCTAATAGGATGCCATAGCTTTATGTAATCATCGCGTAAATTCAGTTAAGAAATACATGTCAATAAACTTTGTTGACTGTGAATCATACGAATGAATTATAACCTGAAAATATAAACGTTTTCTCAAGTAAGAATTAACATAGGTTGGGGAGGCGTTTGAAAACGTTTTCAAGTTACCGGGAAGGGATTATTAAAACGGGGGAGGGAGTTTGAAAACGTTTTAATGTTACCGGGGCCCATAATTTGTAAACGTTCTTAAGTTACCGGGGGATAACATGAAAGGTGGGTGGGGGCTTGAAAAAGTTACACCGGAACGATGTTATTATTTTTATACAAAATAAGTTTAGCAGTCGAGCGCGTTACAACTTGAAACCGATCACCTCTTTCAAGTTTTTAACCTCGGATCTAGCGCTCATTATATCATAATTATTATAATATAGTCATGTAAATTAATAAGTGATTTGATGTAGGCTCTGTTATTTGTCCCCGGACCGGGAAGTTATATAGATATTGACCCGCTGATTTGAAATGCCACTGCATTTATTATGCTGATAAGGCTAAATAATAAATAGTTACTAGTATTTAATAACATCATTTCTAACCTCGAATGTATTGCTCATTACATCAAATTATAACATCATTTTATATTTAGATTCATGATACCGAACCCGCCTCCGTGGTCGAGTAATTAAAGTCGCTTACATACAATTATTGTTAGAGGGTCGTGGGTTCGAGCCCAGCTACGGACCATGTCTCTTTGTTTTGGAAGGTAGGCAGTTGCTCACGGAGGATGTGAGTCCAGCGCTGGTTCTTCCCAGGAACGATGATTATGTGAAATGACCGCCTCATATGACTCTGACTGTTGAAAAGGGGCGTAAAACCCGATATAAACAAACACACGAACTTACAAACAAAAATAGTGATAAGTGTGCCTTTAAAACGCAGGTGTTTATTTGATTAAATTTTACAAGAACTTGTTGACTACATGAGTATAATTGCGAATTATTCAAATTATCCTAAGTAATTTGTATAAACATCGACATTGACCCTGTACTTTGCGTTCGAATTTGATTTAAACCATCAATAGTTGATAATAACTTGCTGATTAATGATACCCTATTTTGATTTGCCTGATAATAATGAATGTAGCTACTTCAATACGAACGGTATACATGATAAATGTATATACATGCTGAGGTGAATAAAAGCAGGTTTAAAAAAACTTATTTGTCTTGGATCTTTAATGTTGTTCATGTCATGGAACAGAGCTGACACGTACAAATAAAGTACAGGTATAATTATGAAAGGAAAGGATTGATAAACAAGAACCTGTTTTGAATAGTATTCATATCATTCAGCGCTACAAAAGCAAATATTTGCAAACCCATCATTCGATTAAAAAAATATAATCTGCAGAATTTCTTTTTTTTACACTTCCAAAAGAATTAAACAGATTATCTTCTTGAGATATAATATTTCACTGTCTCATATAATTCAAACCCATTATGTTTACTTTGAATTCGTCTGCATTATGCCTCGTTGCCATTTTGGTTAGCAAGGCGTCTGTGGTGCCCGTAGATTGGCTGTAGCATCCGTTCCGTGCGGCGTCCGTCCATACGATTTTCTTACGGATTCACGATCTCCACAGTCCCTAAGCGTTTGCTTAATGAAAAGTTATACGAGAAAGATCGTACGTCCGCAGCTCGTATGTCGCAGCAGGCAACGCACGATTTTCCTTGGACATTGTGCCCAAACAAACTCGTACGGAGAAGATACAATCGTAAAAATCATTGCACGGTTCTTGTACATTAGCCCTAAAACAGTCGCTCGTTGTCCGTGCAGTGCCCGTGGACTCATACGGATATTGAGCAATCATCGCGCGGTTATCGTACTGAGGCCGGTAATGGGATGAGAACTTAATATGAATTTGTGCACAACACTCCTTATAATTAAACACCTTGGATCAGGATATCATATCGACTGAACTGTAGGATCCTTGAATCAAAACCTAGCCTGGGATTGTATTTGGGGTCTGTTGGGTCAAGGTCAATGTCACTGTTACTAAAAATAGAAAATCAGTGTCCGGTCAATAACTTAAGTTTGGAATGACCAATGTTGATTAAACTTGGTATTTATTATCCTTGAATAAAAACCTAGCCTGAGATTATATTTGGGATCTGTGGGGTCAAGGTCAAGGTCACTGTTACTAAAAATAGAAAATCAGTGTCCGGTCCATAACTTAAGTTTGGAACGACCAACGTTGACTAAATTTCGTATTTAGCATCCTTGAATCAAAACCTAGCCATGGATGGTATTTGGGGTCTGTGGGGTCAAGGTCAATGTCGCTTTTACTAAAAGTAGAAAATCAGTGTCCGGTCAATGACTTCAGTTTGGAATGACCAATGTTTACTAAATTAGGTTTTTAGTATCATTGAATCAAAACCTAGCCTGGGATTGTATTTGGGGTCTGAGAGGTCAAGGTCACTGTTACTAAAAAAAGAAAATCAGTGTCCGGTCAATGACTTAAGTTTGGAATGACCAATTTTAATTAAACTTGGTATTTAGTATCCTTAAATCAAAACCTAGCTTGGGATTGTATTTGGGGTCTGTTGAGTCAGGGTCAAGGTAACTGTTACTAAAAATAGAAAATCAGTGTCCGGTCAATAACTTAAGTTCGGAAAGACCAATGTTGACTTCACTTGGAATTAAGCATCCTTGAATCAAAACCCAGCTTAGGATTGTATTCGGGGTCTGTGGGGTCAAGGTCACTGTAACTAAAAATAGAAAATCAGTGTCCGGTCAATAACTTAAGTTCGGAAAGACCAATGTTGACTTAACTTGGTATTTAGCATCCTTGAATCAAAACCCAGCTTGCGATTGTATTTGGGGTATGTGGGGTCAAGGTCAGTGTAACTAAAAATAGAAAATCAGTGTCCGGTCAATAACTTAAGTTCGGAAAGACCAATGTTGACTTAACTTGGTATTTAGCATCCTTGAATCAAAACCCAGCTTGGGATTGTAATTGGGGTATGTGGGGTCAAGGTCACTGTAACTAAAAATAGAAAACTAGACAATTCTAGTTGAACTTCATAAAACACGACATAAAAGTGTTTGCTTAAAGCCCCATTAGCTTTTTGCTGTAGAAAAAAATATATGCAAAAACCTTTAATGCTGATATTATCCCAAGATGATCATTACCGACGAAACAAACCCTTTTTCGTCTGAAAACACTAATTTCACTGTGATTTTTGCTTTTGTAAACATGAAATATGTAGAGCGTGTGACGTCACTTTACTACGTGTGCATAGCATGACTGTGGCAAAACACAGGTGTTCTATGAATAGTATTTTTTTCAATGATATTGAAAAAAATGCGATAGCGGTTTCGGAAACAGTTCTTCTTGCTATAAAGTATGCACGGGAGAAAATCACACCGGATTCCTCTGTTATAGAACAAACAGAATCTATTAGGACCAATGCATTTATAAGCTTATGGGACTTCAACGTTTTACTAAGTTGTTTGCTATATATGAGTTCAGCAATTGGCCGTTTCCAACTTAATTAGAAGGCTTTTCATTTTTGTCAAAATCTGAATAACTGTACCACTATATTTACCCGGTGTCATTTATATTTTATGCATTTATAGTTGAAGTTTAGATTATTGATTGAGTCGACACTGAAAATAAACTTGAATAAAACTTCCTGAAATATACCGATAATCTGAAAACCATTCGAGATATATAACTACTTGAAACCCAAACCCGACAAACAAGGGTTGGTAAGAGAATATTGTAATTAAGCTCTTGATATATCACGTACAGGTGAAAAACGTGTATTCAAGTGATTCATTTGGAGATATTGACAACCGCTTAACACGACTGGTACACATAATGGTAGAGGGTCTATAGACAAGCGTTTGATAACTGGAGAACAGATTACTCGCAATGAAACCTGGAAACTATACAACCTTGATGTGTCATATCGAAGCATTTATGCCTTTATCTAATGAATTTTACAAAGCAGACCTTTCATATTTCACAGCACATGTCAACATAGGACTATTTCAACCAGTGAATTAGTTTTTTTTTATTGATTTCTTTTGTGTTGATCAGTAAATATTATGGCTAAGATTAACATGTTTCATTTCACGAAGAAATTACTTATGTGATGATATTAATACCATATGATATATATAACAATCTTATAACTAGATGTGTTTTTTGAAACATAATGCCCTCTCAGGGTGACCTGGCACTTTGGCTAACTGAATTGAAAATGCACATGTCCTGCAGAGGTTGTCTTGAGGAACCAACATATGAAGTTTGATGAATGTAAGTGTAAGGTGTGAGTGTAAGGTTAAAGTTTGGTACTGACAGACAGACAGGCAGACAGACATGACCTGTCCAGACCTGGAATCGAACCCGGATCGCTAGGTTACAAATCCAGCGCTCCAACCACTGGACCACAACGGCGGTCTACTTATAACATAGCGACTAGATTTGTAAGAACTGATTTATTATGTAGTTCTGCGCATTTGTTAATTAATATCTCACGTATTTTTTAGAAATAAGATAACGATCATATTTATCATTTCATAAACAACATATTAATTTATTAAAACTTTTAAAGAAATCACACAAGAGATATAGTTAAATAATTATATAACTATTCTTACCTGTGTACTTCAATGTTCCTCTCGTCAGGTAAATCTGTTCTTTGTGATAGTATAATTATATTTTATTTGTGCGTGGCTTTCAAATAATATGCAATTTGATACTAAAGAACTTAACATAACATTAAGTAATATCTAAACAAACCAAAGTATCTACTGTGTTATTATCGGTCGTGACCGACAGAATATTTTCGAGGTGCAGCCTATTCAATTAAGATTACAGTTATTGTTTTAAATATACGGTATGTTCCATGTGAAGAATACATACTTAAGCAAATTGATTAAAATGATTGTTATATCATACGTGCGTGCAAAGAATGTGTTTTTTCTGATTTTACCCCAAAATAGGTGGGATTTCGTGCGAAGATGGTTCACAATATTGCGTACATAAGCTGCTCAGAACCAGCAACCAAACTTATCATCAAATGTATTGAAGCAATCTAAATGACTTGGAGTACATTTGCACTGTACTACATGTGGCGAGCAAAAAAAGCAACAACCTTTTATCCGTTTGTCGTAGCCAATTAGTTGAAAGAAAAAAAACATCATTCTGTCATAATTCACAAGGTTCATTTATTTTTTTTCTTACATAAAGACTATTAGTTAGAATTTCGTCTGATAATTGTTACCCTGCTATCAAATAAATATTTTATTAACGTATTTCACATCTATAGGAGAAAAAGGTGTTTTACATTGAAGTAGGAGTTTTGATTTATCTGCATGAGAAATCTATTTCATTACCAAAGTTCTGTTCAATGCAGTCCTTTGTCCTTTGTTTATAGAAATACCAGTTGTCAAAAGTAGTCCAACTCTTGCTTAATCCTTGCATATCAAAGCCCGAAACGAAAAGAAGTAATGCCCTTTACATGACTTTCCCAGTTTATGTCCCTTATTATCACGTTGTTTAAACATCATATAACAATTTCTATAGTATCTGTGTGATTTTACTTACAGGGAGAACGACATCAATATTGGATACAACGCGCATAATATGATTAGTTTTGGTAGCATGTGACCCGGTGAACGCATTGTCTTGTACCATAAGAAAAGAATAATAAGACCGAGTAATTTGAAAAATAATGAAATATACAGAAATGTTTATTCAGTATGAGCATAAGACATCTTATCAACGTGAATACACACAATCAACACTGCTCTGAAGTATATATACTTGTTGAATAATAATATAACGTGAAAGACAAACAATGTAGAAAGTTATATTATAAGGAAGCCCATGAAATAGACGATTTGATATGCACAATATATTGATAACACAATGTACTGAAATAATTTATAAATAATGATTTTTGTTGAGTTGTATAAATGGTTAAAAAGTTTAAACTTATGGTCTAGCAAATTATATGAACGGATACATGAAATAAAATCTTCAGAGCACTATATAGCTACTTGTCATGTTCGTTATTGTAAGCTTAAGCCGGTGTAACGTTTTCAAACTTCCCCCATTTCAAGTTACCCCTCTTTAACTTAAAAATGTTTTCAGATTACCCCCGGGAGGGAGTTTGAAAACGTGTTTTAATGTTACCGAGGTCGGTACTTTGAAAACGTTCTTAAGTTACCGGGGGGGGGGGGGGGGGGTAACCTGAAAAAGGGGGAGCTTGAAAAAGTTACACCGGGACGATGTTATTATTTGATACAAAATAAGTTTAGCAGTCGAGCGCGTTACAACGCGTGAAAACCGATCACCTCTTTCAAGTTTTATAACCTCGGATCTAGCGCATTATATCATAATTATTATGATATAATCATGTAAATTAATAAGTGATAGGCTCTGTTATTTGTCCCCGGACCGGGAAGTAATATAGATATTGACCCGCTGATTTGAAATGCCACTGCATTTATTATGCTGATAAGGCTAAATAATAAATATATTTATTTAATAACATCATTTTATAACCTTGGATGTATTGCTCATTACATCAAATTATAACATCATTTTAAATTTAGATTCATGATACCGAACCCGCCTCCGTGGTCGAGTAATTAAAGTCGCTAACATAGAATTATTGTAACCTCTCACTGATAGAGGGTCGTGGGATCGAGCCCAGCTACGGACCATGTCTCTTTATTGTGGAAAATAGGCAGTTGCTCAGGGAGGATTGGAGTCTAGCACTGGTTCTTCCCAGGGACGATGATTAGGTGAACTGACCGCCTCATATGACTCTGACTGTTGAAAAGGGGCGTAAACCCGATATAAACAAACACACGAACTTACAAACAAAAATAATCATAAGTGTGCTTTTAAAATGCAGGTGTTTATTTGATTAAATTTTACAAGAACTTTTTGACTACATGAGTATAATTGCAAATTATTCAAATTATCCTAAGTAATTTGTATAAACATCGACATTGACCCTGTACTTTGCGTTCGAATTTGATTTTTAAACGATCAATAATTGATAATAACTTGCTGATTAATGATACCCTATTTTGATTTGCCTGATAATAATGAATGTAGCTACTTCAATACGAACGGTATACATGATAAATGTATATACATGCTGAGGTGAATAAAAGCAGGTTTAAAAAAGCTTATTTTGTCTTAAATCTTTAATGTTGTCAATGTCATGGAACAGAGCTGACACGTACAAATAAAGTACACGTATAATTAGGAAACGATCACAGTCAGTGCCGGTGTAACGTTTTCAAGCTCCCCCCTTTTCAGGTTACCCCCCGGTAACTTAGAAACGTTTTCAAATTACCTCCTCCGTTTTCGTCAAAAAGAATCAACATAGGGAGGGGGTATTATTAAAACGGGGGAGGGAGTTTGAAAACGTTTTTATTGTTACCGGGGCCGGTACTTTGAAAACGTTTTTAAGATATCGGGGGGTAACCTGAAAAAGGGGGAGCTTGAAAACGTTACACCGGTATACCTGCTGCTGTGCACCATCAAAAATGTAAACAAAAAGCCGCCATCTTGGATGAAAAAGGTAATTTTTTGCTTATTTCTTCGATTTCGCTTTTCTTTCAAATTCCTGCTATAGCAAAGAACAGTCATGCTACACAATTTTCTGGATACATTGCTACCCATAGTATTTACTAGGTACCTCTGGTATAAAAGTTACCTTGGACAAGAAAATCGAATCGAGAGAAAAATTCCGTGGTGCACAGCAGCTCATTTAGAATTTTTCGATCCTTTTGTCCAGGAAATTGACTTGTTCGCATGTCGACGCACATTTTTATCCATAAGTTGTAATACAGAAGCTTAAAATTAGACTTTTGGTACATATAGCAACGTATTTTCTAGTTTAACGAATTCCTGAGCTATTTGGTGGACAGCAGCGTGGCAATTAGAAGGGTGGACAGCAGCGGAAACGGATGCGCAGCAGGAGCTTTTTTGCATACTTGAGAACCATAAATCTGTTTCCCCAAAATCAAGACTGCTCCTGTATAACACTACATGTATCAATAAACACTAAGTCTAGCATACCAAGGGGTAGGTTCTCTTAGGGCCAAAAATGGCCCTGTGTCAAATTCTGTCCATAATCTCATTATATGTTCCCTATTCCTTATATTTGAAGAAAACATGATTTTCAAAGCTCCACTATAAAAAGCGTTGCCATGGCAACAGAAATACTTTTTTGCTAGAAATTGAAAAAAACACTATTTTACATACAATGATTGGACGAAATGTGATAATTTTGTTGTATATGACAGAGACAGGGATATGGTCAATATTTATATATGTATTATTTTAGTTGCCATGGTAACCTGTTGAAATTATTTTTTTTGAGTTTTCTTCAAAAATGCAATTTAGTCACACAAATTTTCATAAATCCATGTGATTTAATGAAATTACATTGTATAGCAATGTTATTCGATATTTTGTTTCCATGGCAACTGAATTATTTTATATGAGTAGTTTAAACAAAGTAATATTTTGTCTGATTTAATGTATTTCACCTTATGTTCCCCTCATTTGGACATCTAACAATTTATTTGTAGTAACTGTAATATCATTTCCAACATTATTGAAATTAATAATTCCAATTCAGTTAACATTGCAACTAAGGGACAGGTTTTTTATGACAAAATGTCTGTGCCAAATTCTCTCATTGATAGTTCAGCAATAAATAGTACAGCATTACTTTGTATTGCATTCAGATATTTTTTGCAATGGAATGCATTGATTTTACTCCAAAAAGCAGAATATTTTTGTTTGACATTAAAATTATTCTACTTGGTTTCAACATATGTACCATTCAAATGGAAATCTTGCAGTATATTTGATGTTAATGTACATGTAGTACATTGTATTGATATTTTCTTGTACCAGTTTTATGTATAAATTGAATTTGAGTGTAAAACTCATTGTATAATCATTGTGTAAGTAAATAAGAATCTCTGATGTGTACTTTAGCAATCTACATTTATTTCACATGCAAACAATACATACAATATGTCAAAAGAGTTTTACCAATGAACGTACACAGTACAAAAGGTAATATGCATTAATTAAATATCTTCAGTGTAAAGTTCATATATATATATATATTTCAACAATGCACACAATTTTAATGTTATTAATCTGAATTGTTTCAATTATGTACATTACTGGAAATACTGTTCATAGTGACACATTCATGAAAACATCACAGTCACCACATGTAATAACCATCCCATTATATTGCATGTTAATGGCTTCATCATAGCAGTATATTGAAATTCCTCTGATCAGTGGTGAATACTTGTTATGACTCAAAAAATCTGAAAGAGAAATAATTGACAGGTAAAATATTGAAAATATAATATAAAGACAAATTATCTAAATCATCAATTTACCAGATTCAATGAGATTTTGAAAAATAGCATTTGATTAACACTATAATTTCATTTTTTATGTTATGCACACATATTATGAGATGTACAAAATAAGTATCAGTTAAACATTCATCCTCATATACATTTCAGAAAAATTCTCATTTTAGATAAAAATCAAGTACAAATGGGAAAAGATGGTTTAAGGAACATAAAAATGTTTCTGTTTTGTCTTTTGAAGAAGTTCTTGAGAAACTAAACATCTTTTGAACTAGCGCTCTGCTCAAAGCCTTTGTAACAGAAGTGACATATACCACCACCATCGCTTTGACACTATAGTCTAAGAATGCGATAGTATACGGATTATTACATGGCTAAGTTCAAGGGCAAATAACTCTGGAAAGAGTGAATCACTGGGCATGAAAATTATGTCTTGTACATCTACACTCCATGGTGATGACATATTTGAATTTTCACTGCAATTGATTCAGGAATGTGGAAGTAGTTCGCTCCACAAACTTGTGATATTGAATGAGGACAGCCATGCAACCAACTGCCTGACCGACAGAGTGACTCCAACATGCCCCCTGTCAAACTTCATTTGCTGGGGTATTATGACCATACGCATACTTACTAGTTAACTATCAGAAGGCCCAGAACTGCTTACACTTCATATGCATCTGAACTAACATAATATGATTCTGAAAGAAGACAAATATATGCAATTCAATTATGCTGAGATACTATTATAATAGAGTTTATGAATATTTGTAATCCATACAGTACTGGCATTATAAAATTATACATGTTTTACAATGATGTTAAAAAACATCATGCATGGTCCTCTGTAACAACAACATGAACACTAATTTCACGTACAGTAAAGTACATCTGACAAATGGTAGACATTCCTTTGTATCCTCACTACTGCATCAATAGTCCATATATTAATTTCATACAATATTAGAACTTGTAGGAATACTGGCCAATTTCAACAGCCTTGCTATTGGGTTATCTATTTTGTGACATGGTTGAGTGCCTATACAGTGCTGGGGATCAAGGGTTCAAACCCCAGTGAAGACCATGGATTTTATCACTGAGTGACTCATTAGATTTCTATTTATTTATATTTTAGTTTCACCTGCACACAATTCACAAACATGTATGATAAAAACTAAAATGCAATAGATAATAAAAAAATAATACTTGATTTGCTAAAGCATGAAAACATTAGAATCTAGCATTGGGTCACAACAGGCCTGTAAGAAGAAATTTCAAATTGGGGGGGGGGGTAATTTTGACTTTAAATAGTCTTACGGGGGGGTATAGTCACTTTTGAACTTTTAATTATCATTACAATCGATTTTATTGCCCCATTCCTTCCCCGCTTCCTATAGTCCAACTAATTGTACACTACAGATGATATCGAGACATTTTTTGCGCTTGCCGATATCTATCTTCCGAGTACAACTGCGCAAAGGTCAATTCTGTGTCGGAAAACGGCTACTCTTTGGCTATGTAATCCCCAACGAAATCTGTTGGGAACGATTTTACATCAAAATAAAATTGGTACCTACTAAAAAAGTTATATGGTGTAGAAGCCATCAATTGTCTGTTTCATTTGATGCATATTGCATATAAATCCATCAATGCATAAGTTCAAAACGACAATTAAATTCTGATTTAAATTCACTATTCTCCATAATCGTATACATGTGTACAGGTAAATCTACCGTCACTGTATAGCAATGATTACGCGTAACGTTGCGATTAATCGAGTAAACTGGATCTATATATGGTTTTCGACGATATTAATTTATCGTAGCGAAAGAAAGAAGACAATTTCGAATTTGGACGCACTTTTAGAAAGAATGGCATTGTTTTATTTGTTTCATAATTTATGTATTTGTTATTCACAAAGAAAGCAACAAGTTAAAGCTTTATATATACACAGTTTCTCGCACTTGCAATATTCATGTATGCATTAAAGTTATTCTTCAAAGCTGATCCAGTTTTTTCGGGTATTACTGGTTCAATGATTACTTGAGTAGAGTGATAGATAACTTATGAAGGTTTATAAACAATATTTTTGTGCAATAAATACGTTATGATAAAAAATAAGTTGCGTTCTTTTCTCGACCCGACACCAATTTGGTGTTATGATTTTTACGCGTACCGCTTGCCGTACAGTAGATGAATTTCATTGCCTGCATAAAGTTTACACAAATATGACCGGATTTTAAACCCTCGCGTGTTATTTTCAAGGTTTATACTATTTATTCATAATTTTGTTATTGTTCTTTGATTTATATGCGATATTTATACATTTCCATGCTTATTGACGGAAAATTGTACTTTGAACCGATGAAAAAACAAACTTGACAAAACTCGGAAATCCGACATTGTTTTGGTCCTTCCGCAATGAGACGTAGCGGGCAATAGATGAAATAGCAAAATCAAGAACGGATTGCTCGTACGTCTCATAAATGTAGACTACGCTTCCTGCCCTGCACAGCATGACACAAAGTATTGTTACGTCATAAAAATGGAATGTCTTCAGCGCGCGGCATCATGAACTACAGTATGCATACAAAGTGAGGCTATTTAACCTTACATATATAGACATATAGCCTCGTATCATGAACGCATGAACATATCACATAAGGGAGATCAAATACTTACTTGATTCGTCGTTTATCTGCAGTTACAATCTGACTAAAGTATTCGATCTTCCTTACGGCAAGATCTGATGACGGCCTATACCAGTTTCTATTTTCAAAAGTCGGAATTTCCATTATCACTATTTATATCTATTTATAATTCAGCCAATCCTATAACTCGTTTCATCGGTACTTTGGCCGACCTGACGATGTTATTTAAACGTTAGTAAACATTAAATTACGTATAACATATTTGTCTGCAACCACTTTTTGATTTTTTTAGTAATCCTGATCGATTTGGCCATAGTAGTACAGAAAATTTAATAAACACGCATGTCACATGGGCGCTACCATTACATTTAGTTGCGTAAGAATAGGTGTTCGTGATAACTACAAGTCAAATATTGTTTTTTACTGCGGTTAAAAATAGAATCAGATCACTTTCAGAATTATGAAAGTAAGGCGCTGATTGGCTAGTGGAAAAGGTCACCTGAGGTGACCTTCTATAGGTCGTCTTCAGATCCTCATAGCGTAGCGGGTTTGAGGATATGATTTTAATCAGATTGTCTGCAGTTATTACTTCCATAACCGTCCGTATTACGAGACGCTGTACGAAGAACGCTGCGTCTGTAAACAACCGACTTGTCTCCCTTTGTTAACAATAATAGCGATTCGGATATTGATACATTAATCGGATAAACGGTTTATTTGGCTTCGACGGAGATTTGTCGGAGATTTTCTTATTTTACAGAACTTTACTAATGAAGTAAAGGCTAGTTTTATTATTCATTCTGAATTGCATGTCCTCTATCGTTCAGTATTCATCCAAAAACAATATAATTATTTCGACCAACTTTGCTGGGAACTGATATGACACCCTCGTACATTTTTTCGATATTTTAATATGAAGTCCTCCAACCGACACCACGAAACTTTGAACAATTATCAGTCAGAATGTAAACAACACATATGCAAAATATAAATGTGTCGGGTGTGGGACTTCATATTTAAATTTCCAGTTATTCGAACGGTACTGGGCGAGGATGACGGATCGTAGTGTGTAGTATGGTACTTTCGTATTCGATTATTGTTATACCAAGGTGTTTTCTAGCCGTATTCTTTAGCGTAATTGCGAAAATAGATGTTGAAAATTTAATTGCCAGTTAATTTTGAACGGCAGAGACCTTTTTACGATTTTTTTCCTTTCGATATTTGATGAAAATATCAGTGATGTAACTATGTAGGAGGGCACACTAATTACGGCATATTACGAAAACCTTTAGCCTCAAGTAAATGATTTCTTCACACGTTCTTGATATATGTATGTTATTTTTTCTACTGTATAAATTTTGTCAAAATAATTCGTATATCATCGATATAAACACGAAACACCGCTATATTATGCCCAGTCACGTGTCTTCCACGTTTCCATAGCAACCATTGAATAAAAATATCTTGTCACTTTAGTCAACATGCACAATCATATACACTTAATAAAAAGAACATTGAGGCCATGGAACAGAAATTTTGAGGTTTTTCCATTTTTATTTCAAAGAAAAGTTTCGTTGCTATGGCAACAATACTCATTTCAGAACAATTTGAAAACATGTTTTTGATGAAGAAACATACAATATATTATACTGTCAAAATATCAAAGAAATCTGGCACAGGGCCATTTTAGGCCCTAAGTGAACCTACCCCAAACTCAGTAGTCCGCCATTATCATCGATATTAGAGTAGTCCCCGGAAGTAGAATTATTCCTTATCAGGGGACATCACCGTCGATTTACTAAGGGAGGTAACCTAGTTATGGGAAAGGGCCATTAGCCTGAGTACATACTGGTTATTGGTCTCTGGTGTAAATAAACCATTATGGTAAAACAATGAAATCAAATGAATAACATAAAATTCCTTGAATGTAGATATTCCGCATAAACATGAAATTAGTAACATGAGCAATTTTCTTTTGTTATAGACAGTCGCGACATATGACAATAAAGCAACAAGCTAAAATAAGTTCCCAAGATAATTACTTTACTGTCAATATCCACCCGCTGTTGTTGATGTATGCCTTTTAAAGTAATTTTCCAGACTCACTGACATGTTTCTTGCAACGAAAACTTGTTATTTTCATGAAATCTATCCGACCTGCTGCTGACACTAGTTCTAATGAAATTCAAATATGACGGTCAGCATACAGGCGGCTGACCTAGATACTTAAATCTTGTTACAAGTTATCTAAGATAAGCCAAGATAATATATTTCAAAATGTAAATGAATATTTACATTATAATGCAGCTTCCTACATGATTTGCTTCTTCACTTCCTTCATTTGCCTCATTGATTATGTAAAAACAGTTAACTCGATCATTAATGACAAAATACAGTCGTCTTTTTATACATATATCGGCCCTACGTCAGTCCGACATCTACTCGACATCGAGATTTGAACGAATATAAAGAGTCAGATTAATCGTGTTTATCATTTATATTTTACCTATTCATGTCTACAGAATAGGTTCGAACTTGAATAAGTTAACACCAAGTGTAATACTCACACTTTAAAAATCCACCTACGTCGGTCCAATAACGGATTGACGTTGGCAAATGTAGCCGATATTCCGCTCTTTAGCCGACGTCAGGCCGACATAGTGATGCTGGCTGGGTGGGAACACATTCCGGGGCATTTCCGGCATGCTCTAACGTAAAAATGTTTATGATGGTTTTGCATTTTTTCCAGCTAAATTTATTATGCCCCCTTTCGAGTGCCTATACGACAGTGATTAGGGAGACGACACCAATATTGGATACAACGCACATAATAAGAAGATCGTTGGTAGTACGTGACCATAATTGTCTCATCACACCGTATACCCCAAAGAGCTGAGGGCAGTTACTCAGATGAACACTGTTCCCGATAATGTTTTCAATTTTGAACGGAAAGTAAATATCGGCTTGATGTATATTTATCTTGAAGGATCCTAACAATACCAAAATTGTGTATATATTTATTCGCTATAAAACACCGTAAACACCGGTAGGGGACTAATAATTTGAAGACGAGAGATTTTCCCGCCATCTTTCTTATATTTTGTCATACGATTTCCCAGTTTAAACTATATATTTTTAATAAACAGATGAAAATAAACATTAAACCATATAATTTGTAGTATCAGAATGTACACAAACCTCTTAATTGGGTCGTCGCGCTCCGCAAAAATCTAGATAGTTCTTCATGCAGACAAACACAAATACATTGTTGCAAAATACGTAGCAAGTAGCGCGAAGTTAACTAAAGTGCTACATATACAATATACTGTTCAATGAGAAATCGACTTGAAATAAAATATAAATGAAAAGAGTCGTAAACCAAGGTATACGATTTATTATCAATACGTCAAATGGCGATTTGATATCTGTTTAAAACTTTATTTAAGGTTATATACGCATTCACGAAATGAAACTATTGTAGATATTGTGAACGAATATCTGGATAATAATATGGGACACGCATAAATCCCTGTTGCAGTCCCCACATGGACCCAATTTCGGACCGTTATGGATCCCATATATTCCGTCTGCTGGGTAATTTGTGCACGACGTTAAGGTTTTTATTATAATGATAATATCAACATCGGATGCTATAAAGTTAACGCATTGGATCTGTTAAACGTGGTCACTATAATTTGCGATATTGTAATGTAAGAAACCCGTTTTTTAAAGATTAGAAAAAAGATCCATTTCAATTACAACCTAAGGCAAAACGATGCAAAAACCTAGTATAAATCGATTAAGAACAATATAGATCACCGTGCAATATTTTCAAAAATTAAAAATTATGTGTATCTCTTTAAAACAATCTAAAATGTGTCGTAAATAAAGTACATGTAAGTATCTAAGGTAACTATAGAAACATAATGATAAATGTGCTATACTAAGTTATAGTGCTAACATTTTAGTGTAGCATTGAGCAGAGACGTCACAGTCAATGACTTTCATGACTATGAAATATCAGTCACAAAAGCTATTGTGATAAATGTGATGAATAATTTGCAGGACAAGTTATTATACCCATTTTTATTTCCTACACTTGGCGGGTTTCTTGTTGTGATCTCTCAAAATCATTATCAGAAGATCTATGCTGATACACGCTTCCAATCTGCCACTCTGATGTTTGGTAATATAAGCAGAAGGAAGTTTAAACTTGGTAGTTTTAAAATTCAGCTATAACAACATCCCGGACAACAGAGTGCAAAGTTATTCATCGAACTTAATAAAAACAGGTATAAAGGTAATTCTGAAGATCACTGTCGAACTGATATTAACAAATTTGCATCCATTTAATGTCAGTAATGCGTGTGTCCACCACCAGATTAACTGCCCGACAACGACTCTCCACCCATTTGATGTAAAACTACCATTTTTGTCACAATCGAGCACGACCACATTCAGCTGCCGTCAAGTCGTCGTATGCGTTTCTCAAGCTCGGCTCATACGTGTGTTGTCAACAACAAAGAGCAAATCCGGGTGTTTTGTGTGAAAGTTTGGTTTCCGAGGGCGAACGATGGGCCACATGTTGGGTACTGAAAGTGTCTTGTGGCGTACAAGAGGACACTTGTTGGGTACTTAAGGGTCTTGTTGTGTTGTTTTAGGCACCTTATTTGGTATCAAAGAACAAAATAAATACCCAACAAATGTATTTTCATCAGAACGTCCGTAATAATTGAAAAAGAAAATTTCACGGATTGGTATCATATTTTGCATGAAGGTGTTTAATAATTAAATACAGGTCAAGTAGTTCGATTTCCGTTAAAATCCAATAATATTAACAGGAGTTATAGTCCCTTTTTGACTTTGCTATCAACTGGGGAATTCGTTTCCTCCGAATACATTTTCATGACTTTTCATGTCTCAATACGACTGTGTACAAGCTGGTAATAATGCACACATGTAAACATAGCACTGACTGGATAATTTATCCAGAAGAGTAATAAATTCCTGTACTTCCGTCTTCGTGCATAGAAAACATTTACAGTCAGTTTAACCCTGTATTTTCTGAATGTACATATGGTAAAGATTTATTAATATAAAATACAAGAATCTTATTCATCAACTAAGGGACAAGCATTACAGTCCGGAATTAGTAAACACATCAAGTATATATAAAAAGCAAAGATAACAAAGTCAACGAATTGAAACTAAATTCAATATCT
Source organism: Lutraria lutraria (assembly GCA_964023205.1). Classification (NCBI taxonomy): domain Eukaryota; kingdom Metazoa; phylum Mollusca; class Bivalvia; order Venerida; family Mactridae; genus Lutraria; species Lutraria lutraria. Next base: position 36,666,835 of record OZ026842.1, on the reverse strand, counting down.
TACCGAAAATCAAAAATATGAAATTTGCAGGAAAGGGAATATAAAGATTATACTGTATATGAAAATTGACACGAGTCAGGAGTAGATATATGTCATCGGTTTCTACACCTTTCCGCTCATCTACGTGACGTCTATATACCGATAGGCTTCGTTTATCAGTGGCTGATAAGCGGTAGCACATCCCTGTAATATAGTGTCCCTGGTATGATACACAACAATCCGGTGAATATGATTTGGATTTTTACCGAGATAAACGATGAAAAAAGTATAATATACTAAAAGCATATATTATATGAAAAGACAATATTATACAGAAAGAGAATTAAATACGAAAAGAGTATTACATATGAAAAGAGAATAGTGTATTACATCATTTTTCCTTGCAAGTAGCGGGGCAGTTTAACTGGTAATCGAATTTGACAGGATAATTGTCCCATGAACATTTGATTGTGTTTGGTGAAGATTAAATAGAAACTATTCAACCTGGTCAGCGGAGAATTATTTTGGAAACCGCCTATCCACTGCATGGGTTCTCATTATATGTCCCGACAAAAACGGACAAACATGTAACTTTAGTCATTAGCAAATACGTATAACTATACCAATATAGCCCACACTTGATGAGTTGACAATATAAATAAGATATACTCGTATATGGTTGCCAGTAAACAAATTATAATCATAATATTGTAATAATGACCCTTAGCATTATACACTTGGATAATAAAGAGTGAAAAAAGGTTTATTCTTAAAACACAACAGAAGACAAAAATAAAATACAAGAAATAAAGAGTTCTACACGAAAACAGAGACAATATAATTATCATATATATACTATATTATTGTATTATATTAGATAAAATATGTACAGTTCACAACTACAGTGTGTTATATGTCATCGTATTTGTTATTTCTTTTTTTCTGCCACAAATTTGTTATCATCGATGTTTCCTAATCGTCGCAATAATAGCGCAATTTTGCAGCTATCCGGTAGTTGTTCAAACTTAGAGATGCATTTTTGTCGTAGGTCTTCATCTTTTTCTAAAAAATATTCATAGACGCTTTCTGTGTTGACTTTTTGTTTGGTATATAATTCAACACCAAACCGGGGAATGTTTCTCATGTCAACATCTTTAACTTCTTTAATTCTCAATGTCATTGAAATGTCAAGGATGTCTAAACATGTGAGTACTCTTTTCAAATCATCAGAAATAGTATCCCAATCTTGACAAACATTTATACTCTCAGATAACCAACTAATCATTGCAGCTTTACATTTCAATTTAATGCTTGGAACTTTGTATTCATGTGCTATTTCAACAATTCGTAGAACATTTGTATCTGAAAAAAAAATCATTTACTTAATGAACTATGTGCTTAATATGACGTACTTATAACCATTTGTTATTACGCTCCTGTATTACCAGGTACTCTTGTCGTGTATGTATGACATTTGCACGCATCGCGTCTGTATGTCGTTTAAATGTGTCGTCTCCGTGTCATGAATCTATATTGGCCGTCTCTGCTGTGACATCTGATCGTGTAGTCCGTGTATAAATTATGCATATGACAGCAAAAATTGGTCTGTATATTGATGTTTTACTGTTCTGTCAATCTATTTCTGTCGTTAGAGTAAGGAGTTGATTGAAGCCGTCATATGGCGATCTTTCCACAGAGACTACAACTATGTTTTGAGATAAATGTCAACACAAAGTAAAGAAGTTGAAAACAACCGGTGAAAATTTATAATATGCTTTATTATGCAACATTTGTTAATTATTTTTCATAAACTTTAGTTGATATAGAAAGTTAGATAAGATAAACTTACTATCAACGGGTCTTTGATGGGCAGGATGTAAACACATTAGAAATTCTAGAAAATCCTCTGACTTCTTCCCTGGCAACCGTAGTATATTTTTCTTACAATCGTGTTCAATCATAGCTTCAAACGATGGAGACGTTAATGACAGAAATACAGGGTGTACGTATAAAGTCGTTCCATCATCAAATTTCAGATCTATGTCTTCTTGGTCGCTTTTTGCCATGAATGGTTTAGGGGTCGAAACTTTCAACTTTTTTGGTGGGCGCATAGTTTTCGACATTCTTGTATCTGAAGTGTTATAGTAATGAATACGTGATACGTGAAATTTATAACTTTAAACGATGAAAGCAACGCATTAGTCTCAACGTTAATACAAAGTTCCTGAAAACATTTCTCATTTAATTGTACATGAATTTGAAAATTATCATAACACAAAATTGATATAAAAATAATTATAATACACACAAATAACATGACACGCTAAGATAGAGGATGTGGGTTGTTGATTACATACAGTACTTTATGCATCACATTTGTTGATCGTAGACATCATCGATAAAGACAGATTAGCGCCAAAAATCGATTCGTCATAAATACACTAAATTTAAATGACAAGCCCACGTTTAATTTCTTATAATTTTTTTATTCTACGTGGATGATATATCATGATGAAATACCAATGTGCTTGAATCACATGATTCAGATACTAAACAATGGCAGACAAAGGCACTTGCATTGATTCACCAAGACATTCAGATGCATTTTGAGGTGCTTTATCGGGGAAAACATTTTTGACAAAGGCTAATGAATAGAAATGTTCGATGTAGAGGTTTAAAGGAGATATTTTCCCGCCATTTTTTCTTATATAAGTTTCATGATTTCCCGCTCTGTGCTTACTTTAACATAAATCTATATCAAACCACAAGAAATATGTGTCATTTCCTTTAGCGATTGATACAATTCAAGTCTCGCAAATTAAATTGAACTTCGCACTCTACTGATGAAAATAAAAGTTGAAACATAATAATAGTTAAGTATCAAAATAAACACAACCCTCTTGGATCGTCGTACTCTGCAAGAACAAAACATATCCTTCAAAGTATAAGAAAAACACAGTTACCTCGTCGCAAAATATGTCGCAAACTAGCTCAGAGATAACTAAATGTGTTTTGCAATGAAATATCGGTTTTAAAAAAGCGTATATTAAAAGAAGATTTCCTTGAATAGAAATGCATTTAACGCCACCTTTGTATAATTATTCATATACCGTAACCAAAATGTAAATCAATAATTGTTTACCAACGTAAATCTAGGATTTGTATGCTCTTTGTTACATGAATAATTCGACAGACAGGTCTAGCGCGTGCAGTTAGGAGAACGATTCAATATATCTGTTTACAGTTTGTCCTAATTTCTCGTCCAATGAAATGTCCGCATTTCATTTGAAATTTGAAAAATATATCGCATAAAATCTGCCGAATCCCTGATATGGAGAAAATAAGTGCTACGTGACAAAACGCTGAATAGGGCGGTGCAAGTTGCATCAGTTTTATTACGTCATCCTTTAACCGTTAAATAAAGTAGGCGGAGTTTAAACCGCTCATAGACTTCGTAGGAGATTCGGTAGCGTTTGTTGAACCAGGTCGTATAGCATACGAATTTTCCATGGTTTTCGTTATTTCTGTTGGATTTAATGCCAGAATAGAATTTCAGTTACCATCTTTCCTTGGTACGAATAGTACCAGGTTATATGGTTATAAAATTGTTTCCATCAAATTGCATAGCTTGTCTTTGTATATTTCTAAATAAACTATGATCAGACAATTACTCATACATACATGTAGATACATGAATCTTTCATCATCATAATCAACCTGAATATGCATTTTATAAATCAACCAGCACCTTATATTCAATAGTAGTACGTTGAGAATGGAATGGATTTGATGCTCAGAGATCGATTGTAAGTTGTATAATATCTGGGCCGGTGCTAGACACCACACTTGCAAGGTTTTCCGATCTAAGCCGGACTCGAACTTAAACATGTGCAAGAAATCAAGAAGTTTGGAAAGAAACAGAACGGTCGAAAACTGTAAATAACGGTGCACAAGCGTAATGGTCCAAATTGAAAGAATGGTGAAACAGTAAGAAACATTGAAATCAAACGTGCATTTCTTGGTATTAATTGTTTATATAATAATTAAGACAATACCAGTTCCTGGAGAATAAAACATGATAGATCTAGAATTCAGCTGAGTGAAAATCCATTGTTACAGGTAACTGCTGGCTCTAAAGCACACTGAATGCCCCCGCTTTCTTTTAAATTTCCTTCTGAACGTACTTTGTGGGCGGTGTCAAATTAATATATAGTGATGATTGACAGTTTTTGTCGAGACAGAACATGCGCACGTGACAGAAATTAGGACAAACTGTAAATCAGTTATCGTTCATATTTTGAATTTTATGCGACATATCACTGCGCTCCGCTCCGCGTCGCTTGTGATATATCGCATAAAATTCAAAATATGAACGATAACTAATACATAAAAACTTAATTGAAGATTAACACGCATTCACAATTGTGATACTAGTATCATTTACAGTTTGTCCTAATTTCTCGTCCAATGAAATGTCGGCATTTCATTTGAAATTTGAAAAAAAATATCGCATAAAATGTGCATTGAACCTGATATGGAGAAAATACGTCACTTATTACGCTGTATGTACAGAAAATAAGACAAACTGTAAATCAGTTATCGTTCATATATTGAATTTCATGCGACATATCAATGCGCTCCGCTTCGCGTCGCTTGTGATATATCCCATAAAATTCAAAATATGAACGATAACTAATACGTAACTTCGCGAGTACATTAAGACACCTTCAATATTCAAGTGTATACTGAAACAGACTTTGAGCCGTAAATCATTTTAATCTATTCAGAAATAATGTGGTTATTATTAATATAAATATAACTACAACGCGATATCTTAATGAAGTTATTCGCCCAGTAATTGCTACATTTGTGTAAGCAATGCACGGGATAATGTCCATAAATAGTAACACACGCTATAGTTCAATTTTCTAATAGTCAAGGTCGAATATTGGATGATACCATTGTAAAGGTAATCACTGTAAGTTAATTGCCCAAATCATTTTAAATCCGTAAAAAAAGTACCATTCGCGTGAACCAGAGTCGTGGTGTAATGGATAAGGTGACATGTACATACACGTTATTTTTACATAGAATATATATGAGTGGTTCGAACACAGTCAATGGCACTTTCTTTTTAAATTATTTTATCCAATTGTGCATTTATTTTTTAAGATTTATTAATTGAAATAAGTTTGTTCTTGTTACATGTATGTATACACGCTGAATAGTACCTTTTGTATTTCAAAAGAGACAAAGGAAAGAAGAAATGTTTTTGTTCTCTGATGAAGTTTTTATTTCTTTTACAGATTTTATTGAACGAAATACCGAAAGCAAAAAAAAATTCAAAATCTATAATATAGTAAATATCTAAACCGGTTTCTACTTATTATATAATTACACCACAATTGAAATAAATCTATAAATGCTAATTACCCATGTAAGGTTATAATTTCACGAAACAATACAAATTTAAAAATAACTTTTAAACATCTTTTTTTATCGATATATGTAAAGTTAACTTTTATTAAAATGAATAAAAATTTAAACATAAAAAATGATGACTAATATCAGACGCAATCCTCAATATTCATTTACCTTATGCTTTACCAACTGCGCCACAGAGGACAGTGATAGTAATGATTCATAGATTGCTCTATAGCATATTACAATAGTATTTGTGTTACCTAAACATTTGCAAATGGGATCTTCCATGTATACAATAACATTGCTGACCTAAAAATTGGACTATATATACCATATCGCATTTATAAAAAAAAAAAACACTACCATAGTAAATACTTATAATTATATTTATACAAAAGAGGTCGCGGTAGGTTATACCCTTCTATGAATATGTATTGGTATAAACGGTTTGAAACATTGTTTTAGATTCGGAACAAGCCACGAAGTTATAGCCTAATCGTTTGTTGACCGCCAAATGTCTCAGGCCATAAGCACGCCCGTTAAACTCAGAACGAGTGTAATTTATCCTTTGTCATATTGAAGCAGTTGTGCCTTTATGTATTAGTTATCGTTCATATTTTGAATTTCATGGGATATATCACAAGCGACGCGAAGCGGAGCGCAGTGATATGTCGCATAAAACTCATAATATGAACGATAACTGATTTACAGTTTGTCCTAATTTCTGTCACGTACGCATTTTTTCTCTCGACAAAAACTGTCAATCATCACTATATATTAATTTGACACCGCCCACAAAGTACATTGTACCTCAATTCAGAGGGAAATTAAAAGGAAAGCATTCAGTGTGCTTTATATGCGTTAATAAGAGCCATCATTATACTTATTACTGTAACAATGGATTTTCACATAGCTTTCGACGAATTCTAGATCTATGATTGTTTTATTCTTGAGGAACTGGTATTGTCTTATATAGTTATTATATAAACAAACAATACCAAGAAATGCATGATTTCAAAGTTTCTTACTGTTTGACCATTCTTTCAATTTGGACCATTAGGCCTGTGCACCGTTATTTACTGTTTTCGACCGTTCTGTTTCTTGCCAAACTTCTTGAATTCTTGCACATGTTCGAGTCCGGCTTAGAGCGGAAAACCTTGCAAGTGTGGTATCTTGTACCGGCTCAGATGTTATACACCTGGCAATTGATCTCTGAGCTCAAACCCATTCCATTCTCAATGTATTACTGTTGAATATAAGGTGCTGGTTGATTTATAAAATGCATATTCAGGTTGATTATGATGATATAAGATTCATGTATCTACATGAATTTTTGAGTAATTGTCTGATTATAATTAATTTAGAAATATAAAAAGACAAGCTGTGCAATTTGATGGAAACAATTTAATAATCATGAAATTTGGTACTATACGTAACTCTTGCTTAATCCTTGTATATTAAAGCCCGAAACGAAAAAGAGTAATGTCCTTTACATGACTTTCCCAGTTTATGTCCCTTATTATCACGTTGTTTAAACATCATATAACAATTTCTATGGTATCTGTTTGATTTTACTACAGGGAGAACGACATCAATATTGGATACAACGCGCATAATATGATTAGTTTTGGTAGCATGTGACCCGGTGAACGCATTGTCTTGTACCATAAGAAAGGAATAATAAGACCGAGTAATTTGAAAAAAAAAACAAAAAAACTGAAATATACAGAAATGTTTATTCAGTATGAGCATAAGACACCTTATCAACGTGAATACACACAATCAACACTGCTCTGAAGTATATATACTTGTTGAATAATAATATAATGTTAAAGATAAACAATGTAGAAATGTAGTTACATTATAAGGAAGACCATGAAATAGACGATTTGATATGCACTATATATTGATAACACAATGTACTGAAACAATTTATAAATAATCATTTTTGTTGAGTTGTATAAATGGTTAAGAAGTTTAAACTTATGGTCTAGCAAATTATAGGAACCGGATACATGAAATAAAATCTTCAGAGCACTATATAGCTACTTGTCATGTTCGTTATTGTAAGCTTAAGCCGGTGTAACGTTTTCAAACTTCCCCCATTTCAAGTTACCCCTCTTTAACTTAAAAATGTTTTCAGATTACCACTGGAAATTTGAAAACGTTTTAAGTTACCGGGAGGGGTACATTTAAAACGTTTTGAGATTACCCCCAGCATTTTCAAATACCCTACCCGGTAATCTAAAAACTTTTTTCAGGTTACCCGGGGGTTTTGAAAACGTTTTCAGATATCCCCCGGTAATGCTTTAAAAAACGTTTTTCAGATTACCCCGGGTAAAAATTTGAAAATTCATAATAAGAGAGACCTTGCACACGAATAAGGAGATTACAAACACATAAATGCACGAACTACAGTTATTTAGCAACCATAAAGTGAGTTCGATCCCCATCACAGACGGTTTGGATTTTGCATTTGTAACATAAAGGAAGTTTTCAGGATTATTTAGGAGTGTAGCGCGATACTTTTTATTATTCATCAAAGTTGTTTGATCTTATTGCATAATACGTCATACGTTAATTATGAATTTTAATGTTAAGAGCTTGCCTCTTATGTATGTGTTTGGGAGATTCTGTGAACCTCTAGTTTTACCCAAAGGGGTCTGAGTTTAACATTGTGCCATCAGTTAAGAAATACAGGAATATACATGTCAATAAACTGTGTTGACTGTGAATCATACGAATGAATTATAATCTGAAAATATAAACGTTTTCTCAAGGAAGAATTAACATAGGTTGGGAAGGCGTTTGAAAACGTTTTCAAGTTACCGGGAAGGGATTATTAAAACGGGAGAGGGAGTTTGAAAACGTTTTAATGTTACCGGGGCCCGTACTTTGAAAACGTTCTTAAGTCACCGGGGGATAACATGAAAAAGGGGGAGCTTGAAAAAGTTACACCGGGACGATGTTATTATTTTTATACAAAATTAGTTTAGCAGTCGAGCGCGTTACAACCGATCACCTCTTTTAAGTTTTTAACCTCGGATCTAGCGCTCATTATATCATAATTATTATAATATAGTCATGTAAATTAATAAGTGATTTGATGTAGGCTCTGTTATTTGTCCCCGGACCGGGAAGTTATATAGATATTGACCCGCTGATTTGAAATGCCACTGCATTTATTATGCTGATAAGGCTAAATAATAAATAGTTACTAGTATTTAATAACATCATTTCTAACCTCGGATGTATTGCTCATTACATCAAATTATAACATCATTTTATATTTAGATTCATGATACCGAACCCGCCTCCGTGGTCGAGTAATTAAAGTCGCTAACATAAAATTATTGTTAGAGGGTCGTGGGTTCGAGCCCAGCTACGGACCATGTCTCTTTGTTTTGGAAGGTAGGCAGTTGCTCACGGAGGATGTGAGTCCAACGCTGGTTCTTCCCAGGAACGATGATTAGGTGAAATGACCGCCTCATATGACTCTGACTGTTGAAAAGGGGCGTAAAACCCGATATAAACAAACACACGAACTTACAAACAAAAATGGTGATAATTGTGCTTTTAAAACGCAGGTGTTTATTTGATTAAATTTTACAAGAACTTTTTGACTACATGAGTATAATTGCGAATTATTCAAATTATCCTAAGTAATGTGTATAAACATCGACATTGACCCTGTACTTCGCGTCCGAATTTGATTTTAAACCATCAATAGTTGATAATAACTTGCTGATTAATGATACCCTATTTTGATTTGCCTGATAATAATGAATGTAGCTACTTCAATACGAACGGTATACATGATAAATGTATATTATGCTGAGGTGAATAAAAGCAGGTTTTAAAAAAAACTTTATCTTAGATCTTTAATGTTGTCAATGTCATGGAACAGTGGTGACACGTACAAATAAAGTACACATATAATTAGGAAAGGATCACAGCACTGTATTGATAAACAAGTATTCATATCATTCAGCGCTACAAAAGCAAATATTTGCAAACCCATCATTCGATTAAAAAAATATATAATCTGCAGAATTTCTTTTTTTTACACTTCCAAAAGAATTGTCGCCGTATTTTCTCCACGCGGCCTGTCCACGGATGCAGTACGGACATTGTACGGACGATCGTACGCTCTGTGAGCATAATTCGTTCATGAATTTACGTTTAATATTTTCAGAATGTAGTAAGTATATAAAATAAGTTAGAACTTACGTTCCTTGTTCCCTCAGCAAAAAGATACGGTCTCACCACTTGGTTGAGTAAAATAATTTAGTGAAAGCGATACGTACAATCTTTATATTTGTTATGTTGTATACATGTATGTAGATATATCATACGTGCATAATCATTTATAATCAGTTGATCATACTTATAACATAGATAGGTTACTCTTTAATCTTAGATGTAAGTTATCTGAACTACAAAGTTTACGTAAACTATATTCAATGAATTATTTAAAGTTCAAATGAAGTACATGTACTCAGTTAAGAAGCGTTCAACAGTACATTTGTATTTAAAGTTTTTTGGAGTTCTGATACAGATCACATCTACTAGAGAAAACTGATTAATTCACTCCAGTCCTGTTCAATGCAGTCCTTTACCCTTTGTAGAAATAGTCAAGAGTTACCCTACTCTTGCATAATCATAGCATATTCAAGCCCGTAACGAAAAGAGTAATGCCCTTACGTGACTTTCCAAGTTCGTATACGGCCCTTATCATCACGTAGTTTTAGCATCAAATAACAAGGGCCGTAGCTTGCTTGAAAATAATTTGTAGGCACCTTACTATGGAGGGTCGCGGGCATGCCCCCCCCCCCCCCTCCCTGATTTGTGAACACTGTAGATTGCCGGAAACACATTCCGGGGAATTTTCCGGCATCCTCTAGCGTACAAAATGTTTATGATGGGTTAAAGATGTTGTCCGATCTCGCCCATAATCAACCTCATGAAAGACCTTTGGTCGTACACATTTACTGTGTATTTGATTAGGATTATTGAAGAAATGAAGGCACTAGAGTGTAAACAAGCTAAAATATAGCAATTTTTTTTCAAGTCAAGGGCACCTTAATACTCGTCCGATTTCGCCCATTATCAAAGTCGGCAAAGATGTTGTGGCCATATACATTGTGACCAAGTTTGATGTGGATAGGCTATATGAGCTGTGGGTGCTAGGGTGTAAACAAACTAATTGTGGCCACAGACACTTGTTTAGAAAAAATTACCCCACCCACCATGTTCGCTCTTATGACTACCACTAGAAGATAACAATAACGAAAGTAGAACATATTTTTGTTTTTTTTTCAAAACAACGAAAGCTAAACTTACATTGGAATCCTGTTTTGCTTATCTAAAACTGCTTTTCTTTATTAACTGACACGCTTTCCACTGTCTGCTAAACTGAATATCGTAGAATTCCAACTTTTTCACGTTTACGATAAGCAGGCGACAATTAGACTAGTAGGGCATATCGCGGTTTGTCTGGTTCCCTGCATTTCGTAACTACGATAACGCAGTGTAGGGGCTGATATTACCTGGACATATTGTTTTTTCGGACTTAATATATACATTTGTAATTATTTTTCTCCTTTTGTTATACATGGCTATAAAGTGAACCATTATATCTAGCCATTATATTTAGCATCAATAATTTAAGTAATAAATATAGACATGATATATAATAATATATAAACCGAACAAAAAAAGAGCAAAAGCTTAATTACCGGTGTTGCATGATCTGTGATGTCACACATCACAGGTACTACAAGATAAACTGTGCTGCCTGGGACGCACAGTTTCTCCACTCTAAACTAGAATAAGACATGTTACACTGAATAATACAACACTGATTCGGAAATTCCACAAATGACTCATTGTCACACACACTAATAATATATACATGTAACAGTAAATTTATCCAGACACTTCAAAAAAGTTATATAGACTCTCTTTATTACTAACTAATGATTGTACTGTAAAAATTATATTTTTTATGCATATATACTGATAAGATAATCTATTTCAGCCGATAGTTTTAGTACAAACCTTTTAGCAATTACTGAGAAACAAAAGGAACATATGAAAGGAAATAACAGCAAAAATAAAATTAATTGCAATCAATGACAATAAAAGATAATTGTCACACCAGCGATGACAGACTTTATAGTGGAACCTTAATTATTAACATATCCTCTAGCTAAGTAAAATTAATTGATGGTAAAACAATAAATTCTGAAGTGTTTTTTTTCTTTAAATGAAATATGAACAAAACAATGTTTATATGATAAATTTGATAAGGTATAAAGAATTTTATAAAATACCAAGACGCACAATGCTTTGAATTCCACATTTTGCACAAAAGACTGTCCCAAACTGAAATTCGATTTGGATACCAAACTGATGTGTATTTATATTGGACAGGAACGACAACTCTGTATAAATATTGACCATTATGCAATCTGATTAAAATCATATCCTCAAACCCGCTACGCCTATAGAATGTCACCTCAGGTGACCTTTTCCACTTGCCAATCAGCGCCTTACTTTCATAATTCTGAAAGTGACCTGATTCTATTTTACACCGCAGTAAGAAACAATATTTGATTTGTAGTGATCACGATTACCTATTCTTACGCAACTAAATGTAATGATTGCGCCCATAGGCACTCGAATTCGTGATTTTTATACGTTTACAGACGTTAGTTTTCAATTTCACCCATCAAACAACGCAAACCTGTCGAAAGTAAAATCTTCATTTTTTCCCTTATTGAGTGTATAAAATACTCCAAGGTAGTGAACTCGCCATCTTTTCGATTGACGGTAGTGACGAAAATAAGCGTGGGTCCCGGCTTTCCTTGTAAAAGCTGTCAAAACGTTTAAAGCTGGGGAACACTACAACGGAAGCAAGGTTCCCGGAAAGCACGTGCAGATTAGAAGGAAAGCCGGGACCACAAAATTAGATGATTTGGACAAAATCCGTTAGAATGAGTATATGATTTCCAGTAATGCACATTAGCATTAAACACTGTAAACATAATTAGTATCGTTGAATTGTATTAATGATTAAAACAAATTTTAACATCCAACAGAAATACAAGAAATAAAAGAGTCCTACACTATAATAGAGACGTTAATATGATTGTATTACAGTGCAACCTCTTTAAAGCAACAACCTTTGGGAGTAACAACACTATATTGTTGTTCTAGAGGGGTTAAATTAGCAATTAAATCGTGCAGGGGGGAATCATGCCGTTGTTGAAGAGGTTGTTGAGAGAGCCGCTCTTGAGAGATTGCACTGTAGATTAGAAATTAGATAAAATATTGTACAGTTCACAACTACGCAAGTTTTGTCGAGTGTTAGGATATCGTTTTGTTTACACATTTATTTTTATTTCACAAAAATGTGATCATCAGTATATACTAATCTTTGTAAGAATATCACAGTTTTGTAGCTATCCGGTATTCGTTCAAACTTAGCGATGCATTTTTGTCGTAGTTCTTCTTCTTCTAAACTCCTATTAAATCTGTTGTTCATTGGTTTTTTGAATATTTGTTTGGTATATAATTCAGCGCTAAACCGGGCAACGTTTCTCATGGCAACGTCTTTAACTTCTTCAATTCCCGATGTTATTGAAATGTCAAGGATGTCTAAACATGCGAGTACTCTTTTCAAATTATCAGCAGCAGAACACCAACTTGTATCAGATACATTTGTCACGCTCTCAGTCAACCAACTAATCATTACAGCTTCACATTTTGATTCAATGCTTGGAACTTGATACTCATGTGCTATTCCAACAATTCGTAGAACATTTTTGTCTGAAATAATAGTTCATGCATTGTTTACTCAATATGACGCACTTGCAACAATTTGCCATTACGCTTCTGTGTTGTCATGTACTTGTGTCATAGTTTAAACATATTTATTCCCGTCTATAATACATTGTACATATAGTTAATATACAAAATTTAACATCAATTTTGGAAATGTACTTGTGTCATATATCCGTGTTGTGTGTGTGTGGTCGTGAAAGTATGTGACAATTTTAAGGGTACCATTTACGAGGTTTTAGGGTTAGGGTTAGATCTCAATTAGTTGTCTATAAGTCATTGCCAGTCAATTGCCCCCCTGAAAAAGATTTTTAAGCGGAATAGTATGTGTGTGCGTGTGTGAGTGCGTTTGTGTGCGTGTGTGACATTTACACGCATCGTGTCTGTATGTCGTCTAAATGTGACGTCTCTGTGTCATCTATATTTGACGTGTGCGTTGTGACATCTGAGTGTGTCGTCCGCGTGTAAAGTTTGCATGTGACAGTCTAAAATGGTCTAAATATTGATATTTTCCTTTTCATATAATCTGTTCGTGCCGATAGAGTAAAGAGTTGATTGTAGCCGCCATAGGGCTATCATTCCATAAAGACTACGATAACAATTATCAACACAAAGGAAAGCTGGTGTAAATAACTGGTAAAGATACGAGTATATAATATGCTTTATTATGTAACACTTGTTAATTATTTCTCATAACATTTAACTCATAATCATAGAAAGTTAGATAAGAGAGACTTACTATCAACAGGTCTTTGATAGGCAGGATGCAAACACATCAGAAATTCTAAAAAATCCTCTGACTTCTTTCCTGGCAACTCTAACATCTTTGTATTCTTTTCCTTACAATCGTGTTCAAACATAGCTTTAAATACCGGCGACGTATATGACAAGAACACTGGGTGTGCGTATAAAGTCGTTCCATCATCAAATTTCAGATCCATGTCATCAGGATCACTTTTTGTCGTGAATGGCTCAGGGGTCGAAACTTTCAGTTTTTTTGATGGCCCCATAGTTTCCGTCATTCTTCTACCTGGATTGTTAAAGTGATGAATACGTGGTACTTGAAATTTATATCTATACTCTGAATTATGTTTACAAGCATTAAGCAACACATTAGTCTCCACGTTTATACAAAACTACACATTTGTTCATGACACGCTAAGAAAGAGGATGTTGGTTGTTGATTACTTTATGTATCACATTTGTCGATCATAATAAATAAAGACAGATTTCAGCAAAAATCGATTCGTCATACAAACACTAAATATAAACGACAAGCCCAAGCTTCATGACTAAATATAAAACAATTTATTGAATCTATGTGGAAACTATATCATGATAAATCTTCAAATTAATGACCCATTACAGATGTACTTAGTATCGGAATTACGTGACTCCGATACTAAACAATGGCAGAAAAAAAACACTTGATCAAATTATTCCTATTGAAAAACCGTGGTTTTAGGTATTTCCATGTTTCCTTTCCTAAATGACTTCTTAATACTTAACTTACCCAAACCAAGTTCCCGACTATTGGTTAACTTCGAGAACACCCAAGAAATTAAGGTGCATTTTGAGGATATTTCTCGAGGAAAACATTTATAACAATGGCTAATCAACAGATATGTTCGATGAAGTTGTTTAAGGGAGAGATTTTCCCGCCATCCTTTTCATATATAAATTTCATGATTTCCCACACAGTACTTATTTTAACATATAGACCTTTATCTATAATAAACCACAAAAATAGTTCACATTTCATTTAGCGATTAATACAATTCAAGACTCGCAAATTAAATTGAAATTACAATCAACAGATGAAAATAAAAGCTGTACTTATTTTAACATATTACTTTGCGAGTACATTAAGACACCTGTTTTTAAAGTTACCGGGAGGGGTACATTTAAAACGTTTTGAGATTACCCCCTGCATTTTCAAATGCCCTACCCGGTAATCTAAAAACTTTTTTCAGGTTACCCGGGGGTGCTTCGAAAACGTTTTCAGATTACCCCCGGGAATGCTTTAAAAAACGTTTTCAGATTTCCCCGGGTAAAAATTTGAAAATTCATAATAAGAGAGCTTGAACACGAATAAGGAGATTACAAACACATAAATGCACAAACTACAGTTATTTAGCAACCATAAAGTGAGTTCGATCCCCATCACAGACGGTTTGGATTTTGCATTTGCAACATAAAGGAAGTTTTCAGGATTATTTAGGAGTGTAGCGCGATACTTTTTATTATTCATCAAAGTCGTTTGATCTTATTGCATAATACGGTCATACGTTAATTGTGAATATTAATGTTAAGTGCTTGCCTCTTATGTGTGTGTTTGGGAGATTCTGTGAACCTCTTGTTTTACTCAAAGGGGTCTGAGTTTAACACATATGCTATGTCCAACTTTAGTAATAACAAATAATGTTGTCCTAATGACGAAACCATATGACGTCATATACTGACAAGTTCATTTCTTCATTATGGAATTAGATAAAAAAAACAATGAAATATTGTAGGTTTTCTGAACACAAGTAAATGTCTAATTGCAAAGGTCAGGCCTTGCTTTTTTGTTCATCAATTGAATAAGAGTATACAACTCTCCATGACCCTGATAGGATTCCATAGCTTCATGTAATTATTGCGTAAATTCAGTTAAAAAATACAGGAATATACATGTCAATAAACTTTGTTGACTGTGAATCATACGAATGAATTATAACCTGAAAATATAAACGTTTTCTCAAGTAAGAATTAACAAAGGTTGGGGAGGCGTTTGAAAACGTTTTCAAGTTACCGGGAAGGGATTATTAAAACGGGGGAGGGAGTTTGAAAACGTTTTAATGTCACCGGGGCCCGTACTTTGAAAACGTTCTTAAGTCACCGGGGGATAACATGAAAAAGGGGGAGCTTGAAAAAGTTACACCGGGACGATGTTATTATTTTCATACAAAATAAGTTCAGCAGTCGAGCGCGTTACAACCGATCACCTCTTTCAAGTTTTTAACCTCGGATCTAGCGCTCATTATATCATAATTATTATAATATAGTCATGTAAATTAATAAGTGATTTGATGTAGGCTCTGTTATTTGTCCCCGGACCGGGAAGTTATATAGATATTGACCCGCTGATTTGAAATGCCACTGCATTTATTATGCTGATAAGGCTAAACAGGGTCTTTCAATTGAATTCTATTTGAGTGACCCTGGGCTAAATAATAAATAGTTACTAGTATTTAATAACATCATTTCTAACCTCGGATGTATTGCTCATTACATCAAATTATAACATCATTTTATATTTAGATTCATGATACCGAACCCGCCTCCGTGGTCGAGTAATTAAAGTCGCTAACATAAAATTATTGTTAGAGGGTCGTGGGTTCGAGCCCAGCTACGGACCATGTCTCTTTGTTTTGGAAGGTAGACAGTTGCTCACGGAGGATGTGAGTCCAGCGCTGGTTCTTCACAGGAACGATGATTAGGTGAAATGACCGCCTCATATGACTCTGACTGTTGAAAAGGGGCGTAAAACCCGATATAAACAAACACACGAACTTACAAACAAAAATAGTGATAAGTGTGCTTTTAAAACGCAGGTGTTTATTTGATTAAATTTTACAAGAACTTGTTGACTACATGAGTATAATTGCGAATTATTCAAATTATCCTAAGTAATTTGTATAAACATCGACATTGACCCTGTACTTTGCGTTCGAATTTGATTTAAACCATCAATAGTTGATAATAACTTGCTGATTAATGATACCCTATTTTGATTTGCCTGATAATAATGAATGTAGCTACTTCAATACGAACGGTATACATGATAAATGTATATACATGCTGAGGTGAATAAAAGCAGGTTTAAAAAAACTTATTTGTCTTGGATCTTTAATGTTGTTCATGTCATGGAACAGAGCTGACACGTACAAATAAAGTACAGGTATAATTATGAAAGGAAAGGATTGATAAACAAGAACCTGTTTTGAATAGTATTCATATCATTCAGCGCTACAAAAGCAAATATTTGCAAACCCATCATTCGATTAAAAAAATATAATCTGCAGAATTTCTTTTTTTTTACACTTCCAAAAGAATTAAACAGATTATCTTCTTGAGATATAATATTTCACTGTCTCATATAATTCAAACCCATTATGTTTACTTTGAATTCGTCTGCATTATGCCTCGTTGCCATTTTGGTTAGCATGGCGTCTGTGGTGCCCGTAGATTGGCTGTAGCATCCGTTCCGTGCGGCGTCCGTCTATACGATTTTCTTACGGATTCACGATCTCCACAGTCCCTAAGCGTTTGCTTAATGAAAAGTTATACGAGAAAGATCGTACGTCCGCAGCTCGTATGTCGCAGCAGGCAACGCACGATTTTCCTTGGACATTGTGCCCAAACTAACTCGTACGGAGAAGATACAATCGTAAAAATCATTGCACGGTTCTTGTACATTAGCCCTAAAACAGTCGCTCGTTGTCCGTGCAGTGCCCGTGGACTCATACGGATATTGAGCAATCATCGCGCGGTTATCGTACTGAGGCCGGTAATGGGATGAGAACTTAATATGAATTTGTGCACAACACTCCTTATAATTAAACACCTTGGATCAGGATATCATATCGACTGAACTGTAGGATCCTTGAATCAAAACCTAGCCTGGGATTGTATTTGGGGTCTGTTGGGTCAAGGTCAATGTCACTGTTACTAAAAATAGAAAATCAGTGTCCGGTCAATAACTTAAGTTTGGAATGACCAATGTTGATTAAACTTGGTATTTATTATCCTTGAATAAAAACCTAGCCTGAGATTATATTTGGGATCTGTGGGGTCAAGGTCACTGTTACTAAAAATAGAAAATCAGTGTCCGGTCCATAACTTAAGTTTGGAACGACCAACGTTGACTAAATTTGGTATTTAGCATCCTTGAATCAAAACCTAGCCATGGATGGTATTTGGGGTCTGTGGGGTCAAGGTCAATGTCGCTTTTACTAAAAGTAGAAAATCAGTGTCCGGTCAATGACTTCAGTTTGGAATGACCAATGTTGACTAAATTAGGTTTTTAGTATCATTGAATCAAAACCTAGCCTGGGATTGTATTTGGGGTCTGAGAGGTCAAGGTCACTGTTACTAAAAAAAGAAAATCAGTGTCCGGTCAATGACTTAAGTTTGGAATGACCAATTTTAATTAAACTTGGTATTTAGTATCCTTAAATCAAGACCTAGCTTGGGATTGTATTTGGGGTCTGTTGAGTCAGGGTCAAGGTAACTGTTACTAAAAATAGAAAATCAGTGTCCGGTCAATAACTTAAGTTCGGAAAGACCAATGTTGACTTCACTTGGTATTAAGCATCCTTGAATCAAAACCCAGCTTGGGATTGTATTCGGGGTCTGTGGGGTCAAGGTCACTGTAACTAAAAATAGAAAATCAGTGTCCGGTCAATAACTTAAGTTCGGAAAGACCAATGTTGACTTAACTTGGTATTTAGCATCCTTGAATCAAAACCCAGCTTGGGATTGTATTTGGGGTATGTGGGGTCAAGGTCAGTGTAACTAAAAATAGAAAATCAGTGTCCGGTCAATAACTTAAGTTCGGAAAGACCAATGTTGACTTAACTTGGTATTTAGCATCCTTGAATCAAAACCCAGCTTGGGATTGTAATTGGGGTATGTGGGGTCAAGGTCACTGTAACTAAAAATAGAAAACTAGACAATTCTAGTTGAACTTCATAAAACACGACATAAAAGTGTTTGCTTAAAGCCCCATTAGCTTTTTGCTGTAGAAAAAAATATATGCAAAAACCTTTAATGCTGATATTATCCCAAGATGATCATTACCGACGAAACAAACCCTTTTTCGTCTGAAAACACTAATTTCACTGTGATTTTTGCTTTTGTAAACATGAAATATGTAGAGCGTGTGACGTCACTTTACTACGTGTGCATAGCATGACTGTGGCAAAACACAGGTGTTCTATGAATAGTATTTATTTCAATGATATTGAAAAAAATGCGATAGTGGTTTCGGAAACAGTTCTTCTTGCTATAAAGTATGCACGGGAGAAAATCACACCGGATTCCTCTGTTATAGAACAAACAGAATCTATTAGGACCAATACATTTATAAGCTTATGGGACTTCAACGTTTTACTAAGTTGTTTGCTATATATGAGTTCAGCAATTGGCCGTTTCCAACTTAATTAGAAGGCTTTTCATTTTTGTCAAAATCTGAATAACTGTACCACTATATTTACCCGGTGTCATTTATATTTTATGCATTTATAGTTGAAGTTTAGATTATTGATTGAGTCGACACTGAAAATAAACTTGAATAAAACTTCCTGAAATATACCGATAATCTGAAAACCATTCGAGATATATAACTACTTGAAACCCAAACCCGACAAACAAGGGTTGGTAAGAGAATATTGTAATTAAGCTCTTGATATATCACGTACAGGTGAAAAACGTGTATTCAAGTGATTCATTTGGAGATATTGACAACCGCTTAACACGACTGGTACACATAATGGTAGAGGGTCTATAGACAAGCGTTTGATAACTGGAGAACAGATTACTCGCAATGAAACCTGGAAACTATACAACCTTGATGTGTCATATCGAAGCATTTATGCCTTTATCTAATGAATTTTACAAAGCAGACCTTTCATATTTCACAGCACATGTCAACATAGGACTATTTCAACCAGTGAATTAGTTTTTTTTATTGATTTCTTTTGTGTTGATCAGTAAATATTATGGCTAAGATTAACATGTTTCATTTCACGAAGAAATTACTTATGTAATGATATTAATACCATATGATATACATGTATATAACAATCTTATAACTAGATGTGTTTTTAAAACATAATGCCCTCTCAGGGTGACCTGGCACTTTGGCTAACTGAATTGAAAATGCACATGTCCTGTAGAGGTTGTCTTGAGGAACCAACATATGAAGTTTGATGAATGTAAGTGTAAGGTGTGAGTGTAAGGTTAAAGTTTGGTACTGACAGACAGACAGGAAGGCAGACACGACCTGTCCAGACCTGGAATCGAACCCGGATCGCTGGGTTACAAATCCAGCGCACCAACCACTGGACCACAACGGCGGTCTAACTATAACATAGCGACAAGATTTGTAAGAACTGATTTATTATGTAGTTCTGCGCATTTGTTAATTAATATCTCATGTTTTTTTAGTAGTAAGATAACGATCATATTTATCATTTCATAAACAACATATCAATTTATTAAAACTTTTAAAGAAATCACACAAGAGATATTGTTAAGTTAAATAATTATGTAACTATTTTTACCTGTGTACTTCAATGTTCCTCTCGTCAGGTAGATCTGTTCTTTGTGATAATATAATTATATCTTATTTGTGCGTGGCTTTCAAATAAACTGTTTAAACAAACCAAAGTGTCTACTGTGTTATTATCGATCGTGCCCGACAGAATATGTTCAAGGTGCAGCCTATTCAATTCAGATTATAAATATTGATTTAAATCCTACTTCTTCAAGTGGAAACTTTGGTGTAACCTTCCCCACGATGAAATTGTTCTCAGAGTGTAACCACCATTAACCAGTTTTCATAATTTGGATTCTAACATTATAATTTTTTATCCAGTTGCACAATATTTGGTTAAATACAAACTAGATGAATACAACTTTGTATAATATATAAACAAGTTTAACTACTCTGAAGTGAAACTTGAATAAAGACGAAAAAATACTTTTTCAACAAATCACTTGAATAAATATTTCGTTACATCTCTTTGAAAAAATTAAAACTATAACTTTAGAATGACTATATTACACAATAATAGTTAGTATAGCAACATATTACCTTATTCTATTTGAATATAACACAACAAAAGACACATTTAATGTTAACATTTTAATTTAGTTTTAACCAATTAAACATATATCAACAACATAATGAGATCTGATTTTGTCCATGATGATCCCTATCATCAACCATGTGAGCTATAAGCAATTACAAATAAGAGCTAGATGTATAAGGGTTTGGAGCCATTGGTGAACACAATGAGAAGTTGGCTGATTATAGTAACATTTGGCTTTTATTTTGATAAAAATAGGTGAGAAAAATTGTACACATAAACTGATTTTAATTTGATATTTTCACCAGTTTCATATCTAAACAATGCAAATCTGATTTAGGTCAAATGTTCTGAGCATCAATTTAGTGTATTTCTTTTGCAAGGGATACCCGAGGTGTGTAGAAGAAACAATATGGCACTGAAATATCCCCCTGCTGCCTTCTAGTAAAATAATAATCATTTTTCAGTGGTATCTGAATATTAATATGAAACTTATAATTATTGCTACTCTTCAATCAATCTTTTTTGATAATTTGCTCAAATATGTAATAAGCTTCAAGTTCATTGTCTTTGGTTACTGAAATTTATGAAGACTAAACAGAATATAATGTAACAATTATTGATGAAGTAACATGACAAATTTAAAGACATGAATCACTATGTACAGCAGTACTGATATGCCACTCATAAAATTCCCCAATCTGCTATAACTAGTATTTCTCAAAGGTATGATCTGTACAAAGCCAGTCATAATGTATTAAAATTAATTATGCTTATAAAGACCACTTAAATTTGGCATGGCCAATTTTGACCTCTAAATTAAACAATACTGACAGAGGCTAGCTACACACTAAATTTCTAGGCAGTTGGCTGTATAGGGCTTTTTCAGGTGATAAAAGGCACTGTGTACAAATATAGCTTTTGTTTAAAACCAGTCTACAGAGACATCTTATTTTGTTTATTTTTAAATAATGGCACTTCCATGTACATTAAGCTGAGAAAGCATAAGTATTTTTGCCTTGGTGAGTATGTAATGTTTCTTTCATACTGTAGGAACAATATAATTTTTTTGTATTATACACAAATAATCACTGAAGATTAATATAGATCTTCAAAATATCTTTGTCAATTGTATCAGGTTTCATAAGACTGTCATGCTCAATCAACCTGAGAAGAAACTCTGAGCAATCAAAATAATGGCTAGAATTTCTTTACCAATGTTTTCACAATTCCATTACACAAGAAAATGTCAGGAAGACAAGTCATTGTGTAGATATTCATCGGGCAAGAAAAAGGAAATAAAAAGGGAGATAATTTGGAATATGTCTAGGTATAGAGTTACAGTTATTTACAACTTGCATTGCATCCCCTCTCACTAGGAAAGTCCTTGGATTCTCTGAGAAGAAACAAGTACAAAAGGGGAGGTAATTTTAAAACAATTTTTTAGTCATGGTAGAGTGGTTATCTTTTGCAATGCAAAGGGGAGTAAGAGACATAAATTAAGAGTATCTTAAGAATCATGAAGGCTGATAACATTTTAATTTAAAAAATCTTACCGTAAAGGAGTTTTGTGCACTAAATATTTCCAAACTAAAAAGTACTTTTACATCTTAGGTTAACATTCCTTTGGTGGTCTTTTCACCCCTTCAGTCTCAGCCTGGTGTGGTTGGAAGTCCTGAGACATTTTTGTTCTCTAGCACATCCTGGTGTTTTCTCTATACGTGACTGTTGAAAGACGAGTATCTTCTAAATGTTTTTGACAACCATCGATTGATTACACATGACAACGTCTAAAAGAATTTTGGATCACTTGGATGAGATACGGATACATGTCTCGTAAACACACGTACACTGACAACTTCTTTATCACAAAACTTACAGATCATTGTAAATGCAACGTAAGGACACAGGACAAGAAAAAATACACATTATGTTTTATTCGCCTCACTTTTCCTTCGTCGTTCAGATGCTCAGTAACTTAGATAAGCGTCCCGTGACTTAGAGTAAATTACCCAAGAGCACTTATGTTGCACTGTCTATGTAAACGTTACACCTCTGCGTTACTTTGTACAGTAGTAGCAAAAACTGTTGTTGCAGCTGTAAAGTAGATTCGGTAAATGTTAAAAAAATCATAGCCTGCAGAAATCATGGCAAGTCAAAATGTCTACATGTGTTAGACTGTCTTTATTTCTATAGAGTATTTTACGAGGTTTTCTATTAAAAAGTATGCATTTATAAATGGACTTTAACCAACTTGTGTTTACATCATAATAATCTTGGCGACATTGGTTAGGCATTTACAAAAAAAATGTTTTGTCTGGCGTACATGTCTCGGGAAAATACGTAAGAAAATGTAGTACATTGTATATTCGAATGGAAAAGTTATATAAATGAGTGTAACGTAACACTAGTTAGTGATAATTGATGATAACACTACAATTATACACTTCCTTTGTCTGATGCAATTTTTAATACAACTTTTAGGGCATATATAGTTTCCTTTCGGGGTAAATTTACTCAGATTGAGTGTAAATTAATTTTAACCTTACACCAAGTTTCGTGTTTGTCAACGCAACTTTCAGGGTAACAAAACACTCATTTTTTACAGTAACACCAGTATGTGTTTATGATTAAATAACACTGCAATAGTGTACCTAAACCCTTAATCTGGTGCAACTTTATACGACTTTTAGGGTATAGTTTCCTTTCGGAGTAAATATACTCAGATTGAGTGTAAACTATAAACCTAGACCAAGTTTCGTGTTAATCAACACAATTTTCAGGGTAATAAAACACTCATTTTTTACAGTGAACCTTTTATCCGTTTGTCGTAGCCTATTTAGTTGAAAGAAAAAAAGCTGACATAATTCAGAGGGTTCATTTACTTCCTTCTTACATAAAAAATATTAGTTAGAATTTCGTCTTTCAATTGTTAGCCTTCTATTGAATAAATATTGTAATTATGTGTTTCACATCTATAGACGAAAAAGGTGTTTTACATTGAAGTAGGAGTTTTGATTCATCTGCATCTGTTCTATACAGTCCTTTACTCTTTGTTTGTAAAAATAGTCAAGAGTTACCCAACTCTTGCATAATCCTTGCATATTCAAGCCCGTAATGAAAAAAAAAGAGTAATGACCTTACATGACTTTCTCAGTTTTTACGACCCTTATCATCGCGTTGTTTAAACATCATATAACAATTTCTATGGTATCTGTGTGATTTTATTTCAGGGAGACGACACCAATATTGGGTACAATGCGCATTAATGTTCGGATTTATATTTTGACCAATGGCATTACAGTACTTTTCAAATTTGTCGACCGGTTAAATTTATTTATCCATATGGTTTATTGAATAACTCGTTTAATACTCGGATCTGTATTTAAACCGTGATGTGCATGCATTAAAGTCTAAACATAAATCCGAACATTAAATATATTAAATTCCATAAAGAGACATGGTTGGTATAGCGACTTTAACCACTTGACCACGGAGGCGGGTTCGGTATCACGAACATCAATATAAAATGATGTTTAAAATATTTATTTATTATCAACCTTATCAGCATAATAATGCAGTGGTATTTCCAATATGTGGGCCAATATCTATATCACTTCCCGGCCCGGGGCCGAAAAGCCCACATTCTAAGCAAATTGGTAGACTAGCTGCTTCCGCCTCATATGACTCTGACTGTTGAAAAGGGGCGTAAAACTCAAATAAACAAACAAACAAACAAATCATGATACCGTTGCACGTACAACATTTGTACATAATATTCATTCGGCTCGTATCCGGCTAAACCCTAGTATTTAGAATGCCCCGCTATTCAAAACATTTCCCCGGAGCTACAACTTTTCATATAGGAGGGGTTTATTCAACTTGGTTCCTTTCAGACAGAAACAAGAGATTTCATGTTCTATCATCTTCCTTCAGCAAGGGGTGTAACCGTGCATTTCCGTATATTTTTGCAGTTTTGTTTTTGGAGTTTTCTCCCTTGAAAAATGAATATTAAATATCATAATAAATTTATCAAGTTTCAGAATATTACATAGAGTGACTTACCCGTGGATAGGTTATAATACTGAAAAAGATGACAACTTAGTAATCTTGTTTAGTACATGTATATATGAAAATGAAATAAGACCTAGCTTTCTTCATCTGTCTATTATCTTCTACTAGAGTTCACTCGGATAGAAGCAGCTAATTTCACTCATGAATAATAAAAAATAACATCGCTGATACAATTTTTAACAGACGAAATAATTATGTTCTTCTACGAAGGTACAAATATGAAGACATGCTGTCTGAATGTGGCGTTCATGCGATTTCTCGATACTACTACGAAATTTTGAATATGATTAAGGACATCTTTAACAGGTTTAAGGAAGCCACTACCTTCCTTAAAATCTAAAAGAAAAGTTGCGAATTTTAAGGAAAATCTTGAGATAAAATATTTCGCGAATATCACTTCAGTAAGATTTATTTTCAATTTAAGGAAAATCTTTTGAAACTTAAGAGAAAAAATAATCCTTAAAATATTTCCTGAATATAACCCCGGACAATAATCTGATATCGACGATCAATCGAACAGGATTTCCAAATTAAACACCACAAACATCTCATCATAATTATGGATACTCGTTGCAGCACTATGTCATGTCTTTGATTGTAATTTTTTTTACTAGTCGTCGCATGAGAATATTGATGAGCTAACTCCCATTTTTACCATTTTGAGAAAAATGGCCAACAAACATGTTATTGAAAAACTTTTAACGGGGGTTCCAATTGCTAAAACAAGGGCGCGATGAGATACCATTCTGAAAGACAAATCCAACGATGTAAAAAATCTCAGAATCTTAAAAATGGAAGATAATTTACTATAAGATTCAGGCGACGTAATATTGTAACGATACTAATTGAACATTCTACGAGTATTTAGTATACGTCTGTACTTTTATCCTAATTAATTTTTACAGTAGTATTCCATACAACAATACAATAATTATACGAGTGTTAATCATTATAAGTATATCCGAATAATACCAAATATACATACTTTTAACACTACAAAATATGGCCTCTGTACAAAGGGTTGGCTGTTGTTTAGTAATGTAATGTGGCAGTACAACACAAGATTTGAAAGTAAGTGTGCTGGATAAGTACAGATAGCTGTAGCTAGCAGTATGTATACATTTACATATACAGCAAATAGTGGGTATATCTCTACAAAGTTACATACATTGTGTACATTTAACATGCATTGAATCTAACGTTTATAGTGACTATGATATTGTAATTATGGTAAAGACGTTCTTAGAAGACTTCCGAAACTTTCGGTAGATAAACCTGTCTCGATATAACAGTAGATCATTTTATAAATAATTATTAGAACTGTTTGATCCATGAGTCCATACTCTTGTTAAAGATCCTCATTCTTGAATAAAAACGAAAAGACTTGGGGGAGGAAGTCTTCGTAGAAGGATATGACTTACCGTGACCAAGGTGATAAGAGGGTTGTAAGTAATTTACAATGTATCGTCATTTAGAAATTATCTTTGATTCGGATGTAAACAATATAATCATCGCTTTTTGTTTTTAGAAAATGCATTGCGTAAGTTGTACTTTTATGTAAGGGTATAATAATATGAATCTAATAAAGGATTTCTTACAGATTGTAACATAAATTAATAAAGCTAGATCTTGTGTTCCATTGAAACATAATAGTTTTCATTAAGCATGTTTATCCGTTTTCAAGCGTGCTTTTACGTTTGACATGCGGTGCAGTCGAAACAGCTATATATGAAGTACAACCTCTCCAGAGCGGCCCTCTCTTGAACAACAATCTGCCTTCAACAACAGCATGATTTTTCCCACTGCAGATTCACAATTTAACTGCTTATTTAACCTCTGTAGAGCAACAACCTGTCGACATAATTTTGCTACTCCCGAATGGTGTTGCTTTAGAGAGGTTGCACTGCACGTACATGTATTATGTTTTTACACTACATTTTGTATCTCTATAATATCATTGTGTGAAATGAATAGTCAATAATGTACGTGTAAACTTGAATTCAACTAGTAAATTGTATTCATGACTAGATACAATATCTAGAATAATTCATACAGTGTTATTGGAATTGTGTAGCCTTTGTAATGAGCATGTATCATTCCCGATGACCAGACAACATCTATAGTAAGAAAGTTCACCCAAATAAGAATGCATGTATTAACATCACCTATGTCACTGCAATAATTTAAATTGTAATATCTGAGTCAGACGATGGATAATATAGTGGTGCAACGATATACCGTTATTCCGGTATATTGCGATACAGCGATAGGCCGAAACGTACCGCGTAACGACATCCATGTACCGCGATATTTTCTTAAATAATTGAGCACATAATCCATTGAAGTAAATGAATGCTGTCTCAATTTTTAGTACTTTTTTAACCATCAAAAACCGATTCATCCCTCAGAATAACATATTATTGATTATTTGCAGTTTTCCAATAATGATAAATTGTGTAAAACTGATTTATCTATTGGTACTGATAAGCCATCTACTGGTTACACTATATGAATGAACTACCTTATACAGTTATATCTTTATAATTTATGGTAATGGGTTAACACTTGAGTTGACAGTGGCTTTAGTTTTATTATGTTTTTCATTGCTTCACTGTATTGCAATACATATTGCAATATGGGTCGACTGTACTGCAATATATCGCTATACGGGTTATACCATATCGTTGCACCCCTAATGGATATCATTACTGAATGATGACGACCATGCAGTCGATGATGATGATATTGAGGGTGATTACAACGATCGGTTGACAAAGAAAATGTTGACACAAACGTAAATGAAGAACCACATGTGTGTGGTTGGTACATAATGGAGCTTGTTATACAACAAGCATTAAGATACGATATTCGATTCAGATATTACACATAGTAAAATGTAGCACATTTCTTGGAGTTTTGAAATGACTATGTGCCGCTTGTGTATCGATTGGAATTTTAAATTGATTTTCTATCTACAGTCTAACTTGTCAACAAAGACCAACGACTGCAGTCACAATGTGGACTTTATTGACAGATGGTCTTTTCTCAGAGGTCATGTTGTTATATATAATCAATGCTTGTTTTTAAAAGGATGGCCTTCATTTACAGTGTGGTCGGTATGCGGAGGTGGCCACTAACACAGGTGTGAATGTATTATTTTATGCAAAAAATATATACACAGTAGTACTATATCTAGTAATCTGTGATTAAAATAAGAATGTATTGTCTCTCCAGTTTTATTCTACTCGCTCTGAAATGTTCTGGTATGCTCTAGTATAAGTTATACTGTGATAAGTTACACTCTGTGATGCTTTGTTCTGTTATACCCCGTCATGTGGCTGAAATACCCCCTTTTGAGACACTGGATTGGGGCCATTTTTTAGGCAGGACGCGGGACTCAGTAGAGAAACGGGACGCATGACTCGTAGGGAGGGGGTATTACAGCCCCCTGTTATGCTCTTTTCTGTAATGTTTTGCCGTACTTTGCTGTACCCTGACATGCTCTGTTATGTTTTGTTCTACACGGCTACGTTAATTTGATGCACTGAAAAACTCTGCAATGCTCGAACATGCTCTGATCAATATGCTCGTAATAAGTTGATATGTCAATTGATAATTTGAAGTGGATTCATATATGCTCTTATGCACAACTATGCTCTTAAACCATTATTCACTGCTCTGTAAACGAACTGAACAGTTTTTATGTAACAACATTTATTATTTAACAATAGTGTAAGTCAAATCTATTTGGATTTGAACCCACACATGTATCGGTTAAAATATATTTTAGCTGAATAAGCGAGTACTGTTCACAAATTTTAACTAATTCATTCACTTTAATAGTCTACGTATTTCTGTACTGACTGTTTCTGGTACTGCTGGAAGATTTTCAGTGCACAAGACGTCTACATGTATACAAGAGAGTTAATCTAGGTCGAAATAATCTAATACGCCTGTAACAGTTAAACGTTATTTTGACAATACAAATGTACAAACAATAGTGACGTACACCTTAAGGATAAAACAGTAATTATAGTCATAGGTTAAAACTACTCGAAGTTTGTAAATCTACAGGTCTCAGAATACTTAACGGTAGACTGTACAATACTGACAATTTCACCTTTATTACTCAAACAGGTACATCAGTTATCGATTATCTACTCATCCCAGACTATCTTTATTCACGGGTGAATCGATTTTGTATTAATCCTCTGTATGGAGTGACCACTCACCTATTACATTTTCGTTGTTATGCAATACTAAACCACGTGTAGACGTAGAAGAGAGTGTCACGGGGTCTAGCTGGGAGATAAATTCCGTACAGGCTTAATTAGCAAATTACCGGATTTGAACAGATTATTGCAATCTACTGTTGATATAACGTTAATAGACAGTCGGTGAATACTTTGTTGAACGATTTTACTTCTATTGTACGTAATGTTGCGGACCCTTTATTTACTCAATCAACAAAACTTAAATCAAGGGAGAGTTTCTCAGATAAGTAATTTTCAAAAAATGCAGACTGGTTTGATTATGAATGTGAACTCGCTAAAAAGCGTTATAACAATATACTAAATCTATTCAATAAACGTCAAACCACATTAGAAAACCTTTGTCTAGTAAAAAAAGAATATAAGAAAATTATACGTGATAAAAAACGTAAATTTGAATTAAGGCGAATATCTGAAATAGAAAGTATGAAAACATCATCCCCAAAAACAATTCTGGAAGTATTTTAAAAAGTAGAGATGTAATAGGAATAACGATGTTAGCCTACACGATTTCTATCAGCATTTTTCAACATTAAGCAATGATATTTCAAATTGTAATAATGAAGAAGCGGAAAACTTCTGTAAAAATATTAACTTTAATCATCCAAATGGTTTTGAGGAACTATATATTGTCCCTTCACCTAAGACGAAATCCGTTTATCAATTAAAAGCCTGAAAACTGTTAAGTCGCCGGGAAGTGGCTGTTTACTTAAGAATGTTTCATTGAAAGTTTTGATATAATAGGACATCATATATGTGATATTTTTAATATAATTTTAAATACGGGTTACTTCCCAGAAAATTGGACTGAGTGACTCATTACGTCTGTATATAAAAAAGTGCTAACAAAAGTGCAAACAACTACCGTGGTATTAGGCTTTTAAGCTGTATGTCTAAACTTTTTACAAGCGTTTTGAACAAACGTTTAGAGAGATTCTGTAAAGATAATAATACAATCTCAGACGCTTTTTACAAACTGATATCAATTCAGGTAGAGAAATTGATGGTGTCATCATAAGGTTTGCCGATGACATAGCTATTTTTGCCAAAACCCAATCAGAATGCATTTTGAATAAATTTAACAGACCTAACGTTACTTTGAAGCATGAGAAAATAAATGGTCTTCACATCGAAGATATGTTGTAAAATTGTAAATGGTGCAGTTATAAGCCAGTACTTCAAGTACTGTGCAAAAAATGTATGTGTCTCCGTTGAATGTGTTTGAAATTATTAAAAACGGTGCAAACAATTAGTTATCTATAAACTGTCATAATGGTATCACATAATTATCATAGTATGGAACACGCTGCAAGTGATCAATGAGGATTCAGTGTATTATTCCTCGGATACGCCATTCATACAAGAGAAGTGTTTTAATTATTGTACGTTATTAATAATTATTCATTTATCGTAGTATACATACTACTGTTGTACTGTTTCCATGACAGTTGTTATATTCACTACATGCTGGAAATGCCTGCGACTGTACTTTTCCAACAAATGCGCGGACCAGCTAAGATAAAATGGATTAAAATGCGATACAATTATCAGTATTAATTTGAATTGAATTCACGCGATTACAAGTATAATTTTACGATAAATTGACTAGACTGTAGAAATGACATAAATCATCGAACAAATGTTTGCGGTTTGTTATGTAAACAAATGCTGGGCGGAAACGGAAGTGGATGCGACATACATATGCCAGTTATTCTCTGGATTCAGTCTTTTCTCTTTAAACGCTCTCAAACAGTTGTTGTAGACGTACGTACCACACTCAGAGTATGTACCAGTTATGTCGGGTGTGCCTCAAGGTTCTGTTCTACGTCCCTGTCTTTTTCTTTGTTATATTAATGACGTTCCTGATTCTGTGAAAAGCAGAATAAGACTCGATCTTTGCTGATGATACATTGTTTACCTTACCATAGTTTCTGATACTGACGCTCTAAAACTTCAAAATGACTCTTAATAACCTAGAACTTTGGGAACAAAAGTGGTCTATGGAATTTAATCCTGATAAATGTGAAGTAATAAGAATAACTAAAAAGAATAAGAAAAATCATGTCATCTTCCCATACAAATTACATAACATTGAACAGTAAAAACTAAAAAATGCAAAATATCTAGGCGTAACCATTAGCGAAGACTTTAGTTGGAAAAAACATATTGAAAATGTAACATCTAAAGCTAGAAACACTCTGAAAGTCATCAAAAGAAATATACAAACCAATAATAGTAACATCAAAGAAACTGCCTATAAAATTTATGTCAGACCACAGTTAGAATACTGCAGCACTGTTTGGCACCCTTGGCAGGAAAATCTCACCTACGAATTAGAAAGAGTTGCAGCCAGATATATCACAAACAATTACTCATACCACAGTAGAGTAACAGCAATGCTAACAAAACTCCAATAGCAAACTCTTGAACAACGCCGAAAACATATGCATCTCTCATAAAGTTATACAAAATTCAGCACAACCTTGTCCATGTTGACCATAACCATCTCATTCCTAGTATAGTCACAACAATCTAAATTATGTCATCTCTCACTCTGGAACACTTTATCACATGAACAGCTACTTTCCTCGTACAATCAGATACTGGCACGCCCTCCCTAACAGCACTAAGGCAAGTGATAGTCTTAATTTTAGGCTTCACTACCAGTCTTATAATATTCCCTCTGCTAAGCAGTACATATGTTTTTATCTGTTTTTAATCTACATATCACGTAATATAGCCGTATGGTTTTTAATATTTTAACATGTCCCCAACCTATCAGTATAGTCAGAGATTGACTTTTGATAATATTTATGTAGATGTAGATGTATTGTAATTATACGGGTACTCGCGGTAATATGTATATCGCGGTAATAAGTATACAAGCGGGAATTGTCGTACACTAAACTTGTTCCCGTTCCATGTTGCGGTGCACCAAAGGGATTTGTACACACAAGTGAGCGGGAAACAGTTTACGGGTACCAGTAACCATGTTTGGATTGAAAAGGAACGACTACTCTGGGTAGAGATTTGTACCTTTGTTACACCACAGCACGGAACGGGAACCAGTTTAAAAGTGAGGGATAACGAACGACAACTCTGTGTAAAGATTGGTATTATTTATGTTGGAACATATTGTCGTTGTTCAATATAACTCAACATATAAGAAGACATGGATTCAGATGATTGGTTCTTTGAGTCGATAAAGATGTAAGCTCACGACAAAATAGTGCATGACACGCGATATATCTCCATTGCGCTTGATATTCTTATAGTAGTCTAGTTTCGGATACGTATATTCGGACAGATATCTGAACGCTTAATTACACACTAGCAAGGACTTATATACTATAATACATACATGTATATATATATGTCCTTGACACTAGTCACTACATACATTACCCACATTTCTGTGACATTAAAAGGTACTGACAAATAGAATATTATAGAAAAAAATGAAGGGGAATTAGACTGGCCATCCTGTAGATAGAATATTTACTGTCACTTTAAAAGACCAATATTAACAAATGGTTTCTGCTGCTTATTGCACTGGTGTTTAACGTAGCACCAACAGCCAAGAGTCATTCAGCGACTTCCAGCTTTCAGTTTTTTTTATGTTTTTGGGTATGGTGGACTAGCCCTTAATGTGTGGATGAAATAGGGGATTGAAGCCTCAAAGTCTCTTTGTAGAAAATTTCTTGCTTAAAATCAGTTAGGGGAAATTTTAAGGAGTAAATTGGAAATTTGGGGAAAATTGCATGATTTCAAAGAAATTTTCAGAGGGGAATGTGCCCTTTACAGGCTACCTGGCATACAGTAACCTTTCATAAGCTTGCTGGACAGGTTTCTCAGATGTAAAATTTGGTCCTGGGTAAGGACTCAAACTATCAGCAGTGAGGGGCTACAGGGTACTGTTTATTTATAGTCAAGAGACCATATATCCACTTATAACCATGAAAACCTCCTGTTAGTTTCTAGTTGCATTCAGAGATCTAAGACTTAAGTTCCAATGTTTTGTTTAGAAAATAATTGCATTCACAGCTTGGACTGATACTGTAATAGGAGGAAAATAATGTACCTGATGCATGGCTCAAACCAACAACCTCCTGCTTGCAAGTCAGATGCTCTACCAACTGAGCTACATGTAATTGGGCTGTTAATATTACAGCCAATTTATAAATGCAAATACAATGTACTATATACAATACTGCTACAATATATACTGCATGCAGTACAACATACAAGTATACAAAATGGTTTTTGCTTTCAAGATTAAAATGCTCACCAAAATACTTGTATTTAAGATTACCTGTGAAATTATCTTAAATCTATGTTCTGAGCATGGTATAAATTAAGTAAATTAAGTCAATCGTTAAAAAAGCAATTGCAAGACTAAGGTTTCTGTACAGAAAGCAAAAGTATTTATCATTGTACAATAAGAAAATGCTAATCATGTCCTTGATCCAATGTCACATGGATTATGCCTGCTCGGTGTGGTATTATGGCATTTCTCAGAATCTGAAAAACAGGCTCAAGGTTACTCAGAACAAGATCATTAGATTTGTACTTCGGCTAGATCAAAGAAGTCATATTAATACAGAGTGTTTTTACAGTTAGGCTGGTTACTCGTTGCTAAAAGAGTGGATAAAATCACTCTTAATCATGTTTTTAAAATACATTCATGTTCTGCCCCTTCTTACATGAATGAATATTTCACTCCAGCTAGTTAGAACTGTGCATAGCCATAAAACCAGGTTTAGTAATGAGTCATGCTTCAGTATTCCTGAAGTCAAAGGTTTCGGTAAAAAGTCCTTCTCATACAATGGTTGTTCATTATGGAATAAATTGCCAAAAGATATTAAGGTTTCAGCCAACCTGCAAAAATACAAGATTTCACTCAAAAAACATCTTTTACTTAGCATGTAGAACTTACGTTTGTATTAACATCAAATTTAATTGGTTAATACAATGATTCCTTACTGTGATTTTTATATATATTTTTTTTTTACTTTTACTCCTGTTAAACTTGATCAATTTAACCATCATTATTACGAATTTGTTGTGCCTTGCTATGACATGTCATTATTATTACAGGACCACAATGGAAATAAGGAAATTCACATTTGCTTTTTTGTGTCATCCTGAGTGTATATATACATATACTGGTACATCTAAAACTTTATTAGTATTATACGTCATTAAATATATTATTCTAGTCTTTTGTAACAATGTGTTTTTTAAAACATTCATATATTGTATTGTACCATACCATGTGTTTTATATGCTGAATAAATCTATCTATCTAAGTCAACTTAAAGATTCCTTGTTTCTTTTTCAGGTACAAAAACTTGTCAATGTATGATATGCCACAATGTGTTACTGCAATGGACTGGGTTAGTGGGGAAAGTGAGTTTGTTATGAATTTTATTCCACTCTGATTTTGACATGAATTATTGTATAAAAATGAAAGTTTTTACTCAGTCCAGTCTATATAATGTTTGTGCCAGTATTTTGGATTGGGTGCTGTCCAGTACTATGTAGATAATGACTCATCCACATTAGTATGAAATCAGCTATTTTAAATTGCCAGAATGGTTAAGGATGGCAATCAGTTGAGATTGATTATAAACAGCATTGTGTAAATTTTGTCTTTCAGTATTTTGCTTACTGACTGCAGTGTCCGAACTAATTTTTTTAAAGCACTAGCCTGATTTACCATATGTGGGCTATTGAAAATGGACAATTTACCACTAGCCCGAAGACACAATTTTTAGAAAGTTCACTAGCCCGATATGAAATTTACTAGCCCCGGGCTAGTGGGTTAGCATGAAGACTGCTGACTGGATGTAAACACAAGAATCTAGTATTGAGCTTTAAAATGAATTCGGTAAAAACTAATGGCAGACGAGGTTTTTAAAATGTGCTATATATCCAGTCAATAAGCCAAATTATCACACTTTTTGTTCATATTTCATTTGAATGTTTTTTTTCACAGGTTTATGTTTGGGTTCATCAGCTGGACATAAACATGAAATTCTGGAGTTATCTTTACCGGATAAAATGCTGTTGGATGAAAATACTGCGGTATGTATTCTTGTGCTCCACTTACTCTTAATCCAGGTCCCTTTAAATGTCATATTCAGCCCTGTTCCCCAAGTAAAAAGTTTATATGTTTCCCCATTGGGAGAAATATTTCCCTATAATTGAAGAAAAAATCATTCAAGATGCTACCTATTAAAAGAAAGAATGTTTATTTTTAGAAATTCCCCAATTTTGAAGTTTCATGTTGCAGATTTCACCCACCCGTTCCCCAAAAAGGCAAAACAATAAAAATATTTGTTCTCTGACTGGTAAGGCCAGAAAAAATAGTTGTGTTTAACATTACCTGTCTGTCAGTTTCTGATACTACGTTTTGGTGCTGACCCTAAGTTTCCTATCTGTAAAATCCAAGATACAAAAGTATTTGTGGATTAATTGTAACTCCATGGTACGTGTGAAAGTCATGTTTTAAAAGAAATGATTAGAAAGTAAGTTTTGGAACCCTATCTTCTTTGGTCAGGTGACCATGACATGACTTTTCTGGCCTTGTTTGTAGACCTGATTTAAATCTTTTTCTTCTTCTAAACAATGTTAAGTAAATAAGTTTTTAATTATTTTTGACTCTACATTTTACTTGTAATTAATACCATAATGTATGTTTATGTACCTATAATTCATGTAATGAATATTTGAATGCTATCCACTTTATGCAAAATTTACACAAAAACTTCCAAGTCAGTAGATCTACAGTGTAAACAACTAAAATGAATAGAGCTGTATAACAACTCTTTGTATTTCATATACATACTGAATAATGACCATCTGTACTAAAAAAATAGCTATACTCTTAGAATGGCATGGCTTCTTGTCTTTACATGATATTAAATTACTGGTGGTCATTTTCTCCAGTTACCTGTAGTGATGTATCTATAAGAGTGTTCTAAATAATCTGAGAAAGCATTTATATGAAAATTTATAATACACATGTGTATGGAGACTGTTAACCATTTTGGCAACACTTTGCAAATTGTTTCTTGATTTATATATACATAAACAATGTAAATAACATTTTCTATGAATGTGTTTTCTTAGAAATTAAAGAAAGATCGAGACTTCCAGGTGCACACTGGTGGATTTCCCAGCAGTAGAATTGTTGATCTTAAACATATACCTGATACAAGGTGAGATTATGTAGTGAGCGACATTCCATGGAATAATATTTCCAAGTATGTAATTACTAGTAATTGTTGGTTACATATCTGCAGTGATATTGCGACCTCAGGTATACTGAAGAATCAGATACAGTGAGTTAAATATGGATAAAATGAAGTACCGAGTAATTATGTGGGTGCAACAAATTCATTATAACTATGTTCTTCTGTATAAGCCTTACATAATCACATTGACTTGAGTTTGTCTTGTAATCAGATGTACAAAAAATCCTAGTTTTCATTAAGCGTATATTTAGCTCAGCTGTTTTCGAAGAAAAAGTCAAGCTATTGTGATCACTGTGTCATCTGTGCAAAAACTTTAATGTAGCTCATAACTCAGAAACTATAAGAGGTAGCAACATCGAACTAAATTGGTGGATAGAGCGCACTGAGGCAGTGAATAGACGAGCGTTGGTTTTCTTTTTTCTGTCTACATTTTTTCTGTTATGGTCGATTTTTTACTGATGTTTTCATACGCTCTATATCTCAGAAGAAAACAAAATATGAAAAATGTGCAGACCTACAGGCTCTATATTTTTTGGTGAAGCCATGATTTTGGTTTCTTAACCACAATGGACTGTATTAGACTCATAAAAGTTATAACATTAGTCAGGTTTATACGCAGTACAGAATTTTAATCCACAATGGCTCTACTTTTCTTTAACGGTCCCATGCTTACACAGTATGATCTCAATATTATAAAACTATATTTGGGGTCTGAAAAACTGTCTTGTTCTCAGAATTAAATTGGAATTATAATGGATGTACATGTATACATTTTTTGTATTAAAAACTGATCAGAAAACAAGGGGATGTTGTAATGTGGTTTTGCTTAACAAGGTCTTTCTGTATTTAGGAACAGTATAAAAACATTTGATGAGTCGAAATATTAAGGAAAATATCAATATTATTGCTAGCTTATGTTCTATATATAATTATGTTTATAGCTGTTATAGTGCGATTTTATTAAACTGTCAAAGCTGAATAATAACACGGTCGCTGAATGTACTTATTTTTAGCTTCGTGCCACAGTCGATAGTTTTCGTTTATTTTACCATTTGGGAATGTCTCATTCCACATGTTTATATAGTATATCGAAGATTATCATATCACTTACGAAATTAATCGAACCTAAAAATAAATGAAAGTATTGACCGTGAAATTATGCTGCTTTGGCAGGTTAATAAAATCGCACTGTACCCATTAAATAAAGATAACCCATCCCTGCTAAATATAACTGGTTGACAGAGTTCTCTCCCTCAAGTTTGCCTTTAAACCTACAAGTATCCAATTGCCTGCTGAAATGAATGAAATGTGACAATTAATTGATGATGTAATGGTAATGTTGTTCTTAGTAATCTTCAGTTTACTTTTTTCCAAATCACAAAATGCCTAGGTCAGCCATACTACTTCCGACACTTTGTTTAATTTACTTCTGATAAATTCATTGGCTGACAAATAAAAAACCTCAACAAAATATGTTACCTTTAGAGTCAGGTCCCCCCCCCCCCCAGTATACCTTTTCGAGCTTGTCTCTGAGTTTACTCTTAAACTGGTGCGAAGCCACCCCCTTTCTTATTATTCGGTAGTTTACCTACTAAGATTGTCATGCATTAAAGTGAATTATTTTCATGTTTAATTTTTATGTTTAAATTCTAAATTTTCTGACTTTGTAAAATACATTTATACCTTGCAAATATATACATATTACTTCAACCCAATTTAGGGGGCATTAAAACGGGTAATCATAAAACTCTCCTCTGTTTGTGTTCTTTTTTCATTATACAGTACAACCTCTATAGAGCAACATCCTGTGGGTGCTGCAAATATTGGCCGTTGTTTAGAGGTTGTTGCTTTACAGAAGTTAAATCTATAGTAAATATAAGCTTAGGGAAATTTTGAAGGTGTTGTTACAGAGAGGTTGTTGCTCTATAGAGGGCCGCTCTGGAGAGGTTGTACTGTATTGTCTTACGAGTTAAACAGATAGCAAAACACAACGCAAAGTATTTCAATTCATACAGCATTATTTATACACAACTTTAATTATATACAGACATCTCACATCTCTCATACAGAACTGAGCCTATTACAATAATGTTCAGAAAAATCATTGAATCATTTTATGACTTATTTTACCGGATTTTGTGGGTAGGAAAGTGTGATTTCAGTAAATGTATACATTTTACTGTAAAATTAAATATTTATTATTCTTTATGTTCATATTTATCACTCTGGATAACTGCTTACTGAGTCATCAGTCGGTGTACTTGGAACTAATTTTGATGAAATAATTTGATGATTAGTGTTAGATAATCCACAATCGTTGAATTAATGATTATAATTTGATTATAATTACTACCATTTGATTACAGGTTTTGTGTGACTGCTTCAGAGAATGCTACATGTGTTACATTTTGGGAGATGGGTAACGAGGATTCTGACTTAATGACTCAACATAAAACATTCACAGCATTAAATTCTAACTTGTCTGCTACCAAGATTACTGTCAACAAGACTAAAAAGCAAATTTGTTTCGGTTCAGTTTTGAACAATATTTCCATTCTTGATGCAGACGTCATGCAACAGGTTGGAGATACAACTGGTGAGTTTTTAATCTCCTTAATAAAGAGTAGCAGTAGAGATTTGTTTACAATACTGGCTTAAATGACTGCGATAATTATAGGAACTGTGAACTACGTCTGTGATAATTGATCTTAGCCTTATTTCCTGCAGAATTTTTTCTAATCTTCAACATTTATCGTCATAGTTACCTGTGTTTTCTTCCTGTGATATTACGTTGGTTCGAAATCACATTTCCATACCAATGTATACGGTAATTGAGTGTAGTCTGATGTTACCAAAATGGTCTTTGATTGATGTTTAAGTGGATGGCAATGACGTCAAATAAGCAAGTGTTAATATGGTATATGTTTGAGTCAAAGAGGTTTCATGCAGTTACAATGATAATTAGAACACTCCTAAAGGAAAAGAAGCAGTAGATGACTAGTACTCCATAAATATAAATAGCTTATTGTATGACCATTTTTTCAGTTCTTTATTCAAGCCTTTTATCTATGATAATAATTATGCTTATTGTATAATAGGCAAAATATGCTTACCTACAGTCCCACTGCTAAAAGTTTGTGTTAAGTAACTACAAACTAATATTGTTTATGGGTGGTCATAATTTTACTTCATTATTAGTCATTTGCAAAAAAGAATTTGTGAAGAAAAAGTTAGGGCCGCGTTATATTGTTAAAATTATAAAGGATTGTACAAGAGAATACTATGTGTAACATATTTTGTGAAATTGTATGTAGTGCTATTTTGTTACATGTATGCATTTTTGATTTTTTTTTGTCACTTGGGTTTAACATCACACTACAATACATTCTTACAGATTGATTCAGCGTAAGAGCTACTGTGTAAATAATTTCATCTCTGAACAAATGTTGACTTTACGCCACCCTTTCATGTTCCAAATGCTTCCCAAACCTGATAGGGTCATCCTCAGTGTTTACTTTGTCCTGAAATAAAATTCTTTATTGATTAACTTATTACAGGTATTGATGATACAGACGTCGTATCTAGTCTGGTTCTTTCTTCTAGTGATACTCTACACACATGTACAAATTCTGGTGATTTATGCATGTTTGACCTTAGATCTTCGCTTGTGCCAGTTTCACATCAAAGGAATCAAACACATCGACAGAAGAGTTCTTATTGGACAATGACTTCTCTGAATGACCAATCAAATTATTTGTTACAAGTGTCATCTTGTTTGAAAGTACTTGTATATGATATAAGGAATGTTAACTCAGTTTTGAAGAGATCAGATCTGTCTCCAAGACAAACCACAAGTGTTGGTAATCATTTGCATGCTCAGGTAAGCTTAGAACAACATAGTAATGTTTATATATTTGCATGACAAAAAAATGGTTGTAGGATAGATAGATCACAATTTTTTTCTGTACAGATCTATTGCTTTAGTTTCAGAAACATTTGGGTTGGTGCTAAAAAATTGTCAGTTTGTCTTGTCTGTTTGTACCAAACTTTAACCTTGCCTATAAAATCAAAACTCTTCAACCTACAGTCATCAAAGTTCATACGTTGGTTCCTCATGACAACCTCTACATGACCTGTACATTTTAAGGTCAAAGGTCAAGGACACCCAGAGGGGGCATTGTGTTTTAAAAACACATGTTCTGTTTTGCTCATGTTTTAGAACGCTGAACTGGAGCGTTTATGGAAGTTAGAATCTGGTGGAAAGCATGTTTCTTGTTGAAAATATAACTAAACCATTGGATATATCTTATGTCATTTGTTACAGAATGTTAATGTTATTCATGTAATGTGTGAAATGGTTCACTATATGCTGGTAACCTACGGTAGGATTCCTTGTATCAGCTATACATAGCTGGTGACAGAAATACTTTTTTTGGAAACTGAACTGTAGTTCAGCTTTCCATAGCTGTTACTCGCATGTATTTTTATGCAGACCAAAGTACAACTTTTTCTAGACGAATTATACTTACGAGTATTTGTTTATTAGAGCTGTTTGCGAGTACTTACTGTATTGTCTATTACTAGTTTGGTTAATCCTGGCCATTTGATTGGCTAATGGTGATTTCGCCATTTTTGATTGGTCAATCATTGGACTGGCTATTCGTCGCGTTACCTGTCATGTTTGACTGAATCTGTTTGTCTGCTCTGTTGTTGAAATGCAAGTAAGTAATGTAGGCATCGTTCTATGATGTTAATGTGGCATAATATCGGGAAATTCATTAGATGTAAGTTTAATGTGGTTGTATCATATCAGACTATGGTTGATTTGGTAGTATTTAGGGTGTACTTTATTCCATGTACATGTGATCTATATACATGAATGTATTCATTTGTCAAATACTCATGATTGTCAAAATATGTGTATTATCTATAACTTGTAAATATGTTATACTCTCCATAATGGAGGAATGAATAAAGTAGACGGTCAATATCCTTTATGAAAAAATCAACTTCATACAAAAAACTTAAACCAATGCTTCTTGTAATTCGTCTAACTATAACGTTTTGTTATAGTTGTTCTTGTTATTCATCAGCCATGCAATTGTTAAACCAGTTCCCGATCCATATTGCAGTTTAAGTCTATGCAGGTTCAGCTCCCATAAGTACTTTCAGTACTTTGATTTACCAGTAAAACAATACAAAGAAATGGAAGAAACTGTCATAGAACTTGGAGTTTTACACTTTTAATGAAAGCAGATATTGGAAACATTATTAATTAGTAATAGTCATTTTGCCCACTACTCATTACTGTTTTTTTTTGTAATATGATTCTCATGTTTTGCAGTCTCTTCTAGAAAGTTAATTGATTGGTAATTATTCTGAGACATTAAATCAGTTGTACCTTTCCTACGGAGATTCTTATTCTTGTCAATATGAAGCAATATTTTTATGTAGACATTTTTGCACTTAATCATTTGAAGTGAGTTTATATTATTGTAACCTTGAGGAACCCATTCTATTCAGAGGTCTTGCATTAATGTGGTCAAAGCAGGCCTGTAGATCACCTGTGACCAGGGACCCATGCAGCGGTCCTTAAAAAACTGTAGATTTGTAGTTGATTCTTTTATTGTTTCCTAGTGGTAAGTGTGGATGTTGAGCCCAAAAAGCAAGCTTGAACCCTTTCTGTTGCTTGGTTACCTACCATTACATGGCAGGTTGTGTTTTTCCATCCACCTATTTGTATGTTCCTATAATGTTGGGTAGGTTTTGGGCAAGGTTCTGGTAGTAGTTTCGGAAGTTGGTATTTTTGTTTGTGTTTTTTCTAGGAATGCCGTTCTAATCTTAATCCATTTTGAATTAATAATGTCCTATGATACAATGTATTTGATTGATGGATGTTCATGATAGAGCTCTTCATGATTGGAGCTATACACAACAGTAGTGTAAATCCCTGTCTCTAGTGACAAACTGATTTATGATGAGATTTAGGTAGCCTAATTGATATATCTAAAGAAGGATAAAATCAAAATATTTGTCATACTAAATTGTGTTCTGTTATAGTTTTGAATTTTTTTGCGTCCATATCGATAGATCAGGGTCATAAATTATTGGTTTTGGTCTGTCTGTGTATTTGACTGTTTATTTGTACCAAACTTTACACTTGCCTATAAAATCAAAACGCTTCCACCAACAACCATCAGATTTCTCATGACAACCTCTACAGGACCTGTGCATTTTCAGGTCAGTAGGTCTAAGTCATGGCTAGTGTGTTTTAAAGAACACAACATGTTCAGACTAAACATTTTTTGTTTTTGATTATTTCAGGCTAATCCTGATGGGTCCAAGTTTTCTGTGTCAGGTTAGTTGATTTAAAGTTCATTTTTGTAACCTTTGACCCTATGCAACCAAGTCAATATTCATACAATAGAGTAATTATGTGTAATAATAAGAGTATCAGATTTGTAATTTAATTCCCCTCAGTTTGTTTGTAATCTACTGACTTAGTCAAGGACTTGTCTACACGTGTATATAAGTCCTTGACTTAGCTAAGTTGATTGAATATGTCATTTTACAGGGGAACAAGCTGTGTGAGTAATTTAATTACCTCCTTATTTCATCAAGGATAGTACAAACAGTTGTCATTTGCAGACGTAGTACATGTAGATGATTATTAGGGCGGTCAGATTTTCCAAGATTATGCCTAATAATTTCACTTATTAGTGTATTGTATTTTTAAGGACTTATATGTGTGTGTATATAAGTCGTTGGCATTTTGCTCTTGTATAATAGCATAATAATGATCTTAATTCCTAATACATTTTTATTATTGTAGGATTAGATGGAATGGTCTACATTTACAGCTCACCACTGAACTCTATAGAGGATAAACATGTAGAACCAGTCTTCATTCATAAAGGTCATGTGATGAACTGTGAAAATCAGACTGATGAAATATGTGTGCTTTCTCATTTATGGCATCCATGGCAACAGGACTTGATCATCTCTGTAGCAAATGATTGTTCATTACATGCCTGGCAATACAATTCATAACATATACTGTGCTAATGATTTGTTCTGGCCAATATTTTTTTCATTTTCATATGGCCTATGTCTCCGAACTTGGTCGAGTGTTTAAGGTCGTTGACTTCAAATCACTGTAACCTCTCACTTATAGAGGGTGGTGGGTTGGAGCCCAGCTACCGACCATGTCTCTTTATGTGAGAAAGTAGGCAGTTGCTTACGGAGGATGGGAGTTTAGTACTGGTTCTTCCCAGGAAAGATGGTTAGGTGAACCCTCCACCTCAATTGACTCTGACTGATGAAAAGTGGAGTAAAACTCAAATAAACAAACTTAACAAACTTAACAAAATATATGTTTAAAAAGTTGTGCCTACCAGC
Source organism: Lutraria lutraria (assembly GCA_964023205.1). Lineage (NCBI taxonomy): Eukaryota > Metazoa > Mollusca > Bivalvia > Venerida > Mactridae > Lutraria > Lutraria lutraria. The sequence goes on along the minus strand of OZ026842.1, from coordinate 36,622,729 downwards.
CAGGAGCCTAATTTACACTTTTGGGGGATACTAGTGGAAACTTGTGTTTTTTGCCTATATGTACATTGTATATTTTTAGTGAAAACATGCCTTTTCTCTGCCTAACCACTTACAGTTTTGATATTTATTTTGTTGTACATTACTCAAGGGGTGTCTGAAGCTTTTGTTATTTTTACTCACATATTAATTTTCTTATGTTTAGTTGACTTAGTTCATATACAGCCCCCATTTTACACTAATGCAGAACCACTTTCACATGTAGTTCTTGCGTTGTGCAGAGAACAGCTGACAGAGTAAATCTCTACAGCAGACATTGTGTCCTGTCCCTGAGGTTATATAACTTATTATTGAATAACTATTTATTATCAGCCTTGTAACTTGTTTACTGCCTGGCGTAATAATGCAGTGGCATTTCCAATAAGCGGGCCAATATCTATATCACTTTCCGGACCGGGGCCGAAAAGGGATATAGATATTGGCCCACATTTTAAGCAATCTTATTGGCTGCAAGAGCAGGGCCAAAAAGTGATATAGATTTTAGCTGAAATGGCGGCCATCTTGTATAAGCAATTTGCTATTCATGTGGTTTCAAAACATTTAAAATGAAACTGATTCAGATAATAAAGTTATTTAATAAAATTGTCAATAAATCAGTGATTTGATATAGGCCCTGTTATTTGTCAGAGGGCAGTCGTATTGGCCCAAGGCCGAATTTATTAACATGTATTATCGGTCTTGGAGCTCAAATCTCATATCTTGTCTTTTAATATTTCTTTGTTATTTATGATCAGACGTGACTGATATTATTGATACATAAATCTAACAGCATAATCGACCTGAATATGTATTTAAACATTGATCAGCTCTTTCTTTTCAACCATAATACTTTGAGAATGGAATAGAGATTTGAGCTTTGAGACTGATAATAAGTTTTATGACCTTGGGACCTGAAAACATGAGATTTATGAAACATTTAGAAGTATTAGAGAATATGTTCAGCATGATTTTCTCTGTGGTTAAATATTTAAATTGCTAGGGTCATGTGATAATGGTTAATTAATTAACCTTTTCAGCTTGAAAAGTATAGGAAGCTCCCAGCCGTACATCTGGGTAGACCAACTGACCATCCACGAATAAGCTGGACAGCTTACTCACTTATCAAATTTACCATAATAATATTTAAACTTTTTTTCTGCCAAAGTTGTGGAAATATTTGGCTAAGGGTTGTTGTTATAATTGTCTGGCTCTCAAAGATTCAGGCTACATTAGGTCATTTTTAATGCTTTTTACTAGCCTCCCATTAATATATACTATGGGATTGTTTCTGTTTGTGAAATCAAGTCAGGTATTAGAGCCATTTCAAGGTTACTATTTTCAGAACCACGAGTATCATTAACTTACCACTGGTACAGCTGGTGTCAAAGCATTTACTGATGAGCCGGCCTACACTCTTCAAATAAACTGTGTATGAATTGATGTGAATGGTGTCCATTAATTGCTGATAAATGGCAGAAATGAAGGTTTTTAGCTTGTGTTTTTTTTTTTGTATAAAGTGTTTTCCCAATAATCTTTGGAATTTTCTAATTAGAAAACTAGAACCTCATGAGAAAATTAATTAGATGCATGCTCTTTGGTGCTAGTTGCGATTATTGTTGTACATCAGCTATTAAAGATGGAACACCATTCAGTTTGATTAACAAATAACAATTATTATTATATTCAATTATGTCATAGTTCCATCATGGTTTAAATCTATGTCAACTCTGTGTTCATTATTTCCATTAATTGTTTGATGTACTTGATGTCTCTATTTTACATTGTTACAAATTTCATGACAGTGAACAATTTTCTCTTCTATTCAAGGAAGCCATTTATTAGCAGAATTGTTGGAGAATTAAAACTGGCCTTGTTTATTCTGTTAATGGTATTATTGAATGGGAATAAACTTTTTATTGAACATTTTTTACTAGTGTTGTAATTTGTAGACTTAGTTACTTGTATATATAGTATTAGGGTTGCATGCTAAACTTAAATTTCTTATTCTGGTTACAGGGAAATCTTCCCACACATGTCTGTTATAGTCACATACCAGTTGTTCTATCATTTTATATAGTGTTCAACATTTACTGGTCATGTGAATGAAAATATTGTTCTGTGAATTCACTATGCAGAATTTTCTAAAAGGGTTTTGTAAAAGAAATGTTGACAGAACTCATGCTTTCTGAACTGTTATTGTTCAGATTCAATGTTTAAGTATTGAACAATCTGTTGTAGTATTATTTTCAGTCAATACCAAACGCTGTGGAATGACTAACTTCGTTAGATATAGTTTAGTTTATTTGAAATTCAAATCCATTAAGCCTTGCGGCCCATGAGCATAAGATATTTACAGATACATTTATATATACATAACATATAGGGCTGTGGATCGTTGGGTAAGTGGTGATCCGATCCAATCCACAATTCAACACTTACTATCCACAAATCGAATCACAAATCTTTTGTTATCAAGAAACCCATCCAAAAACAGTCCCGAAGACAGCTAAATTTAATTTCTTTTATGAATAATGAAGTAACTCAATATAAATTGTTCTTTGGCTTAAATTTATACTCCCTTCCAGTTAATTGATTTACCAGCATCATTGTTTACAGATGAGATTTGACATCTTGGCAAACTAAATACATGTAGTCCATGACGTGACTATATTTATTCAGAGAAAAGGGATTTTTAAGAACAAAGAATACACTTCTGATTTGTTAAAAGACAAGATTGCGCACCACCAATCTTAGTAATGATTATTATTCATACTCGATTTTTCAATTTGATTCGTGATTACCCGAGTACTCAGATACTCACCATAGCCCTAATATTTTTAACATAACAAAAGAATTGTAACGGAGAAGATACATATATCGCGTTCATGGAGCATGCCATGACCATGTATGACTTCATTGTCCACCATTTCTCATCTGTGTTATGGCCTTCCCTGCCTACTGCCCAAAAATATTATCTCAAAATGGAGCGGACAGAGTTTGGAAACCCTTAAAAGTTGCATTGAAGTCAATGAGAGTTAAGGCCATTTTTCAAAGACTTAAGAAAAAGGAACATCAATATCGATAAAAACTCATGGTAATAAAATGCTACAGCTAGCACATTATAAACTAATTTGATAAAGAGAAAAATAGGTCACCATGCAATATCTACAGAAAAATATTTTTCAACAACTAGGGCAACAACTCTTGCAAAGCATCTGAGGTAATTATAATAGAATTAATGATAATTGGGCCATACTATTTTTGTAATAATAATATTTTCATGTAGTATTAAGCAGATATTATTGTCAGAAAAGTACAGTATTAACCTGGGAAGCTATTAGCTTTTAGGAATTCAATGGACCCAAATAACCGTCTTGCTTTCAAAGAAGCAACTTAATTACCCTAAGTGGATATTTTGTGCATTTTGTGTCTCAACAAATTTGTTTTGTACATGTGCTTTAAAATGTGATTCTATTTCCAGATCTTCATCCCTATGGTTTTAGAACTGACCCCACCTATTATCGCTAACTGCAGATGCATGGTCTACTAATTTGTTGTTAAAATGAAATTTCAGAGAGCTGTTCAATGCATGTGACTTGATTTTAAAATTTCCACCTGTGGGTCTTGAAGTCAAATTGCAAAGTTGTATGGGCAAACATTTGTTGACATGGTTTGACCCTTTGTTTTTACAGTATTTCAGTCTGGGACAAATGAATATATTTAGCATCCAGAGGTTTTCTTGTTTGTTGAGTGCATAATTTAACTATATTACTCTGTGTTGTTCACGCTCAATTCAACAGTTGGGAACACTGTATCTTAAGGAGAATAGCTTATCACTGTATGCTAGCGTACTATTCATTATACCCCCATAAACGAGGTCGGTAGGTCTGTCGGTCCGCATATGGTTTGTGGAGCGAACTACTTCCACATTTTTTAAGCTATTGCAATGAAGCTTGAAATATGTTGTCACCATCAAGTGTAGATGTGCAAGACACAATTTTCATGCCCAGTGATTCACTCATTGCAGAGTTATGCCCCCCTGAACTTAGCCGTATAGTGTACTATTGCAGTATTAATTAGTGTTAAAGCGGTGGCGGGGGTATTCGTTTAAACTGCACTGTGTACATACAGCACTATCAGTAGATTTATGCCTAGGGAGCTTAATTATTCAACATACATGACTTTTTGTGCTTAAATTATATATGTATATAAATCTGTATTCCATTCTGATAAATTCCATGAGCAATGTATTTAAAATCAATACTAATTTGTTCGCATCAAGATATTTATCTATTTATCTGTCGTTGAACGTTCAAAAAGCTGCACCATTGAAAGGGGATACAATTAGAAGGTACAGGAGATCCAAGCATTATATACCTACTCTCTTCAAATAGTTCTTCCTGATTCTGTATTGTTCCTGTGTGAAGCACAGATGATGCCTCGATCGACTTCTTTTCCTGTGTTTTTTTAGATACAGTACTTCAATGGCGTAATTGGGATGGGGACACTGAAAAAGCATCTTTGAGAAATTTTAAATGGCGGAGTCGGGAATTGAACCGTTGACCTTTCTTTTAGTAGTTACACATTACGACCATTGTGACCAACCACACCTTCATTAAGATGTACATGTATTTCTCAGTATAAAAAATATTGCTAGAACTGGTTAAATAATCTAGCTGCTTCTACCTTTAAATTTTTATAAAGTAAATGACGCCAGGAAATATTTTTATGCCTGGAATTAAAGTAACAATTCCTTGTCATTTCCGGGCGAAAAATTTTGTACAGGCTATCTGTACATTTTTATCTATAATTATCAGAGATCGATGTAGTGTCTCTGATAATATGCTATGTTCACTTATTAGGTACATGTATATATATATATATATATCATAGGATTACAGAAAAATTATGGTCATGCAGTGCAGCCCCTTCAGAGCGACCCTCTCTTGAGCAACAATCTGCTGTAAATTTGGTTTTATTTGCGGTGTTTTTATTTTGGCTAATATTTGCGAATGGAAGGCTTAATTTAACCTCTCTAGAACAACAACCTCTCAACAACGACATATAAATTTGAAGGGTGTTGCTTTGTAGATGTTACACTGTCTATATCTATGACATAATGAGACGGTAAAGCTTTACTAAGCTTTTTCTACCGGTTACGAAACGACCAACTGATCGGTTACGAAACGACCAAAACTGACGGTTACGAAACGGCAAGGTTACGAAATGACCAGATCCCCTATATTAAAATTCTTAAATTTGGGAACGAAATAAATGACGTGTTTGTGTAATACATACATTATTGATACGCGTATTTATATGTATGATATTAAATCACCGTGTATTAAGTAGGTACCACTTTAATATATTGATTGTTGGGTTCCCAGCACTCGATAGAAGAACGTATACACACAGTGGATGTCACGTTTTCCATTAACGCGTGAATTTAGTGGCTGAAATGTACCGATATTCTATTTATAGTAACAACAAGAAATATTCAACCTGTCGTAACAGTCGATGTTTTATTTCTTACTAAGTTTCTGTCCAGTGACCATTAAGAACAGACTTTTATGATATACCGTACTGTGCGGAGCGTTCGAAGTCGAAGTACATTTGCTGTGGACATAAGTTTTGTGCAAATTTTATTTGTGTTTACTTATGCAATGCAGTCGAACACGCAGTCGTATGGTGTTATTTCACGTGATCTGAAAACTGTTTTCATTTGTGGTTGACATCTTGTATACACACTGTTCAAGAAGATTGGATTCTAGTGAATTTTGTTGATCCAAGAAAGGACTTTTGTGATTTCTTATTATAAAGGTAATTACTGTGCGGATATTTTTGTTTGCGACTAAATTATGCCTTTTTTCTCTAAACAATTACTCTTAATTAGGACGCACACGCACCTGACCTACTTAATTACGTTATGTTTTTGTTCCGATATAATTTTGGGCATCTAGATTATATAATAAAGGTAATTTCTTATAAATTGGAGAAACTTTCACTCTTGTTACATAAACACAGTCATTATAACCTCAGGCAATATAATATAACTACGTTTATAGGCTACATACATGTATACATGTTTCTTTTGGGGGGGGGGGGGGGGGGTACCTGGTCCACTCGTACCTGAATTTGGTCAATATCATTCTGAGGAGAAATTATGATTTTTCAGGGAAATTAAACAAAAAACGTTATCTAAAAGCAGGTATGAGTTGACAATAAACTTCAAGATTTATGCTCAGCATATCGAGATTCAAGCAGTAACTGTTCAAATACATTGTAACTAAGTTGAATACTATTTTTTACTAACAATTTTATAAAAACATGAGTTGAATTTTTGTAGTTGAAATACAATTATACATTTGTCTAATGCTGAAATTGCGGAATGCCACTACTATTATAAATCAATCATAGCAACCCCGTCTGATGGACAATTCAGTTGGAACTTTGGCATTTTATAAGAGCAAGGAGTTAATAATAATATATAGTATATATATACAGGCATACATGTGTATGTACATTTTGTATATAAGTAAAGACCTTAATAAGATGTAGAGTATTTTATTTTATTTTTAATGATAACTTGTGAATGAATGCCACTATTATTTAAGTACACTTTTTTTAATTGTACCTGATTATACTCAACATTGAATGATTGAAAAGAACATATGTGCGTGAAAGAGTTAGACCTTATTTTTCTATCCTATTATTTTCTCTGTGTACAGTTAGTTCTAACTTCTATTATCAATTAGCAGCTGACTGGTTTTACCTTTATCTGCCGCTACTCTGCTTACTGAGAACACCACTGAGTACACATTTATCTGGAATTTATTAACATGTGACTGTAGAACTGATGTGGAAGTAGTCTTTAGGCTTTAGCAGTGACAGTCATTGATTCATGGGCCATGGTGATAAGTAATAAACATTCATAGAGAAGATTTTTATAAAACTAGTCCATGTTGCGTATTTACAGTTGAATATACAACACCAATATGGAGTGGATGATTATGAATTGTGATGGGGTGAAGGGGCTGTGTTCAAGTCTTGGTGTGTTTGTTGATGGCAGATATCATATATCGGATGAGTGTTATGGTAAGTTTGACTTAATGATAAACTTTACTATTTATGAGTTTTCTCTTTGAGCTTTGAATTGTAAGGTGATTATTTTGACCTCTTAAGTTGTTAGATATACTACATATAGGGAGTCCTTTTTCAAATTTAGGGGTCATTTTCATTATATGAAGTTATTGAACACTGGTTATTGCGTTTAAACACTGGTTATAAATTGAGTTTAATTCACATAATAAGAATAGGTAAAATAGGTAACAATAAAAAATATTCTAATGCAGAAGTATTCGAATTAATTTTTATAAAGCACTAACCCGAACTTCTAGCTGACTATAGAAAACAGACAATGTACCACTAGCCCGAATACACAATTTTGAGAAAGTTAACTAGCCCGAATAGAAATTTTGTAGCACGGGGATGTGGGCTAGTTGGTTAGCGTGAAGACTGATACAGTTTTACAACCCAGTATTCAAGTCTAGGGTGTTAGTATGTGTTACCATGGTATTTTTATGATACCTAGGTTTGTATCCTGTCACATTTTACTTTGACGCCATTCTTAAAAAGTACTTTGGTTTGGGGTTAAGCTACATTTACCTACTCACTTATAATGGCACTACCCAACTTTTATTTTATTGACAGGTATTTGGTTTCTAATCTATTATCTATGTAAAAACTGAATTAAAAAATAAAAATTCCTGCCTACATTGTACCTACCGGTACCCACTGAAAATTCTCTGGGAAGGGTTTTTTAAACCCTAAACAAATTATAAATAATTTTTTAAGGATGGTCTGATGTGTACAGTCCAGTAAAAGTGTGCAAAAAAGCAATTAAAACAATTATTACATGTACTGAAATAAGATGATGTAACAGTAAGCTAATAACGTATTAGCTGAGATCATCTTATTTTAATAAGAAAGTTATGAAAGACAAGATTTGTGTCTCTAACTTAATAAGATTAAGGTTGACCTGTTCCTTATAAATCCACCTTATAAGAAATGGCAGTATCTGCTTTACAAGTTATCAAAGAAGCAAAGCCACTTTGTGAGACACAAAAGGACAAATTAGCACAATTTTCAATTTTGCCATTATGATAACAGGGCTCTCACTAGGATTTTGAAAGTAGGAGTCCAGGACTCCTAAGCTGAGTCCCATCCATAGATATTTGGAGTCCCTAGGTTTCTATACTTGAACTAAACCGCAACATAGATATATGATGGACATACATCAGTGTAACCTCCCTCCAACAGCCACCAATGGAAAGGGTAAAAATGGATGTTGTAAGGAGGTGGCTGTTGTTGAGAGAGTGAAAATAGAGTCAACAATTAATTTGGGTTGCTGTAACAGGGAGGTGACCGTTCATGGAGCTTACACTGTTGTAATCTGTATCCCACAAATGCACAAGAGCAGTTTAATCAGTGAATGACAATCATAAGTATGGGATACCCAGTTTGGAAACCTGGGTTTATAGGTAGTACTTGGAGAAAATAGGTAGCCTCGGGCTAACAGACCATTGTTAGTGTCGAGCCCTGCACATATATTTCTCTGAAATTCATCTCATTACATTGAAAGCTTGTAAATTCAACTTTATTCCATATCAAAATGGAAAGTTGAAATGACTAACACGAAATAACATTACTTCTTACAGCTTACAAATCTCTTTGAAAATCTCTATTTATTGAAGTTTTGACATGTCACAGATCACGCAGATTAGACTTAAAACGTGCAAGATTGACACACGTTTCATTCTGATCGTGCAATAACCTTTTAAACTTGATTCCTGTGATATAAATATAACATCAGATCTTTTTATGTCCTTTTGTCTCAGAAAACACTACCAATATGCCGTAATTGGGTCAAAATTATTATGCATAATAATTTTGACCCAATTACTAAAATGATCGTCTTGTAGGATAAAGTTTCAAGGTCTGAAAAATGAATTATGTACGAAAGTTCTCAATAATGTTTTATTTTAATAGCTTTGATATTTGTACATATTGTGATCACTGTGTAGTCTGCATCTGTGGCTTATAACTCAGCAACTATTTATAAGAGGTAGCAACATGTACGAAACTTCATTCATAGGTTGCCATTTGTCCGGTTCCTTGTGGAAGAGTGAGTTAGTACTGGTTAGCAAACAATCCAGAAAACTGTTCGGTGAATTGACCCCTGTAAAATGGCGTTAAACCCCAAATAAAGAAAAATCATTAATTGCTCTAGCTATATGTTTGTATCTTGAATACTTTTGCATTCTTAACAGTAATATGTGAGATGTTTAGTCTGGTATTAGAATTTAGATGCTTTTACAGGGTTTTGTATTTTTAAGCATTTTTGAATGGAAAAGATTAATTGGAAAAATTTAACAGAATCTTTAAAGGATATCGAAAAAATTGATGTACTAGTTAGTGGTTCATGTATGTTTTTTTAATGTGTGCTTTAATTACGGTGTATTTTATGCCCCTCCATTCAAAATGGCGGAAGGGCATGAAATGGTACCCCTCTCCATCCGTATGTCCGATCAAATTTTGGTTTCCGAGCGATAACTCAAGAAATATTTTATGGATTGGTTTCATATTTTACATGAATGTGTATAATAATAAAATACAAACCGCCTGTCAAGTTTGATTTCCATTACAATCCAACCACTTTCACAGGAGTTATGACCCCTTTTTGACTTAGCTCTCATTTCTAGTTTTATGTTAATTCTTCTTTAATCTTGTTTTTTATAGCAAATGAAAGTCTTAATATATGTTAATTTATGTATTTCCAGATACATTGACATCATTACTAGAGAATGTACAGGAAGAAAACTCTACAGATCACAGTACACGCCGACAGCTAGCTGCTTCACATGTAATACAACAGGTATGTGTTTACAAATCAGTCAGCCTTATTATCCCTGCAAAGGCGGAGAGATATAGGTTTTGTGTTGTCCATCTGATACTTAGAAATCAGTATCATATATATATATTTGTTTAAATTGATCTATGGTCTTTTGGGAAAATGCTGATAAGTCACATTTTATATAGCTGGGATTCAGTGTATAAAAAATAAGTATAGGTCACCAAAATGAAGCAAATTCAGTATGCTCGTTAAGATTTGTTTATTAAGACTACAAAAAATCGTATTCAATAATGAATTACAAATAGAAGTCTGTATATTTGTATTATACTGAACATGCCAAAAAAGTGTGAAATGTTAAAAAAAAGAAACTTTTGTAACATAATATATGTTCTGCTTGACTATGCTTCATCTTTCAATATTCTTTTCAGGACCTAGTCCCGTTACTGATTGACGTTGAAGATGACCCAGATATTTTTCATCTTGGCGTAAGGTAACTGTCATTCTCTGTACAGTCCTATAAATCTTAACGAAAGTTTGGAGAATGGAATTTTATCTTGATCTTCAGGCTCAAATACTAGAATCATATTTCATGTTGTAATGTTTCTAAGTCAAGTGAATGCTATTGAAACAATGATTACACTTAATGATTTATTGATAATCATTCAGTTCTCTGTCAGAATAAATGACATAAATAAATATTTCTGAACATTTAACAGCAATATATATTCAAAATGTATTTTTGTTGTAATGTCACATCAGCAGTGGGGGGGGGGGGATCATTTGGCAACTTTTCCAACGTTAAGGATGAAGTCAGACAGTCAGACACACAGGACTTCTTAGCTTGCTGAACAGTTTCTTCATTATGTGAAATTATGTGGTCTGTCGTGGGATACTCACACAAACACTCGAGGATAAAGGTCCCCTAAACTACTTTAGTACTGTCTGTACTCATTAACAGAATTACCATTTGAGCTTAGAGATGGTTTATAGTTACATAACTATTTAGCTTACCATTACAACGATTTGCTCAATTACTTTGAAAAGTATCACTCTTTCTACCTTTAATCCTCACCACTGTGTATGATTCTTAAAACATGTTTTGTATGTACTAAATTTCAGGTTATTGGTGTGTCTGACACAGCCTGTAGAATGTTTACAGGAGTCTTTGGGATCCAAACCCCCCGATTTAGCCACCGTTCAGCCGTGGATATGGGACATCCATTCCATGTTGATTGAGGCCAAGACGGCATGCTCCAGTGCGAAATTTGTCCAAGTTTTATTTTCAGAAATTTGTAAAATTGTTGATGATGTAAGTATAATGACTTATCAACTCCATCTTTTCAGCCGTAATATTTATAGAATGGAATTGAGACTTAAGCTTGGAGACTGTTCTTAAGTTTAATATCCTCAGGGCCTGGTTGTAATGATAAATATAAATAATTAGATTTTGATTCATTTTTATTGTATAATTAAATAGATATATTTATTTAAACTTCAATAAGCCCATGTGAATATAACAATATTACATACATCGAATATATATATGTATGAAAAGATCTTAAACTTAATTAGCTTTCGAAAATTTTATTAGCTGGACTAGAAAAACGTTTTTCATGTTGATCAGATTCTATTGAAGACAAAGATTTTTTTGTTTTTGAATAGTTGTCACTCTTACGTATCAATAATTTTGTCCTGTTCTTATTTTAGGCTGGTGAGTATGATCTTGTGGAGTCAGACTGTGAAAGCATCAATCAGTGCTTGTTGTTGATACGCAATATCTTGTACATATCTGACTCACCTGGACAAGGATGCTTGTCTGAAATCAGCATAATGTTCCTAAGGTTGGTTGTGAGTTGTTTTGCATCATTTTAGATCTGAAATATATAGAATTTGACATTTTAATCTAAGTCTAATGATCACTCTTAAAACTCAATCCATTTCTTTTCAAATGCTCATCGAACAAGTTTTGATGCATTGTGATTGCTAGTAGAATAATTTATGGCATAAATCCGGTCAAATAACAGATATACAAAAATCTGGTAGCCCGCACACAAATTAAATTTGTTGGACACTGTATGCAGATGTATATATGCGTGTCCAATTGCATTTTCTAAAATGCTTCTCTGACCCCCAGGAAGCCAGATGGACGGGGAAAATAAATTGTGTAACCATATCTATTTATATTTTGCGGCCCAAAGTGAAAAAAAAGGTTTCATGTGTTGTGATAGCTAGAAGAAACACTTAGGTACATACGAGTTGTATTTTGTATTGGAACTAAAATATTCCCTTTCACAGATTGACATTTGAATCACATCCCTTTATATCTTTGTTACCAGCTTTATAGTGTATGATAATGAAGTATTAATGAATTGAGGTTTGGATGAGATGTGACTATTCTAATTGTATGTTCATTTTAGTGAAGGATAACAATTTAACTATTTCTTTGGTCTTTTGATTATTGAAACTATTGTTTATTTTTTTCAGGATGTTATTTCAGTGCAGAGTTGATAAACTCCTCTTGTTACTTTTGAACACAAAACAAAAAGTAAGGAATAAAGTACTTCATTTATTTTCTCTAGAAATGTTGATATTAATACTGTACACATGACTACTTTTTCTCACCAAACAGGGTCTTTATACAGACTTTTATCGGGACTTGTATTGTGTAGTATGTATATACTACTATTTGATTACCTTAAAGGCTATATAGTTATATTTTCAAAGAAAATGCTTACAAGTTAATTGTGGTACTGTTGATATATTCAACCCCTCACATTCTAATTTACAGTTTTATTATACTAAATAAATCACAGTTAATGAATCTTATTATACCTCCACCTACCATAAGTGGTGGGGCTATACTGGAATCATGTAAAATGTCTCGTCCCGTCTTGTAACATTGTTGTTTATTGATGGATTTCAAAACAACTTAGCACTATTATTCATCTACATGAGTCAGTGTGTTGTGCGTAAGAACCAGGATCGTACCTCTAAGATCATGGTCACACTTGAAGGTCAAATATTGGGCTTGCTTTGTCTAGGCTGCAATGACATGTCCCGTTTCTGTAACATGTCGTCACAGAGCTGCTTGTTGGGTATTCGTAATGCCTGTGACAAGCTCTAGTTGAAGCAAGAATCAATGAAATACTTCTATAACTAAATACATGATGTGTTTGAATCTTACAGGACTACTGGGGTGTAACTCTTGTTCAGTTGATATCATTGCTGTACAGGGATATGGTAAGTGAATGATATATACTATGTTAAGACGTATTGTTAAGCAACTTAGTATTATTTTGAAAATTCTATCTATATATTAAAGTTTCTATTCAAGATTTACTGTATCATTTTGATATAGATAAAATTGTAACTTATTGAAATGGACTCCCTGAAGACTATGGTAACTGAATTGTGTCAGCTCAAAAACATAAATCTTAGTTATGATATAGTAACCTTACAGAGTGACAAGGCATAGTGATCATTCTTTTCCGTCGTCGGCATTACTGTATAAGGAACGGATGTTTTCCGGTCTGCCCACATAGCTCTGCTATAATCAGTATCTATACCGGAACCAGAGCGCAAAATAAAGTTTAGCATATGATTTTTTCTTCAGGTTAGTGAAATATTTGTTCGTATTGAAGATATGTCATCTTGTGGCGAGGAATCTTGTGATTCATCAAATTGTTCGCGTTGTGAGTTTGCGATGGATAGACCTTTTCCATTTGACCCAACATTTGAAAGATCTGCTTCAAAAAGCCCCAGTGAGTGTTCTGAGGAAAGAATGCAAAGTTCTTGCGAGGAAGGTGCAAGTACCATTGTGTTGTGTAATTCTACTGGTTCTAAAACAATAATGTCAGACCAGGCTGTCAGTGAATGCCAGTCTTTCCCATTATCTAAATGCTTTCGGTCGTCGTGTAAAATAGAATCTGTGTCAGGACATTCCAGTAGTTTGGACGCTGGTAATACATACACTGATTGTGTAAGAGAAGAAAACAATATGTCAATATGTGGTGAAAGCTCTTCAGAATGCACATTAAAAAGTTCAACAGAGAAGTCAAAGAGTGCTTCAGCTGATTCTAAAAGCACTGGTTCTAGCTCATCCATGGATGAACTTGGGTATGTTTTTATCAAACAATTTCTAATGTATTTCATTTGAGTAGAATTATTAGTCTATTTACCAGGTTTTGACCAAAGCTGAAACCTGTTCATTAGATTGGAGGATATGTTTTTATGCGGTAAATGTACCAGACGTTATACAGTTGACTTTAATTCTGTAGTTTTAGTTCTTATTGACATGTAAGCACCAAACTTAGTATAACTATAAGAATAACATTCAGGGTGTCTAGTGTCAAAGATACCATCCATTATAATAGGTAGGAGGATGGGGTCTGGGCTAAAGAAGTCAACAGTTGAGGATCATATATAACCCAAGGTTGTTAATAATTTAAGGAGTCAGCCAAATTTCCTATTGTTGTAATAATAGATTGACCCTTTGGTACAAATTTCAAGTGTCAAAATACCATTTTAGGGGTTGAAGGGAAGCACTGAACTGTTGAAAACCTGGTTTGGTGGAATTGTCAAGTTTATCATTTTAGTTGATGTTGTAGATGAATGTTCAATGTTTTAATTTTTCATTCCAATTAATTTTAGGTCACAGCTCACTGAGTTTACATTCAGTTTTCTACAGAAAGGTTTCATGAATTTAGTCAACGTACTAAAGGTGAGATACTGTTTTATTGGTACATGTTAATGTTACATACGGTACAATCTTGCCAGAGTGGCCCTCTTGAGCAACATCCTCCCATCAACAAACAACAGCATGATGTTTTTCTACTGAACGATTAAACTACCAAATTGACCTCTCTAGAGCAAACATTCTCAACAACAACACACTTTTGTTATGTACTATATGATTTCATTCAATGTGTTCATCTCAAAATTAATCTGTAGATGATCGAGACTTGAAATTACAAAATGATTTTGGGGGTAAATTCATTGTAAAAGTTAAACTGAATGTTGTTTCTGTCATTTAAGACTTTGTCAATAGAAAAGAGGCATGTCTTGGGTAGATATTATATAGTACATGAATGATGTAGACTTTACACCTTGATAAATAATGATGAGTTAGTTGCTGAATAACTAATACTAATTATCATTAATGACCGGCCTCTGTCGCCAAGTGATTAAGGTCGCTGACTTCAAATCACTGTAACCTCTCACTGATAGAGGATCGTGAATTAGCCCAGCTACTCACCATGTCTCTTTATGTGAGAAAGTAGGCAGTTGCTTACGGAGGATGGGAGTCCTAATACTGGTTCTTCCCAGAAGCAACGATTAGGTTAACTGTCCACCTCATATGACTCTGACTGTTGAAAAGGGGCGTAAACCTCAAACAAACAAACAACCGTATCAATCTATGAATGATTAAATTTTATGATTTCCAGGACACGTTGATGAGTATTTCTGAGAAGCGAACAACACAAGATCTTGATGATTCTTATTTCCTCTGGAGTATCGCATTCTTCCTGAAATTTGCACGAAGGAAGGAGATTGACTTCAAGAAAATAAAGTAAGTTTTACAAATGTTATTTAACCAAGGCAGTGTGCAACATTAATTTCTTGAACAATGGCATTATTTTCTCCCAAAGTTTGATAACCATAGCTATTTTGTTATAACCCAAAGGCAATAGTACAAAAATATAAGTGAACATAAGTTTACTAAAGGTATTTACTACTATTTGCTTTATTGTAATAAAATAATTAAATCAACTAATTATAACCTTGTTTAAGCACACTCAAGTAATTTCTTTGAATTGTTTAGAAAATCTTCATTGAGTCATGTTCTAATTTATAGACACTGTGTTCAGAAATTCATGAAAACAAGCTGGGGCATGGTCTAGTGCACAGGCCAGATGTAGTATTAAAATTTCTCACTCAGCATTTTTTTTTAATTCTAAGTTTAAGACCCAAAGGATTTATAATAGCCCATCAGGCCACAGACTGGGAATGTCTTTTAGCCTATGACATTTTAAAAGCCTCATTGCTATCAGGCTACCATTAATGTTGCACAATGCCAAGGTTTAACGTTACTCATCTGCCGAATTTCCCAGCTTTTCAGTCAGTTTCCTGAAAGTACAATCAGGTTACCTATGACCACAGACTGATTGGAATTGGTTGTGTTTGTCATAACATATGCATGTAGGTTGAATTATGAATCATGGGTATTCCCATGTTTTATCAGTTCTCTCTGAAGGCCTGGTTTTATTATCCCATCCATGCGACCAACTTTTGATATGCAATTCTAATTATTCTTGAATCGGTGTTTGCTGTGTTATAAGTATACTAGGGCCTACTGTGTTATTTTGGGAGTAATTTTTGTGTAACATTTTAGGGGATATTACTCATTAATTATGGAGGTAAAAAATTGGAAGGTAAAAGTAAAAACCCAATAGATATACATCTGACTAAAAAAGAAATTTGTATCTGGAATCTATAACAATGATCAGCCCTCATTGATGCACACCTGACTATTGCAATGAAGTAATTCAATAACTCTTTTACTGAATCATTTTCCCTATTTCCACCTGTAAACCCCAATATTGTCAATAGATTGGTCTGTGTTATATAAAAGATGATATTTTAGGCTGATTGATTAAAGGCTTGTTTGAAGCTATTTATGGATGCAATATATTATGATCTAAAAGATCATATAAAAGTTATGCAACAATGTACCTGCGTCATTTTTGTATAAAGTTTGGTTGCATAAGAATACTACTACCTGTCTGTGGTTTCTTGCTTTTCAAGGTTTTCTCAGTTTGTGATATCAGGCACATGTTTGACATGTATTTCTCCTTTTGTTATATAAGCAGTACTTAGATGGAGAATAAATCGTTGCCATGACAACCAACTAGAAAATCTGATATTTCATTACAATTTACAGCCATGTGATATGTGGCTAAACTGTATCATTGTACAAAGAACTTAAACTAATGTTGTGACAAACGGATCAATAAGAATTATAAAGTCTATCAGAAGAACTTACTGTGGTTTTATTTATTCAAGATGAGCTCAATTTTCATGATTGTAGCAAAAATGGCTATTACATGTATTACGGATTTTGAAATCTGGCCTAGTTTTTTCTGTCATTTTTACGCACCCGCCATTCGAATTGTCTAATGAAGGGCATAAGGTGTCAAAGATTGTAATTTCTCAGTTTCAAAAAATACCAAAAGTTGTACATGTATTTACAAATAGCACAATTTCAAATATTTTCCATTTTCGGTTCCAGCATTCATGGAGATTTGATTTTGAGGTTGAGCCGACTTAGGAAATTAAATCCCTAACGAAATTCAAAATAACTGAAACCGCAGTTTCTTTTATGTAGCAGTTTATAGTCTTCAAAATGTATTCATGATTAATTATTGGTATCTGTTATTTGTGACACATGAGTGAGAAAAATAATGACTTTTGCATCCTTCTGTGCTTTTATTCTGATAATAGGTGTTGATTCTGTATTTTCTTTAAGCATTGTTCATGAACACTAAGTGACTTAGTCCTGAACCTAAACTCAATATAGAGACCAGGTACCGAGATAATATCTTTAGGTTCAGTCTCCAAGCTCAAATCTTATATATCTTGTCTTTTAGTGTTTCTAAGTTGATAATGATCAGACAGTAATGATATAATTGATTTACAATGTATTAGTCTGGGAGTTTATTTAATATATATTTAATTTAAACAGTAATCAGCTCTATCTTTTCAACCATATTACTTGTAGTATAGAACTGAGATTTAAGCTTGGAGAATAATAATAAGTTTTATAACCTTGGGGCCAGGAGATAAATTGTTTACTTTTCCTTTATCTCAAACCCACACTTCCGTATGGAAGCAGACATTTTTTAAACATTTTATGAGTGAGAAACTAGAAAGGTCGCCAAATGACACTGGTTGTTGATGCCACGTTCAACACCAAACAAATAAACGTCCATCTAATGCCATTATATGTCTTCTTAATTGTATGAACACCAGACAGAAAAATTATTATTGGTTACACAATGCTATGGTTCAAACTAGGTTATGTATTGATTGTGTCGTGCCTAGATGCGTCTTGTCACATACTCTATTCTATGATATTTTATGTTTCCTTAGTTCAGTATGTTGCCATGGCAATTGTATGGTATTAGGGTACAATAGATTTTCCTGTTACTAGTGTACAATGAAATATAAACTTTGATCAGAAGTATTTGAAAGACCTTGAAGCATTGTTTGTTTTAGATATTATATAAAGATACGGGTTTGATTAGATTTTTAATCAATACAACATAACTGGCTAGTCTAGATACTGTAACAGCTGATTTGATTGCATTTACGATTATTTGTCTGATCTCGTTCAATCTTAACTATCTACAACAGCTAGGTCTTAGATGATCAGTCAGTCTTCAACATAATGTTTTGTGACTACACTCATTTCATTAAAAAATGTCACAACCTAACATTGAGACTATTGTATGCTTCAAGCATACACACTTAAATTGTTTTAAGTCCATGGCCCCAGACATCCCTTGATGAATTCCTTTCTTCATTCAATGAAGTATGATTATTCAAATTGTATTCATTTCGAAAATGTTACTTGATATTCAATTGAATGAATATGTAAAAAAGGAAAAAGATTGATATCTCCCCCCAAATACTATTTTCTCCCAAAAAATATCCAACCCAAACCCTACCAATACCTGGGAACATACCAAAAATGAAGGACAAAACACAGTTTCTTGTAGGATACTGCCTTGGTGCACCTGCTGTAACACTGAGCACTTTGAGGTGTTTGAAGAATCATTAACATGGTTTCTAAGGGTTTGGAGTTGTTATTTTCTGTCTTATGTTAAACAGGGCCTTAAAAACACATAATTCATTTCTTACGTCTTTCATTAGGGTTACGCCAATGACCAGGGTCATTTAGTGAATTTTGTTATGAACACTGAGTGGTTTAATATTTTGAGAATTGGCAACAAAATTAGGAGCTTCAATGGTCAAGTGATAATATTCTGGATATATCTGGTATTCCAGATTAATCTGTCCTGAAAGAGTTTAGATTTCTAAGCAAGATAAGTTACTTGATGAAAATATCTCAAGAAATGGCAAAGTTATGGTCAATTTAATCTGATCTGAAGGATTTTCTTTAATACAAACTGAGTTATATATGTAAACAACATGGTTGGTGGCCTCTTGTTTGGCAAAAATGGTCTGCCACATATGATATTCAGGATTTTAATTTGGCTCTTTTGTCACCCTTGATAAAAGTAAATTGTTGAGCTGCCCGGCTTACTGAAAGTCTGTGGTTCAGATGTATACCTGGTGTCATCCCATAACATTAAAAGCTGGAACAGTCACCAAAGACCCTTTTTATTAGTACTTTATAAGACATTAGAAAAGAGTATGTGTTTTCATGTACATTGTTTACCAGTGTAGGTCTTAACACTGGTGATTTCCAATACTATATATATATTGGAATCGTAGGTTTCATTAGTTTTCTGTATTCATTGACTTGTACTTGCTACATACATGTATAAAGACATAGGTGAAAGAGCTTGGTTGTCACATGTTACGATAGCGTGTGATATGTTAGTCGATCTGTCCCTCGCTTGTGTAATGAAGTTCCATGGATATATATATATACATCGTGACTCGCTTTCTTTATGTAAGTCGATATCGTCCTCTGTTATTATGATGTAGTACACGTAACAGAAGTAACAGTCACATTATTACCAAGTTGAGCTAAATGAGGTACAAGATGCATGGGTAGCAATATGCCAGAATCTCGATTTATCTGGACTTTGGGATTGAGCTGTACTGAAAGAGCTATGAGTTCTGAGCAAAATAAAAGTTATTTGATGAAAATCTATTAAGAAATGGCAAAGTTATGATCAATGCAATCTGTTCTGAATAATTTTCTTTAACACAAAGTGAGGATTACTGCACTGAAAGAGCTATGAGTCCTGATGAATAAAAGTTATTTGATGAAAATATTTCAAGAAATGGCAGTGTTATGGTCAATTTAATCACAGACACTGTCTTGTTTAGTCCAAATTACCCCACACACAATGGTCACTCTGACCACTATCAATGTATATAGAATGGAAAGATAACCAGCTAGAAAGCGACAGTAGAAAATATTTCAGGTTGGGGTCAATTCGGATGTATCCAACATGGTCCCCCCTCAATTCATGCTAACATTTCGTACTGCCCGAAAAGACTAATACTGTCGATGCATGGACGAACCCATGATTCTCCTGTGTCAGCATCCCTGTTGCTTCTCCCTCTATCGAATCACTGAGGCAAGTAAAACTATGTTGTGCTCATGCCCTGCCACTTGAAGTTGCTCTTGCGGCATCAGAACAGAGAGTCTCTTTGATTGAATGTGCTGCATCTTGAGTCATCAGCAGCTGTGACTTCTGAAGGTCATCCTATGTATACCCACCGACATCGGGTTCATCACACTTGCAGGTACTTACAACATGAGAGTTAGTAAGGACACCGGACGTGAGCAGCAATTGTAAATATGGCCTCCGTACAGTAACATGGCATTAGCACTGAAATCGTGCGTTGTAAGCAAGTACAACTCACCACATGTGCAACTTACGATGCAGCAACCATTCATAGCCAGACATGATGTGCGGGCCACATACTTACACCTTGCTCATCCGTGCGAGTGACGTGCATTGACATACTCCCTCCCTGCTGTTGCCACTCCCTCCCCACGTTTTCAGAAAAACGTGGCAGCCTTGGCCTCTCCAAAAAACATATGGACTAAAAACATGCGCAGTGGGTTGTGACCAGGCCTTAAGTCTGTGAGAATTAATACCTTATTGGGTTGCAAGTCTGTGTACAGGTAAGTTTTGGTCCTCCAACTAGATGGTACTGAAATACCCACATGATTAAATTACGTAAATTGACAAATGCACATGAATTCACATTTTTGTTGCTTAAATTTTTCTGAGAATCAAGAAACATAATTCATCACATTGCTGCTTGAATGACCAAATAAGGATTGAAGCTGCATCTCCCCCCCCCCCCCCCTTTCTTTTGAGGCTCTAAAACTACTTAGACAAACACATTGCTGCCTGCATGTTTTTGTTTTTATTTTGATTCTCATCAAAACTGCAGGTTATTTCTCCATTTAAGATAATCTCCATTAATAAGAAGCTTTATTTCTTAACTTGATCATAATGAAACCTTTTAATTTCATTTTTAGATGAGATGTCATTTACAAACTAAATATGTTTGATTTTCAGTCGAAATTTGCTATAATCGGAGCAGATAATTGAATCACTGCTTATTTTTGTTATGTGTTTACTCTTTAATTCTCAGCAGGGAGCATCAACTACAATTTTTGTATAGAATTTTTCCAATACAGTTGATGTGCAGTTTATATTGGTTGCCATGGTTGCCATAGCTAGCGCTTGAAATCACATGTTGTAACACTTGATATGAAATCACATTGCAAACTGACATGTGCAGCAGCAATTAGAGTGATCGAAAATAGTGGTTTGCTTCAATAAGTAAAACAGGCTTTGTGATTTTGTTTACTATACTAGTTAACAAACTGTGAAAAATGGGATGGCTGTTTGCAATGCTTTGT
This sequence comes from Lutraria lutraria, assembly GCA_964023205.1. Classification (NCBI taxonomy): domain Eukaryota; kingdom Metazoa; phylum Mollusca; class Bivalvia; order Venerida; family Mactridae; genus Lutraria; species Lutraria lutraria. Next base: position 36,601,142 of record OZ026842.1, on the reverse strand, counting down.
TCACACATTTTGAAGTTTGATTTTAAAGGTGATTTTGTTGTTGCAGCTGTTGTGTGTATTTTGATAGTTTTTTCTGTTGAATATATCTTTCTAAAAAGAGTTTGTAATAGATTTCCAGTGATTTCAAGTGTGAAAGAAGGCTTTGATATCTTAACTCAGTTGTTATCATATTTATGAACAGAAATCCTGATTATTCTGTATCCTTAAGTTTTTGCATAGTGTAATGAGAAAAACTGTTATGTTGGGTCCTTTTTCCCTGTCCTCCATGAAACTTTGTTACGAGGAAGACCTCCTGGGGCATAAACCTATGTAGGACCACTGATCTTCTGAAAGCTAGCTGGCAAGCTTCATATTTCTGATCCCAGTTGGGATTCCAACTGACAATAGTGAGACTCAAGTTTGTGATTACTGTAACTAGTCAGAGACTTGACTTAGGAGACCACAAATACTTATTTGTGTTGAATTCTTTTTATTAAACTTAAAGGCCTCATGCAGTCACCTCTTCATCTAATGATTGGTTGTAGTACAACAATATAATGTCAACATATTTTTGGACTGGCTGTAGTACAATAATCTCACTCCTGTTTGCAACGTAAATTTTCCTATACCTGTGCGGGTATTAAATTTTGATAACACACTGTAATAACACATGCACAGAAATAATTGGCATACAGTTAGAACAATGTTTGGTTATTAAATCATATTCCATTTATTTGACAAGTTGTTCATAATAAAATCTGTTCTAGATTGTACATTCTACTTGAAAATACTTTTAATTAGACCAAAATTTTGTTGACTGAATTTGAAGCGCTAGTAAAAGCTTGATAGTCTATGTAATGTCACTGCTTATCATTTTTGGGCGAGGCTCACACTGTTCGTGACAAATTTGACTGAAGATATTACATCCTTACATATTACATTCATGTCTGAATTATGTGGGGTAGCTTGGCAGAAGCTTACTGATAGAATGTGGTTAGTACTTATAGATAAGGCCTAAATGAAGTCCAGGAAAGCTGGTTAGGATAACTGCCTGCCACGATATGACTGAAATAATGGTTGAAAATGGCGTTAAACCCGATGAAACAAACAAACAAACAAACAAACAAATCAGAAATGTGATATAACTTATATAATGACAACTTATTTTTAGTTTGGTAGTATTACAACAACATAGTGATAACTTATGTTTGGACATACATGCATGGATTCGCAACAGTTTTTTTTTACTGCTAAAATTAGCTAAAATGATATATTAAGCGATGATCCCACAATCACTTGCGATACTCGACTATTAATTACCGACAAATTATCAATATGATGACAACTTATCTTTGGACTGGTTATAGTAAAAATGACTTCAGCTTGAAGATGCTGATTCCATCTCTGTACAAAGACTTAACAAATCTCAATAATGGTCGTAATATCAATTCTTATTAATATAGATCTTCTACTTTATATACTAGTAACTTACATAGGCTCAGATAGATACTCAAACATATAGCCATTAAGAATAGTGTGTTTACTTAAATTTGCTTCAATGTATTCATTGGATCAAAGAAGAATGAGAAATTTTTAATATGCTCAAACTGGCTGGGTTGTACCTCAAAGTCACAGGTAAAGGATATGCCCCCCCCCCACCTGAGGCAGCAGCATTGCCATCCACTGATATGTTACTCATATGCACAGGTTAGATTCAAAGGAGATTCATTTGCAACATATAGACAGAGATAAGATAATCAGATATTTTGTGCCCAAAAAATGGGGTGAAGAGTTGTTCCCTTTTTGAAGGAAGCTTTAATTTTCATTTGAGTTTTTTTTTAATGTTTAAGCCTGTGAGTTGCACGGTTCGCCTTAATTCAGAATTTGTTTTGATATTTGGATAAAAAGGTGTACAATAGGGTAGAATCTTGTTTACTGCAGTTAAACCTGTGTTAGTGGCCACCTCCAAATAAAGATCACCCTGTGAATATTGGCCATTCTTTTAAAAACCATCATTGATTATTCAGCACAAAATGCCATCCAAATAAAGGTCACTTGTCATTAAAGGCCACAATATGTCTCCCAAGAGTAGCCTTTGTTCACAGTTGTGTTTATTATCAGATAGAGTAGCCATTAACTTGATTATGACTGTTTGTTGTAATGCATTTTTACTTAAGCATCACCCATGTATTATAATTATATATTTTAAATTTCGGTTTATACATTTCAGGGATGTGTTTACGCCTGATGTATTTGGATTCCTGGTTTATGAAGCTATCAGCAATGGAGAGGAAGTTCTCATCTCGTTCAAGAACAACAAGTCGTATACACTTAACATGAGAAGGTAGAGCAATATTGCTTTTTCATTAATCAAAACAAAAAACAACACTAGTAATTTTTATGTATATGTATGAATCAACTACTTCAATTCAGATATACCGAAAATGAGAACTAATCAGGTTAGAATTTTTTCTTTCATTTTCGGGAGAGCTTTAAGGAGTTTTGCCCTTTTAAGGAGAAGAATACAAGTTCATGCACTTTGTAATTTCTTTTTACCTTATTTTTGTAGTTGTGTACCTCCGGAATTCCAGAATAAAAGAATTTAATTTTATAGAAAACAATAATATTCACTTCTCGTTATGAGAGAATAATCAAGTAGATAGCTGCTTATAATGTTAATGTTTCCAATAATTTTGTTGCAGTTTTTAATTTCCTTTTATTTCTGCTGTCTGACCCAAGTTTGGTCTGAAATCTCCCTTGAAAGAACTTGCCTAAATTTGAACTACATTGTATATCAAACCTCAGTTTTCACCCACTTACAGCTTATGACCACCTCAAAATAAACACCTTAATTTTGGCCCCTTTTCTGTATTTTTCTCTATTGCAATTGGTTTATTAGACCATCACAAAATCAAAACCATATTTATTTAGTCCCTTAAATATTAAGTTTCTTCAAATTTAAATGGTCTCTGCATCATGAGATTTCTTTTAGTACACTCAGGGTTTCCATTAAGAATGGATTTCAGATGATACCATTTGTTAAAATTGCCAAAAAATTGGTTACAATCCCCAAAGCTTGAAAATACTTATTAACTAGGCAGCCACCTTGACTCCTACCAAATCTGCTATGTTCATAAGAAAATCTTTTGTACTGAATATAAATGAAATTCCTGCGCTAAGTCTTGTAATTTGAAATTGTGTATTGTTTTTAGCATGTGTGTGTGTCAACAATTGCTTTAAACAACATCTCCTTCTTAACCAGTTGGCCAATTTCAATGAACTTTACACGAATGTTCCTTGCATGAAGCTCTACCTAAGTTGTTAAACAAATTTAATTTCATTAAAAACTCTGGTTGCTATGGCAGCCGGTAGGAAAAACTTCAAAAATCTTTTTGTTAGAAACTACAATGCCTAGAGCTTAGATATTTGGTGTGTAGCATTGTCTAGTGGACCTCTACCAAGTTTGTTCAAATTATTGTCCTAGGGTCAAAATTGGCCCCGCCCCAGGGGTCACTTGATTTTATATCAACTTATATAGGGAAATTTTAAAAATCTTCCTGTCAGACACTACGATGCCTAGAGCTTAGATTTTTGGTGTGTAGCATTGTCTAGTGGACCTCTACCAAGTTTGTTCAAATTATTGCCCTGGGGTCAAAATTGGCCCTGCCCTGGGGTTTACTCTAATCTATTTAGGAAAATTTAAAAAATGTTCTTGTCCGAAACCACAAGGCCTAGCGCTAAAATATTTGGTATGTAGCATTGTCTAGTGGACCTCTACCAAGTTTGTTCAAATTTTTGCCGTAGAGGCAAAAATGGCCCCGCCACAGGGTCACTCAGGTTTACAAAGGCTCATGATAATTTTCTCTAAGAGTCTTTTTATCTGGTGAGCGATATAGGGCCATCATGACCCTCTTGTTTTGTATAACATGGTTTTAAATTTGTGATCGTATTATCAATTATGCCCTTTTTATTTTCAGGTTACATTTAAGTGTAAGTGCACTAAGGGAACTTATAAAGACTTTGGCATTTCACAGAGAAAGGGGCATGGAAGCAGATGACATTGAATATATTGAAAGATTACAACGTAAGCATTTTGTTTAGTTTAAATTGATTTATTTTACATCAATTGTAGAGCAACTTCTTACAACTTATATTAACTGCTTGTGATGAATGTTTCCTTGATTCTTACCTGTACTCGTGCTGAAAGAAGCGATTGTGATGTTCCAGTCAAATTCCGCCACTGACAGGATTCGAACCTGAAACCTCCGGGTTTGGAGTCTGACGCTCTTTCCCTACACAACAGTACTGTTCCTCCCTTTGTAAATGTAAAAGACTTGGGAAGATGTATATTATAAAAGATAACTGTGTATAAATGTAAATGGCTCTAAGCAATATTTTCTTTAAAATATTTTTTTATGCATAGGAAACTAAATTATTGCAGTTCAGAACTCATTAAAATTCCATCAGTTTGTCTCAGCAGAACAAAATGTTTGAAGTTAGAAATTTCGTTTTCTGATAGGTTTCCAATGCTCAATCTGATTGGTTAGTTTTTCAACACAACTTTAAAATCAACCAATCGCAAGCTTGCATTTTCTAAAAAAAATCTCCAAACTCAATATGACAACTTTTCTGATGTTGTCCTTTTGCAAATGATGATTATAGCACTTGGTGATGTTTTTTATAATGTTAAAGTTATGTTAATTCCTTTGTCTCGTTCATTGTGACATATGAGAGCGCATGTGACAGACGTTCCATTGCTGTTTGACATGAACCTATTGTTTCTTTGTTTTATGCGTGTCATTTAACCTGAAAAAAATCTGTCATTCGATCGTTCACCACAGAAAATGAAAGTTAGATGTACAATTGAATGTACCGGTATTCGTTTAAATGGCAAATTGTTGGGGAAAATATTGAGAATAGCTTAGTTGGCTTTATTTGATACTATATATATATATCTTTGTTCATCAACATCCAAATGTAAAAAGTGCAATTTTGGGACTACAGTTAGCCATCAACTCCTGTTTAATTTTTTTATGGAAGGCTGATATGAATTTACTGTTTGCTATAAAAGCATGCATTTAGGGTGTTAAACTAAAGACACAAACAAAATTGATGACTTTGAATTGTGTAAATCATTTTGAAAATTTAGCAATTATGTTCCATGGTTGTTTTTGGAAACTTAATTTGACTCGATTAGATCTTTATGAGGCTTGCACCCTGCTTCAGCTTTAGTAAAAAATTATTACATTAAGTGTCACTTAAAGTGAAAACTTGCTATAAATGGAAATAATGACCGGTTTACATTATAAGAAAAGCTCTCATTAAGTGAGCACCTGTTGATCTTAATAGTTTTATGTTTGTCTCGCAATTTTCGCACTTGTTTGCTTCGACTTCATAGGCAGTTGTTAAGTATGTAAATTTGCATGAAATAATCGCAATTTCTTTTTAATGAGATGTTCGCAGTCTGAACAATATGAATTATTTTAGCCATCCCACTTCCTTATAAATCAAGTATTAATTACTTTTTATTTGTGAGAAGTGCTGATGCTTTTAAAAAATTGTGGAGATGAATTATTTTCCATCTTAATTTTGTTTTGAAATTTTATTCTATACTTCCTGTTTGACAAAAGATCTTATAAGTTTGTTATTGTAGGAAATTCTTTGATTGAAATTTAAAATTTAATGATCAAATCAATAATCTCCATGACTTGCCTTGGTGTGAGTTTTCTATATGTCTGTGATTATACTATCAGTTAACAGTAGGCTGACATCAGCACATTGACAATAATACATTATCTGTTCTATTTCCTTGTAACTACATAACAACATGAATTATTATCTAATAACAAGAATGTGTGTGCAGCATGTGCTATTTAAGGTTCTTCGTGTTTCTGTATTTGAATCTGAATGTCAAAGATTTTACCCATTTATTTATGAACAATCTTTTTTTAAATTCTTATGTCTGCATCTATAACTAGATATTGATTCAGGTTATGTAATTTTATGTAACAAAATGTGTGACCAAAGATTAAATAATCATGTTAACTAACACCATTATTTTTTTATAATGGATTGATAATTCAAGAAGGGGTGTGGCATACATCAGGTTAGGTGTGTTTGTTAGGGAATACTTGGCATTTTAGAAGTTATTAATTCTCTGTGACATTATGAACTCTTCAATGTGAAGGAGGGAACAAAGTCAATACTTGATCATGCTGTAGTATCATGTTCATTTAACCGATATCTTAGGTAACCAGTGATATTGAGAAATAGCGTCAGTCTGAGCTAGAATTATACCTTATTCACATGGTGAATGTGTGTGATACATTGTCTCTGAATATCTTAGCTTCTCTTCTTCATATTCATGTACAGTTTTTCTCTTGATAGAGTAAACTTACGCAAGCTCACTATTGGCATTCTATAGTACTGGTGAAAGTGGCACATGCATGTTAGTGTGTCATATACAGACATTATGTCATCAGTATGTTCGTCCAGAGTCCAGACGTTATATTAGTATATTGGTTGACTATGGGCTTTTTGTGTGTATCTAGAAAAAAAAGGAAATAATTAGAATTTAGTGATTGATGAAAATCTGCAACATTTTTTTTCAAATTACAAATTTCGTGATACTCAAAAAAGACCTGATCTTTGAAATTAAAGGGTAGAAATGAAAGACTGTGAGCTATAGGTGCATGCTGTTAACCACATTTCTACCATATTTTTGGAAGTTTAATACTTTAACAGATAAATGAGTTTTACCGCAAGTAGGTAACTCTGAAGACGCAAGTGTTAAGTTTCTTGAGCTAATAATAGTCTATATAATTATCCGGCACAAAATGGCGTTTTGGCTCTTGAAATTAAACAAAATAAAGCTCCTCAGCCTTCTGACTCAAATGGTCAAATTTACTATTACATTAGTAGGAAATTTTGTTCACTCTGCAAATTATTATCAGCTATTAAAGGAGAATTTCTGACCCACTACTTACGACATCTAATGAGTACCCTGCATGATCTTAACTATCAATTGATTCATTTTCAGGAGACTTAGCAAACATGAATGACTTAAGACAGTTGTTTCTATGGTTAATTCGAATGTATCAACCTGGTTGCCATGATATTCTCTTTCTTCGTGATGTCATAGTAACTAATCACTATTATTTGTTACTGCTGGAGGAATGGATTGTAAAAGACATCTGTGTTGACAAGAGAGTTAACATGTTAAATCATGTGAAACAGTAAGTATTGTGACTTTTTCAAAGGTTAAACATTGTAACATTGAAACAACAGCGAGAGTCATTCTTTGACTTTGCCAACTTAAATGGTGGAAAATGACACCAGGTATTCACCTGGCTAGAATTACTGGCCCTCTGTAAGCTAGCTATTAGCTGCATCTAGGATGCAAACTCAGTAAGTAAGGAGACTACATGTACTACCGGCTGACAATGTTGGCCTCCTAATCCATTAGTATTGAGATGTATCGAGGGTTAAGCGCAACAGTGTTGTAACTCATACTGAAATAAAAACAAGTTACGACAGTGTTGCACTAAGCCCTCGGTATTCATAAATCAGAATTTTTGTTTAATTAATCGCAAGTGCATTTAGTTGGTCTGTATGTTATGTTCAGCATATTTGATGATAATTAACAAAAAGTGGTGAAAATGACATCTTATAGTTGAATGGACATTTATGTAAAATACTCTTACTTCTAATTTCAGATTTGCAGTAACTGGGGTCATGCAAAAATATGGTCACCTCTTGCAAAACTTTGTTAACAATGACCACCATGTGAACAATTGTATATTTACCATGATGCACCATGTGGCTGGTGACTGTGCGAGACCTGAATCTCTATTACAAGCTGACATTCTCAAGACATTCCTTCAGATTTGGGACACGGAAGTTCCAATAACTCAGGTAAATTATACCCTTGGGCTGAAATTCAACGTTACGCAGGGATATAAAATTAATGTCCATGGATCCTTAGATTTCTGTGGGTAGGATAATTGCAGGAGTTATTTCTGTGTAACATATCAGGCCCTTTTTATGCCATTTTTGTGTCCGGTATTCTCCCCTGTGCCCCAAGTAAAGAGATGTATATTTTTCCCCACTGAGAGAAATTTTCCTTATTATTTAAAAAAAATCATTTGAGATACTACCTAAAGTAAACATGTTAAGTTTTTAAAATTTGGTCGCTCTGGAAATGGAAATAAACAAATATTTTATGCCTTAGTATTTCTAAATAAATCATGATGAACCAACAGTTCAATCCTCTTTATCTGATCACATATGGTTCCGCATGCCTGTTATTAATACATTATTATCTTTTTTATGTATTTATAGGAAATGAATGATTTGATGGAATATGTAATACAAAAGTTCTTGTCAACTGCTGAAGAGAACCCACTATCATGTGCTATACAATTATTTGCTGAGAACGGCGATGTTCAGGAAGATATGCTAACTGAAGCGTAAGTTTATCGTATTTGCAGTATATTGTTAACCATCGATCCATACATGGTGCAGATGTTGTGGGTTCAAATCTTTGTTTGCAGCAAAATTGTTCATAAACTTTCTGTTAGTACTGGTTGTAAGCTTAGGATACAGTCTGTTCAAAATTGATAAAAGAGCTTGTTCTCATTAAAAACTGTCCAACTTAATGAATAGTTTCAGATGCTGTTGTTTCTATACATCTTTATTGGCTAAAAATTAATTAAATTGTATGCATGTACAATGTAATATCATACGTGAGAACAAAGTCACCTAAGGGAGTGAAACATCTGACCATTTTTGAATTGTTGGCAGTGAAAAAAAGTTGGTATTTTAGATTATAATGTATTAGTGTAATAAAGATTAGCCGTTGATCAGTTCATGTTTTTTTTTCGCACAGGCAGTCATAAACTATTTTATAAAATTATGTACCATATGTTTATATAGAGACCCTAAAGAATCTCAGAGTGATGACGAGTGGTCAGAAGAAGAAATGGACAAGTTGTTTATGTGGTATGCTGAATTTGAAGATAGTCCTGACATGGTGGAGAAGATAACATTCATGTTTAGTGAGATTGGTGTGAAGAAATCTCAGATAGAGGTAAATCACTGGAATTTTTGTATGCTTGAGATTGGTGGAATGAAATATCACATGTAGGAATTCTCGTGAATCCCACTCTGTATTGACTGTGAAGTTACATTGTGTATTAAGTAACGCTTTACATATTTTATCAGGGGTGACAAAATTCCCGATATATCCGGAATACCAGATTTATCTGTCCTGAAATAGCTATGCTTTCTGTCGAAGTTATTGGATGAAAATATCTCAAGAAATGGCAAAGTTATGGTCAATTTAATCTGCCCTGAAGGATTTTCTTATATACAAAGTTAGCTAATTTAAATGATAAAATCATAGGTCCAGTTGTCTAAAAGAGAGGAACACATTCCCTCAATGTACAACATGTAATTTCTGTTTATTGGCCGTACTGTTTGAAAAAACAAAGTTTGCCTTCTGTTAGTGCCTCTGTTAAGTTATGCATTATAAACATACTTGTTAATTACAGATTGTCAACCATATGTTTAAATTGGGATGGTTGTCAAGTGACCACGTGGAAACATTTGTGAGCTCAGATAAACAGATGGTAAGCATAGCTACATGTATATAGCAACATATTAACAGTTTGTGAATTTTGCTAATTTTTTTTACATGTGCATCAAAGTAGGTGTTCATCAACATGTGAGTTGCACCTTTGCATGGGTGAAAGTGGTTTTGTTTGTTTTTATGATGAACTAAATGTAGTTATTTTTTACCCCATCAGAGATTACTCTTAAGGTCATACAAAGTCTTACTTGAAGGATTTACCATGCTTACATAATAGATGAAAATTTTAATATCCTAAAATAGTATCTATAATTTTTTTATTTTTTTTTTAGATTGAAAATCCTTTACTCATTGGAGAAGAAAGGAATAACCACAAATTTGTTGCTATCCAAGAGGAGCTCTCCAATTTGGAGGAAGAACAAGTGGTTCCATTCTGTGTTGACAAACTTCGGGAAGAGCAATTTGATGAACAATTGAATTTCATACAAGTTGCTTTATTGGAGGCAGCATATGTGAAAATAGGTAAGGCCAGACACCAAAAAAGGCTTGAAATTTGATATGCTTTGACCCTACCCACAATGTTTAATGGTTATCAGGATCTTTGATGGTTCAGTATTAAGAAACATGTTATTTTGGACTATAAAGTCCATTCAGTAATGAATATAGAATAACTTCAAATATACATGATGGAATGAATAAATCCAATTTGTATGAATGGATTCTTGGTGTACAAGTATTAATTAGCTGGAGTTAAAAAGCTTTTTTATGCCCCGTGACAAGCCACGCTTTACCTCCATTCAAAAGATTTCAGACATGATATTTGAAATTTAGATGTTTACATCCAGTCAATTTTAGCTGAAAAAATGATGTTTTTGAATAATTTTACTTCAATGATTTTTTTCAGATGGAAGACACATGGATAAGAAATATATAGAAGAACCATTATTCAAATTTTACCATGCCAAAGGCAAGGCTTTACCCATTGTGTTCTATAATGAAGAGCATGAAAAAATAAGGAGCAATCTATACATGTTAGCTGCCCTTCAACAAATGGGTCTAGATTTGGAGGAAGAAAATGGTTTGATGTATCCCAGAATTCCCAGTCATTTGTCTGTCGGGGACCTTGTAGACAAGGCAAGAATGCTGGGTAAGATAGAAGAAGGTATGTCTGCTGCTTTCTTGTTGTCTTGTTATTTTTTGCACTCATTGTTTTACTTGGATACAAGGGTCAGCTTTCCCTAATGTTGTAATCACTTGGCTGTAGAGTCTACAAATCTGACACTATCTTTTTATTGGATTTAATATCCTCCCCATTCTCATTTAGTGTCTTGAGAAACAAGTGCTCACACAGCTAGTCTCAATTGTTTTTTTACCCTGCTAACTATCGCTATGTACTATTGCATTCTTTGTGTCAAAGCAGCTGCAGGGGTATTAGTCACTTCTGTGTCAAAGCTCAAATTATTAACTGAGGAAACACAATTACGTAATTTAACTATTTTTGATTTTCAATACCGTATATGACATCTGAAGGCTGTCCACAGTCTTTCACTTATTTATCGTAAGTGCATAAGCACTATTTTCGATTTTCATTGCATCTGAATTAAGGCAACCCACAGTTACGTTTGAGTTCTGGTAGCCCCTAGACCCCTGCTTCTTAGTTTACTTACTGAAAATGTATATATATATATATATATTGTTTTACTTTATAAGGCATGTTTTTATGTGTTGTGGCACTCTAGCACTTAATCAGGCAGCAGATTCACATTTTATACATTTTCGTACACTTTCACATGTTTGTACACGTTTGTACAATTTCACATTTTGCAATTTTCTCATACTTATTTATGTCAATTTGTTTTATCTTTTATTGCATAATTATGTTTGCTTTGTTTTACAGAGAATGTTAAGTTTGACATCAATACCCCTGTTGATCAAATTATCTCAGAAACTAAGGACGAATATACAGAAAGTGAACCAGTTTCTGAGCTTGTCAGGTATGTTTGGTTCAGACTATTAGCACAATTTTAATTAAAAAACTTAAGTCCTCCAAAACTTTTTTTCTGCATTGAACATGTAGTTAAAGAATTAGCCTGTATTGAGAGTCCAACAGCACCTTACTTTCTTCATATGGTTGAAATTTTTTTTTTTTTTTTGTTTCTTGCTGTATTGTACATTATATCAGACAGTCTTACTTGAAAAAATTGAAAAGTAATTAAAACAAATTACTGTAACGGTAAACCCCGTAATTTTATGGAGAGGAGTAACAGAGTGATATCAAAGCTTCACCATTGGTCAGTTCTACATCTTAAGATTACAAAACAATCATTCAAATACAAAGTTTTGAACTGATCTGCGAACTCCAAACTTTTGTGAAAGAATTTTATTTACATTATAGTTCAGGTGCCAAGCTTCCATTGAAATCAATTCTTTTTCTTTTTTTACAGAAAAGTGGCACCTTTGAAGTTACCTGGTGTTGCATGGATGCAACTCATTTCAGATTATAATTCATCCCACATACAATCACTGAGCGTGACAAGTAGTCAAGCCAGCTCATCAACACATAGCATGGACTTGGAGTGATTGATCGTTGCAGTCGACTGTGGTAAAAAAATAGATAATTTGATGGTAGGAATGAATAGCTGTGAAGTGTTGACTTGAATTGACAGTGATTTATTACTTATCTTGAAATCTTTTTTAGTTAAACAGTGGATTATGTACCTTTATTAGTACCAAGTGTATTATGATCTCAAGAGTGATTTTTAATTGGAAAATGTTTCCAGAGTGGCCTGCCTACAAGACAGGCTTGAATGTACATAGAGTTCCAGATGTTTTTGTTTTAACTCATTTTTGTTCAAATTTTAATACAGTGCAATCACTAATCTTAAAGCTGCCCTGTCTTGATCAACAACCTCCCTTCAACAACAGCATGATTTTTCACAAATGTACCATCTAACTATTCATTTAAACTCTCTAGAGCAATGACCTCTCAATAAAGATATAATTTTGCTTCTTCCTAACTTAAAGGGTGTTGCTTTATAAAGGTTGCACTGTAGATTTTAACTAATCATTTTTAACTGTCAAGTTTGTGATGTGATATCTAGTCAGTGTATATGTGGAGGGATTTACAACGATCTTAATCGTAGGCTACAGACTGTGTTATAGTTGAACCAACTTACAAGTTGGTCATAGAATACTTTTATTAGGGTTAATGTACTTGATTCAAACAGGCAACGCTAATATGTGCTTATTATGATACGGCATCTTTGAATTGCTATGTAGTCTATTGACTGTTACGTTAAATAGTGTATTGGAAACTATTGAAAATGTTATAAGATAGTACCTATTTTTTGTTGGCGTTTAAGTGAATAGAAACGTAGGAGTGTTGCTGGAAGTCATTGAACTATAATATTATTGGTGCCTGTGTACTGTAATTTTCTGAAAACCAGACTTTTGGCCTAGTATTGAAGGGGTCCCAGTTTTCAGCATTTTACATGTTTTTTTTTTAGAGAATTCAGGTTTTCTGGGAGCCCAGTTTTCAGGGGTTTTAATGTAAACCTTGCTGCTAATGTAAACAAATAGGGACAATTTAGGGTTGTTGGTCATACTATTAACAATTTTTAACTGAGGAAGCCACGTTTTATCATGCTGTTTGAAATGGTAATTTGGACATGTTGGATCGAGTTGCTGAATAAAATAATCTGACATGGTTATGCAGTAAACACAAATTTACTTAGCTTTTATAAAGAAAGACTTTAAGACTACCCCTGAAATTGAAGTAATCATGTACCATACTGTTGTGTTACTTACTTTATCATGTCCACGTGGATATAGTACATACCAATTGCTTAATTGCTGGACATTCAGATATACATGTAATTATACTGTTTAGAAGACGTATGTAATGTTTTCATTTTGTCTGTATGTATGTTCCATTTGTACTATACATGTACCAAGTCTTATTCAATTGATAGTTCAAAATGATCTGTCCTTCAAAATGGTTATTTGTAGAACGGTATACGTGATGTTAGATGTGTTCCTTCCTGGAAACAACAGGTTTAAACATGCGCAAATAATCAATGTTCTAATTCACAACTGTGCATGGTTACATTATCTTGGTCTTCTGATATTTGAGATATTTTTTAAGTAAAACTGAAAAAAATGACTGTTGCAGTATTGTGCATGAAAAAATCATGTTAGCTACATAATACAATACAACAGTAACCCACTACTGTGTCTAGCTAAACTCGTGGCTAGTGTTGTTTTGGTGTGTAAACATTAATGTACATGTGATTCTTATTGAAGTATACATTTAGTTGCTGAGAGAATTTAATGTTTAGAATAATGAACCAATGTTGAAAAGGTTTCATTGTAGAGATTACTGGTAGGCACACATTGCCAATTATAACAGCAGGTTGTTATAAGCAGTTTCATTAAGATGAGCCGTAATAGAGAACTGTCAAAGCGGCTTATAAGAAACGACAGAGGATTAATGATGGCCGACAATATAGGTTCACTCAATGAAGTCTTAAGTGTTATACTATCATATGATATTGCTAATAATCTCTCAGGTTGCTATTTATCACATGTAAATATTGTGTCCTGTGTATTGTTGTAATTTTGTTTCATTTTATATTTTCCATCGTCTCAGTTTTCGTCCATTTTGTTGTTGTGCAATGTTGTCTGTTGTTTCTTTGTGTTCAGGTGTACAATAACTAAATCTCATGAATATTAAGAAGTCACATTTCTTTCTATTTCATCTTTCTGAACATGCATATTAAATGTCTCATTTTGTTAAATTGTTGGTTTCTCATGTCATAACAATGTTTCTGGGAGATTAATTCTTTTATAGATGGAACAAATTAAGTTTTCCAGAATTGTGATTTCAAAGTAATGCTTTTCCTTGGAATAACAGCTTATTTGAAAGTTATCATTTTTTACCCATTTTTCCGTCCGCATTTTCTTAATATTATCAGACCAAAACTTTGGATACTTTTTAGCATTATTAATTAATCATTGAAACTTAATAATATCGACATCACTTTAATTAAACTCACAGTCTAAAACATCTATGTTTCTAGTTTAATGACCCATTTATTATGTATAATAGTTTTCAATTATTGTGATTAAGTTGTAAATATTTTTAAGATTGCCCGTCGTTGAATATATTTCTATGGATACTGTGCATATATGTTACTGTGCTGTACAGTTTTGTATAAGTAAATATTTTCATAAAAGTTGGTATAATGTGAACTGTTGTATAACATGACATTGTATTGTTGAATAAATATTGACAATAATGGATCGGTTGTATTTTGTTGAATCCCTTAATATCCACAGTTGAGTATCGTGTCCAGTCATGAAGACATTTTATGATTTAAAGTTTCATACCAATAATGCCCAAAATAATTACTTCAAAATGGAGTGAGCAGCTTTTTGGAACCTATACAACTTTTATAGGTTTCAATGAAGAACCATGAAATCAAAGATAAAAATACAAAGTAATTGTCCCTTTAAATTTGCATTGAAGTCTATGCAAGTAGACAATTATTTAAAGATTCAAAAGAAGAATGCATTTCAATGTACAAGTATTTAATACTTAAATTGAGAAATCCAAATGGAGGACTTCAACACAAAATCCTGCTAATTCAGCCTTTAACTTTTTTACAACAGGTAATTAGTCCCCAAACTAGATAACAGGCACTTGAATAAAGGGCACCTGTGAACATTGTTCACTCAGTGCATACTACTTGATATTACAGACAAAAAATAATCTCTGAAAAAATCATGAATTAAGGGACAAATCATCCGTACCTTTGGGGGCTTTACTTATAAATTGGCTTGACCATGCCTTCTAAAGGAACAAGGGATGGCAACTTTATTATGCTTAAAATATGGATATGTCTATGAAACATCACCTACTCCAATATTATGGATGAAAAAACAAAAATCATTCATAAAGGAAGGAAATGAAAACGTACAGCAGAGGTAAACTAAGTCAAAGTAAGAAATATTAGTTTCTGATTACACGCTCATCAAAAATAAGTAGCAAAACTACTTGTTAATTATTATTATTATGAAGCATGCGGAAGGGTAGAAGAGTGAATGTCGATGTAGTGTTCCTTGGCCCTTATAAAAAGTAGGTTCAAGAGAAATGTTAATGTAACCAGAAACAATTTTTTATAATGCCTGATGACGATAGTCTTAATTCATTACCCCCATCAAAATGGGTAGAGCATTAAAAACAATGACCTTTAAATTTGGTCTGAGACAGGTAAATTCATGAAATGGAACAAACAAACATTTTTGGTCTTAGGTCATCCTTAAAAACATAATGATTTCAGTTAAATGAGATAGTCATGAAACTGCTGGCCAACCAACAATATGTTTGTTAGTACCTAACATTAACCTTGCCTAAAAAATCGAAATGCTTCCACCTACTATCATCAAATTTCTTATGTTGGTTCTCATGACAACCTCTACAGAACTTGTGCATTTAATTTTTCAGGTCAGTGGGTCAATGGGGCATTGTGTTTTAAAAAAGACATCTAGTTAAAGAATGAAGGCATTATTTTGTTTAATGTCTATAAGCAAAATGTTAATTATTGAAAACTATAACATCCATTCTTAGTACAAGAATACAGACTGAAATTAAAATAAATGCATTGAGATAATGAGCATAATTTGCAGAAATTAACAATAAAACACCGCATACAATCCTAATTATCTATATTAGTCCTAATGGAGATAGCAAGTTTACAATATTCTAAATAAAAATTCTGTCTCAATTTACATCATCCAGTAAATACTAATATATACTGTCATTCTTCTCATGCAAAATGCCTACTATTTTCAAGGGACACAAAACAATATTGATAAGGGATATTATCATTATATCCAATATAAAATGATTCATTATACAGTAGAACATGCAGAAGGTAGTTATGTCATATTTTGAAGAATCTGATACAGTCAAGCATTGACCTTTCCCACAACATGCCCTTTTTATTTCAATGTATTTATTTATCCGTTGTTTATTGGCCCATTCCACAGCACAGGTATTTGACACAAATTCTTTTTTTACTATATTTTGGCCATATAGGCTACTTATATATAATAAACTATGGCCAAAATATGGCAAAAAAAAAATTTGTGTCAAGTACCCGTGTTCCACAGCTAGGGTTATTTCAGAGCTGCCACAGAGAAGGGATATAAGATACAGGAGATCCAGGCATTTATAAAATATAACCCCACTCTTTTCTGTTGTTTTTTTCTGGTCCTTTATTGTGCCCAGTGTAAAGCACCGATATCTAGCCCTTTTTTCCTGAGATTTTCTAGACACAGTACTTGGCTCGGTAGTTGGGATGGGGAAACTGAAAAAGCGTCCCTGAGAAATTCCAAAGTTGGAGCCAAGAATCGAACCCACCTTTCATTTAGTAGTCCAGTATCTTACCACTCGACCACCACTCATGTTCAGTTGTAAGTTCTACTACCTACTCATTCAGATGACATACAAAGGAATATAACAAAATAACATGTAGGACAATGTGTTTATTCATAGTGTACAAGTGAAGTGCCAGAATTGCAATAACAAAAAGAAGACAAAAAGTCATTCATGAATACAACAAACATTGCTCAAACTTTCATTAACATTAAACAAATATTTTAACTTATTTTACAACATGATCAACTACTTTCAGAAACTTCATTCATAAGGTCAAGATATAAAAGTGCGCAACAGAAGAATTCAAAATAGTTTATATGTTCCCAATCATGGGCAGAAATGATCAATAAAACTCATAAGTACAATGACATAATGTCAAAATGTCTTTTATTTTATTGTCAAATAAATGAATAGTTCATCTTGCAAGTCAGCTATTTGAATTGAAACAAAAAAGTAGGTTCTTAGCATGAATTCCACATCACAGATTCATAAAATGAGAATGAGCCTAATTAGAAGAAATTTCTCACAGAAAACAAGTTATATGTATATCATCACTGCATTCTTGTACACTTAATACATTGGATTTAATATTGAAACAAAGCAAACCACTATCATAGAAAAAACATGATGCATGAATGATGAACAAGAAAAATCTAAAATGTTTTTCAAAAATAAGAAATATAGTACAGTCTACTAAAGGACATGACACAGTCATTTACAAATGTAAAATCAGTTGATTACCAAAGTTTTGCTTTAATTACCAGTAAGTACTATCAGTTAATTCCTGGCGGAAAGTTTCAATTCATTCCTCACTTTTTACGATCACAACTCTTGCCAAACAAGTCAAATTTATGTTTCAATATTGGTGAGATCCAAACCGGTATGCAAGTTTGAAACAGCACAGTTTTTCTCACTTTCATCACACCAATACATACTCAAGTTTATTGTGACTTTTTCTTGAAAATCCCATTTTTATTCAATCTCTTTCCTTGTAATCATATAACCAACATGCACTTCAGTCACCCACAAAATGACAAAATACTATTTTAATGAGAATTCTAAAATGATGACAATTAATTGACAGAGATAATTCATTTTTTGTCTTGTTTTCGTTTTTTGTCATTTTTCAGCTGATTGTAAAATTTCTCTAATTCTGTCAAAGAATCTTTCGGCTCAGAATCAACTTTTTTCTTCGTATCAGCCCTATCTTCAGAGTCACTTTCACTGGACCATTTAGATTTTAACAAAGTCTTGATTGACTTTGCCTTTGGTGATCGTGAACGACTTTTTACATCCCTAGAACTTTTTGATTTAACTGCAGTTCTTTTGCTACTAGTTACAACATCAGGTAAACTTTTCCCATTTTCCTGTCTGCTGCTTGTTCTAGATTTAGACTTTTGCGCAGAAGACCTATCTCTACTTGATGACCTCTTTCGACTACTACTAGATTTGCGGGTTTTACTTCTACTTCTGCTTCGACTTCTTGCTTTCTTTCTCTTATCTGAGCTACGACCTGTGTCATTGTTTCTTGATTTTGATCGGGATCTTCTTTTATTTTTGTTCAGTTTTCCATCATCTTCATTTGTCCTCTTTTCTTTTGTATTAGAAGATTTTTTCTCATCCTGCCTTTTACTACTAGATTTAGGTCTTCTTTCAGACGACCTTGATCTTGACCTACTTGTTCTCTCATTATCTGTATCCCATTTAGATTTTGAACCCCTCAATTTTAACATTTTGGCCACATTTTTCCCAGAAACATTTTCCTCCTTTCCACCAGGTTCATTTTCTTTCTTGGATGATTCACCTCTTCCTAATATTTTCTTCTCCACACTGGCAATCCTTTCCTTAATGACAGCAGGGATTTCTTCATCACTGTCTTCAAGAGGTGAAACACTTAATTCCTTCCATTTCTTCTGAAGAGCTTCTTTTTCACCTGGCTTCATGCTACGATGAGGAGGAGGGGATCTTGAAATTAAGCTTGCTGCTAAAATATTGGCCATTTTCTCCTGTGCCTGATTAACAGAAGTCTCTGTCAGCAGTACTGGAGCACTATTCAGTCCTCCCCAGCGACTCTTTTTCTCTTCAGGGCTATCCCAACGACTACTCACTTTAGGAACATCAAGTTCAAATTTGCGAATAATCTTTGGGGATGTTTTTGGGGCAACCTTTCTGTCATGTTTAGAGCTAGATACTCTCTTGTGAGATCTGGAATCTGAACTACTTGAACGCTTCCTTGATTTTCTCCGAGCAGATTTCTGACGATCTGAAGAGTTTGATCGGGAGCGAGATGTACGTCGAGATGGTGACTTATGCCTTGACCTTGATCTGTTTCTTGAACGTGAATGGTTCCTTGAATGTTTTCTAGGAGAGCGCTGTCTCTGTGGAGATCTTGATCTTCGTCGTGAACGTGATCTGTGACGCGAATCAGATCTGTGGCGTGAACGTGATTTTTGTCTAGATCTGGAACGTTTACGTGATCTTGATCCACTTTTAGATCTTTTACGTCGTTTGGATCTATCATACGAGTCAGATCGAGATCTTCTGCGCCTGTCTTTTGACCTTGATCTTGACCGTGATCTTGAATAGTCCCTAGAAGCTTTCTTTGACTTTTGCTTTGATTCTTCACCAATTCTTTCATCATTATATGTCTTTGATCGATCCTGTCTATCTCTCTGAACATTTTCAACGATCCTCTGTTCAGTTACAGATAGTTGTCTCTCAGGATTAATGCCAACTGGTTGAGGCTGCTTTAGCTTAACAGCTCGGGGAACATAAGTAGCAAATTTCATCTGTAAAGAATTCTTGTTAGTTTTTGGAGGTGGCAAGTCAGCAAATATGTCTGTTTGAGAAGGAATATTTTCTGAATCTTTTACCATTGTCTTCTTAACAAACTCAGCTGAAGATTTAAGCTCACTTTTAGAATCCACTTTCTTTGATTTTACAGAAATAACTCTTTGTGTCTGGGATTCTTCATGATCATCATCATGGGTTCCCTTTCTCTTGACCTTTCTTAAAGGTGACCTTGATCGATGACGATCCTCATGTGGTGACCGAGATCTGGAGGATGTGGACCGACGGGACGCCTTTTGAGGAGTCCTGGACCTACGGAAAATCCTTTTAGGTGATCTTGACCTATGAGAGTCCCTATTTGGTGACTTTGACAGACGAGAGTCTCTTTTTGGTGACCTTGACCGACGAGAGACTTTAAGTTGTGACCTTGAGTTACGAGATTCCCTATGTGGTGACCTTGAACTGCTTCTGGAGTACTTCTGACCCCTTTTCATACTCTCATCATAATCATCACTACCATGGCAATTCTTACGTGAAATTTTCTCTGGTGTCTTTCTGACGATCTTATCTGATCTTCTGATGACCTTTCTAGACTTTTCTTTATCATAATCATCAAACTCATCAGATGATGGAGAAGCTCTTGGTTTTGCTTTAGTCTCTTTACTTCTACCCATAACAATACTCCTACGCTCTTGAACTTCTTCAGCATTATGATAATCAGGAGATTGGTATCTCTCTTGTGCTCTGTTTTTTTCTTCATTTCTGTTGAACACTTCATGTTCAGTGTCATATCGCTTAGCAGTAGATTTCTTGTCCTTCTTGGTAACAGACACAATTCTTCTTTCCACAAGGTGATCATCATTACCATAAGCTGCTTTAGAACTAGAATTGTAAGATGGCTCTCTTTGCCGTGGGGATGAATCAATGGAGGCTGAACGACGTCTTCTAGCTTCCGGAGAATACCGTCTACTTTGGCTTCTTTCAGGTGTTTCATCTTCATGTTTGGATCGATACTTTTCTTCGCGACTGTATTTTTGGCGATCATACTCTTCACGTGAACCATAAGCTCTTAGTCTGTAATCCGATTGATGAAACTGATCTTCTGGAGAAGATATATCTTCCAATCCAAGTCTATCACTAACTTCATCCTTTGTTGGTGTAACACTTTCATGTCGCTCTACTTTAACAAAACTTTCACGACTTCCAGTCCTGTTACGTTGCCTTGGTGACCTTGATCTACTTCTTTTACGTACGCTATGGTCAGACTTACCATACAATTCTTCGTCTAACATTTCTTCATATTTTCTTTTCTCATCATCTCTGGTTCTCTCACTATCTCTTTTCTTTCTATAATCACCTTTCTCTTTGTTTTCTCTACCATATGTAACTAAGGCTTCACGGCCCCATGATGGTGATCTTTGCCGATCTGGTCGTACTGATGATGGGTCCTCATTATAGGACTGTCTTGGTTGTGATCTGTCGTAAGAATGGCTGCTGACTGAAGGTTCTTCTGCATCTCTATACTGCTTCACATCAGGTTTTATATCAGCTTCAGGCTCCCTAGGAGGACTTTCACCAAGACCAGGTATTTTCTCATTACTATGACTAAAGCTGTAAACAGCAGCTGCATCTGATGTATACTTATTTTTAGAATATCCAGATTCCTTTTTGTCAGACTGATACCCAGGAGGCATATCCTGATTTTTATGTAAATCAGATCTCTCTTTTGACTTTGACCTTTTACCAGAGGACCATGACTTTTCGAACTTCTCCATGTTTCTATCCTTCGACTTTGACACTGGGTCAGTTGTCCTTGAGCTTCCATAACTGTCCACTTCTTTCTTGATATAGACATCCCTAGGAGGGCTTTTGCCTCTCGATTTCTCATATGAATCTCTAGTTGACCTACGACCCTTGTTTGACCTTGACCGACTAGATGAACTAGAACTGGAGGAAGAGCTTTGTCTTCTTTTTCGCTGCCGTGGTGATGGTGAGGGTCCTCTTCCAGACCTTTCATCTACAGATTCTCTCTCACCAGACTTGAATGACTTAGACCTGAAGCAGAAAAATATGAGTGAATACTAACATGAATTTATTTTAGAATCATGCTTATTTTTAAAGTAACATAGTTTTGAGAGTAAAAGTCTACTGTTACAAGAAATATACTTAGTTCACATTTGTTAAAACATTATATTTCACCCATGCATGTTATGTGAATAAATTATTGTATTGGATACATAATGACTATTGAATAATTTTCGACAATTGCAATCAACTAAAATACAGAGCTTCTGTCATTACATTTAAGCTCAGACAACCATCATATTATCAGAGATTTTATTTTCAAGCAAGAAACATTTAGCTACTCAACAAAAGAACTTATTATAAACAAAATACAGACAAAACATTGTAAGTATGTCACCTGGAAACTTTTCTGTCTTCCTGAATTAATTCTTTCAGTTTATCAGTGGTCTCCTTGAAAGGTACAGGAGACGGTGTACGTTCCTTCTTCACTATTTTCATTTTGTCCCTTTCAGCGACATGATCCTACAAAACAAGAGAGAAAAATGCAGTAAATGTTCATAGAAGAGGGCAATGACGGCCCTGCATCAATCTCAACTTAGTCACCAATGTTAAAAAATCTTTTTTACATAGACAAAATCTTAATTTCACATTATCAAATAAATCCTTTACCAGTTTCCTAAAAAAACACTTTTTTGTTTTCTGTTAATTAAAGAGATTTTCACAACGTAATAAAAGTCGAACATGAATTAACAATTTCTGATAAAACCAATAATCATGTTTTAAGAACATACCTCCTTATATTCAATGTATCTCAGGTATTCCTTAGCTTCATTTGAGTCAGGCATAATTTCTACAGCTCTCTGGTAACATTTCTTAGCATCAGTAAACTGCTTGTCATCCTCATGACTAAAATGAATAAATAAATGAATGAGTGAATTACTAAATGAATTAATGAATGAGTGAGTGAATTACTAAATGCATTAATAAATGAATCAATTAATGGAATAATCAGTCAGTTAAGTTGATAATGCTACCTGGTTAATATTTTCCACAGTTATGCATTAACCAAAACGATACAATATCAACAGTGTAATTCAATGGAAATTATTAGTATTTAACTTTGTTTACTTTTACTTATTTATATGATATGTGAATGAGTGTAACATTTAGACAGAGCATGTCAATTTACCCAATATTTCTTGCAATTGAACAATATTCAGCAGTCAGGAAAATAGATACAAAGACAGTAAAAATTTAAATATATCAATTATATAAAAAACACTTACAAATATCTAGACATGATATACAATTACCATTTTCCTTTGGCCAGTAGTGTTTCATGCATGTATTTTATAGCATTCGGATGTTTGCGATTAAAACTCAAAGCTGCTTCAAAATCAGTCAAAGCTCGTGTGTAACTCTCATTATTAGCATACCTGCAACAAGAAAAACACCATACAGTAACATAAAATGAAAACTTTTGTAAAATAAATAATGTCAACTGATACATGTAGCAGTCTAAAGCATATGTTTGTTCGAGTTTTACGCCCCCTTTTCAACAGTCAGAGTCTAATATGAGGCGGACAGTTCCATCTAACCATCATTCCTGTGAAGAACCAGTACTAGACTCCCATCCTCCATAAGTAACCGTCTACTTTCGGACATAAATAAGTCTCAAGCATAGCATGATAGTTTGTTAAAGTTATTTCTGAAATGGAATGCTCTGTATGAACTGATTTTTATAACGTCTCTTTCATAATTACATTAGTCAAATATCTTTCTTTATTCCCAACTTGATGCGACCTGGCTAACTAATTACACCATTTCTCTATAAAATTTTAGTTAATCAAACTAATTAAGAAGTTGATCAACTAATTAACAGTATGAAATTTGACATATCCTCAAAGGGAGTGAACATGTGTAACAGAACATGATTTGAAAAAGTTAAAAAAATACAAGCCATCAGATTTATTTATTTATATGTTGTTTAACTGCTCATTCGACAGCTATGGTCATTTCAGAGCCACCTCAGAGAGACAGAGAGGTGCAAACATAATCATTTATAAAACAACAACAATTCTATAAATCACTTACAACGCTCCTCTGGCTACCAAGGCTTCTACATTGCTTTTATCAATCTGCAATGCCTTGTTAAATGACTGCATGGCTTCTGTCTGCAAACCTTTCTTAAAGTCATGAATACCTTGAGCAACACTGAAAGTACAACACATAAACTTAGTCTTTCCATAAATTTAAATAATTTCCTGCATTAAATTTTGTCAAGTAATTTGGAAATACACTATCATGAAGAAACGAAGTTTGATGCCACCTGTAAGCCACCTACCAGACGATGTTCATTGAGCTAATAAGGCAAGAAAAAATGTGTGTTTAATGTTAATTGATCATATTTTGTGGCACGGCAATGACCCTTAAAGACAATGAACAGCTCCTATATCATTAAGCGACTATTAGTTTATAACTAACTTCCTGTTTTTTTTATAAGCATTATAGTAACTGATTATGTAAACAAAAGCAAGTTTATCAATGACCCTGTTTGTTTTATTACCCCCTACTGTGGAACCAGAGACTTGCTGGGCCAATAAGTCACATGCCTCACATTTCTGGTTAAATTTCGAACAGCAAATTCACAATGCATCTGGGGACGATTTCATATATCAAAGTCGCAAAAGGTTTGTTTAGGACCCCTTTTTTAGTACAAATAGCTATTTATTTTTCTAACCTAGTCTGGCTTTGGCAAGCGTGTATTACAAAACAAGTATGCAATTCTTTATGGTAAATCTTATACATACCACTGATATGCCCATTTCTGTGACTGGGATTTCCTTAAACTGTCAGCATAATCCTTCTCTGAGATCTTTAACCTTAAATACAGAACAGGCATACAATACAGACTGGTTCTATTACAGAATTAAGACAATTTAATGTGCTTTCAAATCAATATAATGTATACATACAGATGTGACCTTTTTTACCGTAAGTTGCCATTAAAGATATAGAGACATTTATTAGCTTCTACAAAATATTAACAACATACAAAACACAAAAAGAAACCAGGTGTTTATTTGGCTAATTCTATAGCAGATATTCGGACATATTCCCAATTGAAAATAGTCTCTTTTTTGGCAATTCACTGACAAAAATCCAAATTGAAACTTGTGATGGTTGTGTTCATTTAAATATTGCAAAATTGCAGTCACACATATTTTTCCAATTTTTAATAAAACATCGCTGAAATTCCCAATCTCAAGGGTATGGGTCATGTTCCCAAAATACTAAAGAAAGTTGAAACCTTAATTTTGAAACCAAGTTTAAAATTATCTGATAATATTGAACAGATATCTGAAACCTTATTTGCATGTTTATCTTTGTTTTCTTTGTCATCCGTTTTCATTTAAGTGACAAATGAAGACTAGTTAAACAATATATGCACAAAATAGGCGTAAGGGACATAAAAAACACAATTACCTGGCATCAGTCTAACTAAAAAATATAAACTGCCTCCATTTTTACAACTACTCCCTATCCCTTCATAACAAGCCTGTTAGCTCCTCTTACTTGTCAATGCCTGGATTTAGTGCAATAATTTCTTACATTCACTTTCAATATAAATGAATCACGTTGTACAAGTCATATAGCATTTACCCATACAAGCCCCGCATCATGGAGACATCGTGTTTCTGCTGTAATGTATCCATAAGAAATGGGACATTGCCAGGATTAGAGAAGCCCACAATGGAATTAACTAGTTCATCAAACGTCAATCCTCGTATGTGAAGCTTTCGTCTGAAAAGAAAAGAAAAAATCAGTCAACAAGAGTCACGGACTTACTACGTATTTCAAGGATTAGCTTTTATCTAAACGTTTTTAACTATACAGATGCCTTATCCAAACAATAAATAGCTGTGGGTGTGGTGTGGCCCAGTGTGCAGGGCTTGATACCAGACGATACAGGTTCGAAACCCAAGTCATAACAGGTCAAACCCTACTATAAAAATTGAATAAAAAAGTTGAATTTTCTATATACATGGAGAAGTTGCCCGCTCCAAGTACAACGGTATCTTAGTACAGGTTAGAAAATAGAAAACCCACTGCAATGAAAGCAAAAAACAAAATTGTTGGCATGCTAACATGAAATTATAAAGAAAAGAAAAACAGTAATGATTGAAGGTTTTTGTTCAATGATACAACCTTTAATTATTTTGCGTGGTGTTGTTTTAAAACACGAATGTCAAGATAAGAATGTTATGTTCATTTGAATTCAAGCCTTTATAGATTATTGAATAAACACTGATAAACACGTGAAACAAACAAAGTCAAATAAGAGATTATATAAGTAAAACAAATGGAAAAGCTGCAGATACTCTGTAATTCTTCATGAAGAGAAATCTAATAATATTTCAGATGAAATAAAAATATCCAGTCCGAAATATAATCAGGAACTTAAAATAATGAATCAAATGGTTTTATGTATATTGTTTATTTATTTAGTCTTGTTATATTATATCATAAATTAAAGAATCACCTATACTGTACTGGAAAATCCTCTTCATGGATCAAACCCTAAAATAATCAGGAAAGGAAATGATCAGTCCAGAGTATACATGTGTACATAATGTATTGAGTTATTTAACAGAAGTCTACAAGAATTTAAATAAACAAGGTTTATAAAGAAATAAGCACTGTGGTATTTCCTCGAACAGAGTAACTTATGTTACAAATATTACAACAGTCTTTGAAATAACTTTTGGGACAGGTTACCCGACTATATACTTTATGTAGGAAACTCTCTAAAACTAGGCTGTCCCCTAAAAGACGTAAAGAAGGAAAAAAATCCTTTCGGGCAGGGGGCAACCTACTATTTGAAGACTGTAATACAACACATCATACTTAACAGGTTAGTTAATAAACAGAATAACAATTTCATAAAGCATAATCTATTTCTTTCCCCGCTGAAAGCTAAGTAATAAAGGGGCCATAACTCCTGTGAAAATATTTGGATTTTAACGGATATCAACCTTGACCTGTATTTTATTATTATACACCTTCAAGTAAATTATGAAACTAAACCATAAAATATTTCCGGAGTTATCACTTGGAAACCTAAATTTGATCAGACGGAAAGAAGGACAGACAGGACCAAAACTTTATATGCCCTTTCATCATTTCGAATGGCAGGGGCATAAAAACCTAATCCGTCTATCAAATGTAACAAAATCTTTCAATATCAATGCACTTCATAATAAGACTACTGAGGGATACTGAACAGTAACGGTAGAAGAAGAAAAAACTAGAGCTGTCACATATGTAACTAATACCCCCGCCGCCGCTTTGACACTAATACTGCAATAGTACACTATACGGGTAAGTTCAGGGGGACATAACTCTGCAATGAGTGAATCGCTGGGCATGAAAATTGTGTCTTGCACATCTACACTTCATGGTGATAACATATTTTAAGTTTCATTTCAAAAACTTTAAAAAATGTGGAAGTTGTTCGCTCCATAAACTTTATGCAGACTGACCAACCAACCGACTCCAATATACCCCCTCTCAAACTTCGTTTGCGGGGTATAAAAACAGATTATATGTAATGTATAATTTGTCTTACAAGCGTTGGTCTATGCATGCTGGAGTCTCTGAAAGCTGTATCCTTTAATGATAACAGAATACTCTCATTGTCTGGATTTACAGTCACTACAACACCTGTAATATTGGAATATAAATATCAACACCATTTATAGAAAATTAAACCAAAAAACATTGAAAGGTGAAGCATGAAGTATAAATTTCAATGTGACAAACATTGTTGCTTCCTGGAAAACCTGTACTTGAGATGTTTTCTTAACAACCTTTTCACGAAAGCTCATGAAATTGTAATTAATTTCAGGAAAAAATGAATTAATTTCAGCCAAATTAAAACCAATTAAATTCCTTATAAGGATTCTGGTGGACTGCATTGAAACATGTAATAATAGCGTGCAGGTAAATGCTATGATACACAAATGTAATACAGCAATGAAATATCCCTGTGGGAAATTTACCCTGAGCGACGTGAGCGTTAATTATACTAAAAAATTTAGAAAATTTTGATTTGATAACAGACATTTCAACAGTATGACCACTATTCAATGGCCAGTCTATAGTCAACAAAGTCATGTTTCTAAATGCATTCTGTATGATGGAGATGAACTCATATTATTATATAACGCACCTCGTATGTAGTCTTTAACCTGATAACCTTCAACAGGATTCTGTGTAGGAAACATCTGTGGGATCTCCTTACTGGGAACAAATGCCTACAATAAATGCATGAGAGATATTACAATGTCAGGCATCTGAACACGATTTCTAACAAGAGTACTGCAAGTAGTGACAACTCTCAACTGTTCACCACCTCAGTGAGATCTATCCATCAATGAAGTTTCTTGTTGCTACCTTTTACAGTTTCAGAGTTATAAGTAGGGCTGAGTTTTGATAAAAATTGTTGATACGATATTTGTATCAATACAGAATGATCGATATCAGATATATCATTTGATGATCTATATTGAAATAAAACCAGAAATACTGAGAAACATTGACTGTACTGGCACAGGTGCTTGACACAAACTCAAATTGTGGCTGCATAGGCTACTTATATACCAAATAATAATGGACGAAAATCCACCAAACACGGTACAAAACATGTTTTTAAAATCCTTTTTTGTTTTGATCAATATTTGTTCGATACATTAACGTTCGATACGATATATCAACCGAGCCCTATAAACCGGTATTCGATATGATACGTGAACCGGTACTCAGCCCTAGTTATAAGCTACATGAATGTTCTTGCACGGACGCAGACACAGACAATGACGAAGCAGACGACGACACTGAAAATGAAGTGATCACAATAGCTTGACTTTTTATTAGAAAACAGACAAGCTTAAAATACTTAATACCAGTAATACAAGACAATCTCTATCTAAGTAAACTTGCAGTAACGTTTTACATGATATGGCACTGGATCAAATTCACATCATACTAATCAATGTACAACTCACCGTGACTCTGAGATCATCAATATTTCTATTTTTTCCATTATCTAGACACAAAAGCTGTAAAACAAGTCCTGTATCTATTACAGATGTTACCACGGCAACCACGATGTCATCAACTTCTAAACTCTGTAGATGTACAAGAAAAATAATATAACATACGGTACATGAAACAGTAGCAATATTAATATTTTAAAGTCCCATAAGCTTATAAATTTATCGATCGTAATTGTTTCTGTTTGTCCTATAACAGAGGAATCCAGTCTGTTTTCCTACTGTACATACTTTATAGCTAGAAAATTTGTTTCCAAAATAGCCATCGTATTTTTTTCAATATCATTGAAAAAAATACTATTTATAGAACAGCTGTGTTTTCCCGCAGTCATGTTATGCACACTGCATAATGTGAGGTCACGCGCCCTATATATTTCAAATTTACAAAAGCAAAAATCACCGCTAGATGAGCGTTTTAAGAAGAAAAAGAGCTCGTTTCGTTGGTAATTATTATCTTGAGATAATATCAGCCATTGCTTGTTTTTTTTCATATTTTTTATAGCAAAATGCTCATGGGGCTTTAAGTTCTAACAGCCAATTGACCACAAAAGATACTAGTAGGGTAGATAGGTTTCAGTCCTTATCTTTTCTTTATACCTCCTTATTTTGTACTCTGAAGGTACAAGTCCGTAAACAAATTTTAACTCCAGATTTTGTTCTTCAAAACTTTACGGTTTATCGCAATAAAAAATATAATTTTTCGTGTAACTGTAAACATGACATTGTCTTAATCAATATAAACTATTTCTAGGACTGACTTGATTGATAAAACAACTAAACAAGATTTACATCCTTCATAAATTAAATATACATTAATGGATATTAAATATGTCTGCATTGTATTGAACTGATTGCATAAATCATCTATCTTTCTGAAGTATTATTTAACTTCACAAAAATAATGCAATGCCAAGGTATCTGACAAGTTCTGAGGATCAGTTGAAACATTAACCAATCAGAGGCTGAGACTGGAGGCTAGCCTCGACTAAATTCAGATTTATTACCCCCACACCTGCTGGAAATTATAAATACTAACATGAAACAGATGTTTCCTGGATGTATGTGGATCTACTCCCATGAAAGTTTCTAAAGGTGGCATCTTGGCGTAAGAGTCTGAAACATAAAAGGCGTAAAAACAATACAACAAGCAAGGTATAACAAATATTAAAATTCACAAAATTTGTCAAATTAAACCCAAACATGAATTTTAATCCCATTTTTATCACAGAAAGTAAGAAGAAAGGAAGAAATGACAAAGGAAGGGAAGATAGAATGAAACAAAGAAAGGAAAGAAAGAATAAAACTAAGTAAGGAAGTACAGAAAGTATGGTAGAGATTCAAGACAATCTAAAGAAGAAGACAATGTGTTCAATTTACTTGTATACACTTGGTGGCATGCTTTCACAACTCAGCAAAATCTATTTTAACTCTTATGGACAGACAAAGCATGTTATCTTTGCATGCACCTGTATAATTAGTAGCCGGGGACATTAAAATCAAATCATTCAGCAGTAGTATAGAATTTCTTCACATTATCATCCAGGAGAAAGATGCTACGGATAATTTCAGGTCTTAAACAGCTGCCTGATAAACATAGAACACACACACATGCACATTTTTCTAGAAAGGTGAAGGACTAATCATTTCATAACCGTAATAAATAAATGATAACAAATCCGAGGGCAGAGTCCATGAAATAATATTCACATGAGATGGTTTAAGATACATGCCTTCATCTGCTGTTTGATCTGGTATCTCATGGTCAATTTTCTCAACAGGGCGAAACAAAATATCCGCTTTCTTAGATATAAATCTTCGAATGTTGAGAATGAACTGAGAGTCACTGAAAATAGAGATTGAAATACAGTACTAGTAAATAAAGCTAGATAAATAATAGTATTTGTGGATGAAATTTACTGATTGGTTAAGAGCAACATATAAATAAGTCTTGGAAAATATCATCATCAAATACAAGAAAAGACAATATGCTATAATAATGTGATGAAGGCTACCAAATTGGACAATCTATGGTCGCTATAACTTTAACTCTATAAATACATAGACTATTTCAACTTCATCATGTTTAGATGAAAGATATTAAATTCTTCATATGCTTAATGCCAAAACCACTGACACAAAAATTTATTTTGGACAAACTAGAACATAATAAACAGAACAAGTTATCATATCTAATGAGCAACCAACAATCAAACGAAAAATGAACACCAGATACGTTGAGTCTAAGTGAAAAAACATGAACAGCTATGATTCCAAGCCATAGGTGCAGTTTTACAAAAACCAAAATGAACACGGCTGATACAAAGATAACTGAATATTAAAGAAATCAAATTGGATAAAGTGTTTAGCGTACTTTATTTCCAGTGGTTGTGGTCTGTGTTTCTGTAAGTGCAGGAAGATATTAGACGGTACTTTTTCTTGTTCAAGTTGTAACTGACGTAGAAAATCGGGTCCATGATACTCCACTGCTCGTCCTAACAACTTTTCATCCATGTTTTACGTCATTAAATTCTAATACATCAAGACAGCCTCTAACTAAACCTGAAAAAAATAGACATTTAAAAAGGGGCTAGACCCAACAATGTGGCAATAAGGCCACTTTTTAATTTCATAAATTCCAGAACATGTTGAACAGTTATCCAGTAGATTGTATGACTACTAAAATATGAATAATACAAAATCTGAAATGGACTTAATTACAGGAATATTTTCTTACAATTTGTAAGTTTTTTGTTGAAATATGAACTGACATTCATAACAATGCTAACAAAAATAATACTTAGAACAAGAGGACCATGATGGCCCTGTATTGCTCACCTAGACAAGGTGTACAGGTTGCATTCCAGTTAAATGTTTACTGAAAGAGCTACTTCTGTGATATTTATTGATTTTGAAATTAGGTCACAACAGTCACTAGTTCACAGCAAAGCAAGTGTTGTTAGGGAAAGCCAGTGGATGCTAAAAGAGCATTCATTCAAATTAAATACTTCATAGTTAAGTTAACTTTAAAATATAAAGGTCAGTGGAAACCCTGGTTAACTTATAATATAATGATAATAATTTCCAATTGGTTGCTATGGCAACCAAAGTAAGAAATGAATTGTGATTCCTAGAGAACGTTTAGTACAGGACTACCAAAGGACTACTTCAGTAAAATTATTTTGAAATCAGGCTAGAGTTCTGCATGGATCAACTATAGATTTGAAGGAATCTGATATATAATCATCAAAGGATGACCACTATAAAGTTTCAATACATTTGGCCCAGTGGTTTCAGAGGGCATGTTGTTTAAGCAAATTTTTGACACTTTACGCATTATCACGGACACAGGGCCATCCCAATTACTCAGTGCCAGGTGATCTAAAAACATACAAAGGATACAAAAACACCCACCTCTCCAGTAATTAAACTTAAATTTGACAGAGGGAGAGAGCTCATCCTTAAAAGTTCATTCAGTCAAAATGATGTACAACAAGACAGAAAATGCCACCAAACTAGGCTTTCAATGTTTTCTATATTTATCAATAGTGACATTGACCCAAGAGCCCAAATATAATTCAAACCTAGGCTGCAATAGAACATTGCAACCTACCAAGTTTGGCAGCAATAGATCAATCTAAAGGTACAGAATGACAACATGAACAAATTGTTTGGCTTTGTCACAAACTCAGCCAACTGCCCACATACCACAAATCTAATAACCAGGCTTTTCAACTTAGTTGAAAAGTTGGTTAAAAAAACAATACAATCGTGTATTAAGCATATTTTTAAGCCTGTAACAGTGTCAACTAGAATGTGGTATTCTAGCTGACATGTATGAAAGGACTAGCTGTTTGACTTCAGTACACTAGCAAAAAAAAAGATTTTAGAATACTACTGGCTCTCATGTCCAGTAAATACTAGATTTGCTTTGACAATCAATATAAATCATAAATCACACTTCGACCTGTCCATGAATATTTTCCAGTATGTTTCAAGTCCATTCATACAAACTGTAGCTCATGGTCTGTCACCTATGTTGCATTTAACACAAATAACTTATCCAGATCTGCTGGAATGTAGACTTACCCTTCAATATGGAGGTGACATATTCTCTAATTATGGAGAAAAAGTGACATATCTGTCAAATTTTCATAGCTTGGTATGTTTTGGACTGAGTGGAGTGGCTGGGTTTCGTAACTGGATTTTCGTGTTACAAGTCCAGTACATTAAGCACAGGACCACGGCAAAAAGATCTGTTTATTATCTAGTAAGCTTATTATTTTATGATTCTGAACAAATAACGTATCAAGCAATAGTAATAATTTAGGCCTGTTCACTTTCTTTGACAAAATGTATGCTATTTTTATACAAATAGAACAGTAATATTTCTGAGCATTCACAAACTTACATTTATAATATGTGGTACGATAAATAGAGCTTCTGTCATGGTTTAACATATCAAGTGTCAACATGTATAATACCAGACGTTATACTGGGAATCATGCAATTACTACTTGTTTGCGTGCCATTTCTGCAGACAAATAAACATTAGTGTATCATTATTTCCTTATGAAACATACAATTACAAAACACACAAATAATTCTTCTCAAATATCCTTAAGAAGACATTAAATAGTCTCGACTGGTTTACAATCCTTCAGACAAAAAAAAATCAACAGGTAAATGTACTCATGTATACAAATTATATAAATATTATAATTGGTATAATATTTCAGTATGTTCTATATATATACAAGTGAAAATTCAATTAATAAGACCAGAATGATCCCGCCCAGCCTACAAAGTCAAAGAACAGAGTAAAATTATTGGTCGAAAGCAGTTTTCAGTTATCAAGACAAAATTTAACAAAAGAATAAAAAAAATTCTAGTTATATAAATGACCCAAGATCCATATTTTGGATAACACTTCTGTATGTTTTATAACAAGTTTAATCAATAATGTCAAGGACGTATAACAATCCCTACACAGAGTTGTCGTTCCCGCTGCGCTCACATGTCATTGTATGTGGATTGGAAAAGAACGACAAATCTGTTCAGAAATTAGGTTATATAACAGAGGAGGCCGATAGATCTATGGCAATATTTTAGTCTGGATTCAAAGTCAGCAGATCAGAGGTTAGTGTAACAAGAATCATCTCAGAATTCAAAAACTAATCTAAATGAAGAATAACTCTTATATACACACAGAAATTCAGACAGTTTGGAAGAGAAAAAAAATTGTGAAAACTTATCATGAATTCTAGTGGTGTAGACAGTAGTACTCATGTTTTTAGCCATTTTTTGTGGCTATAGAACATAATACAAAGATTTCATCTCTATCTTCTTAGGATGATGTTTTATACAAAATGTGATATAATTATATATGATTGCAACATGCATGCTTATTATAGAATAAAGGTACATGTATGTGATATTAAACATGAAATTTGAGGGGTCACTGGTACTAAAAATACCTGAGTAAATGATGGAGCTTTAGCCTTTACAATTCAACATCAATTTAGAGATGATGACGAGCAGACATATTGCTTTCACAAAATCGTAAGGATAACCTTCACACTAAGGTACAACTAACTACTGTATTTTCATTTATTTTCGTTGGGCTCAATTTTTGTGTTTTTTACTAAAATGGCTACTTTGTGGGGACATAAAATCGTGGATTTTGATTTTTGAAAAAAATGCCACAAAAGATTCCACAGTATACACTAATTACAGGGTGCATTATATTTTACAGATTTTTTTTACTTCTAAAATCTCTAAAATAATATTGTTTTTTATAGGACATGGTGTATTTACTAAGGGTGGGAATTGGTTGTAATCTTGTTGTTTCTGCATGTTCATCACAATGACTAGATGTAGATGCTGTTATTGAAAAGTTCAAAAACAACAGAAGAGTCAGTCATTAGCTTGTCATATACAAAATGAATAAACATGTGGCCTATGGTGTCTAACTTGTATAATATGTAGCGTTTTTATTATTAATACAGTATTCAAATTTAGCCCTGGATCAAGGACCAAGTCCACCAAAATGGCCATAGGTCCAGTAAATTAGAAAAAAAACAGTGGTCCGAAGATCACGTAAATTTTCAGTGATAAATTTATCATACTTAAGAACAAAAAATGAAATATTTTGATCACTCTAAAGATATGGTTTTTGCCAAACATTTTGTGTCTAGTTTTTTGGATCCATTTGTTCCACTTAAAAGTCCTTCGTGAAGACTGTAATGAAATTTTATCCATAACAAAATTTCCATATTTCTTCCCCCTGAAAGGAGCCTTCATCTGAAACGCCCAAAGGGGCCAGTTTAAACTTTATTTTCAAAGCAACATTTTATTTCATAAAAAATACAAAGAAATGGTGATATTTTTCATGACAATTCTTTTGGTACACATAACCAAACTAGCTCATTCTGTAAAGCGTACCTGGAATGAGAAAAAAGGTTTGAAATTAAGTAAATGAAACATGCTATTTTTCAGTAAGATTAATTTGTTGGTAAAAACTAATACCAGTCCAGTAAGTGGAATATTTTGTACGACAATATTTTAAAATGAAAATACTAGTATTATGCTACTTACATATATAATTTATTAAAAATAGTTAACATCATTTTCTTTAAAAAATAAATACAAAGTTGCAATGCAATTTAACAGAACATTTAAATGGACAATTACTAAATGTATGACAAAGATGACTGTCTTAATCAGTTTAAATAAGATACCTCTAACATATTTAGCACATACAGTCATTCTTTAAGTTATACTATTGTTTCAAAAGAAATTGTAAACATTCAAAACTATTTTTAGTGTATACTATCAGCTTGTTCGACAATTTTCAAAAAGAAACTACTCTATATGGTTTTATTACCTTTATATATTTAACTGGTAATGCTGTATGCTTGTCCTCTTCTTTGGCAGAGAAAATTGTACGAAATCACCGGTAAGAACATCACAATCAATAGATTGGTACATAGAAGTAACAATATATTGATCATAGATATATATATATACCCAGTGTAAATGCCACAGAATGTCTTATTTCATAATGATATCAAAACATCATTAAACTCTTGATGTGTCAGAAATATTTTATTCATTTCCTTTAATATTTTTAATTGTTTTGATACATTCAACATGTGGAAATACTCTGCGGTGTCTCAAAAGTTTCTCCGCTTTCATGAGTGCTCAATTATAGTACCGTAGATTAATTTAAGTCCT
This sequence comes from Lutraria lutraria, assembly GCA_964023205.1. Taxonomy (NCBI): domain Eukaryota; kingdom Metazoa; phylum Mollusca; class Bivalvia; order Venerida; family Mactridae; genus Lutraria; species Lutraria lutraria. The sequence continues at coordinate 36,564,970 of OZ026842.1, read as the reverse complement.
AACAGGTTGACTATAAAAAAATGTGTATGTAATACCTTAAGACGCCATACTTCGGTCTTACAGGGTTCTCAATAAGTTTGTGGCAAACATGCCCAAAAGGTATCAGGCCTGCTGGGGGGGGGGGGGGGGGGAATTCCTGAATTTTTCTAGCAATATTATTAAAACTTTCAGATTTCTAACCGACCCAAGCTCGTTTCTAAGCAGCTAAATTGGCCTGTGGTCTGTTGTTATTGAGAACCCTGCTGTCTTTGTGCCAAGGTGTGAAAATAAGTTGTTTCTTTCTTGTTACCTGACTTACCCTAATTGTCCCCTGTGACCCTAGACTTTTTCTGAAGTCTGAGGAACAATACATCCACATTCTAACTTTTTTTACCTTTTTCAGCAAACATTCAAAAACATTATAAGACAAATAAAAATAAATCTATACCTTCCTTCCCTATAAATTTTATGAGCATGGCATCAGAAACAAACAATTTTTATGCCTTTTCCACTAGCCCAAAGCCCACTTCCTCAAAATTATGTTTTTGCACTAGTGATAGATCATTGATTTCAATAGTCCATCAATAGTTTGGACAAGCACTTAAAAAATATAATTTTATCACTGTTCTATCCCTCCCTCCCCCATCTCTGTTCTTGGTCTAAAATTCATGTTACTTAAAACTAGTCTTAGATTGCTAAGACTTGTTATAAATAACACCTTTTTTGGGAGCTTCATGCAGCTCCTGGATCCCCCAGGTTAAAAGTCACGCCTGAACATTTTTTATTAGTAGTAGTAGTAGTAGTCTTCTTGTCATTTATATATATTTTGAATGATGATGCTTAATCCGAAAATAAAATTAGTTTTTATGTGTACTATTATATAGATCTATGCTGTAAAATAATAATTAGTGTAGGTCTTCCCTAAGGCTGTGGACTGTTGTGTAAGTGGCGATCAGATCTGAGCCTCATTTCAGCACTTACAAGTTGCAATCTGCATATTGAAACACAAATCTTTCATTATCATCATATTCAATAGTTACTCATTTAAAACTTAAACATTGAAGTTCAGGAGACATCTGAATTTAATTTTTCATTTAGGAATAAGGAAAAGGAATCAATTTAAACTGGCTTAAATCTATATGTATTCTCCCTTTGAATTAACCTATTCTCTAAAAATCACTTTAAACCTCTTAGCAAAGAGAGTAAATGGTGACACTGATAAGACAATACAATATCATAAAACTTAATAGACAAGATCTTGATCCACGAATCTTAGTCCTGACTATTATTTGTACTCATTTTCTTCATTTTGATTCTTAATCACCCGAGTACACTAGTCTTCCCTAGATCTGGCTGCTGTAGGTCTTTAAATAGAAAAGGTGGGCCTCGACAGCTAATGAGCTATGAATATTGGTATGGTATAGACTATCAACACTATTATTTTGATTTGATTTGAAATGATGACTTCCTAAAAATTGCATAGTAATTAGTATACTGGTCATATGTATTACCGCTAGTCTTACTCTTTATTGAGTTTAAAATTCATGACAGTACAAGTATGCAATCATAAAACCATTTAATTCATATGAACTGTATAAAACAATTCTTCTTCGTGTCAAAAAAACATAAAAAACTCTAAAAAACAATAAAAACATACGTCATCTGCTTGCATTCTTTGACACACTGACGGCCATATTGATTTTTACCTTGTATACATATCACCGCGCATCGGCCAATCAAATGCGAGATACGAAGTCGCGCAGGAAATTCCTGTAACAGTACTAAACTCCAACCAATGTACAGACCATTTATCATTTGCAGAAATATCAGAGCAGTGTTTTAAGAGGTAAAATGTGATACAATTATATAGCAGTATCAATTTGAATTGAATCCAAATGACTGTATGAATGATAAATTAACTTGACTGTAGAAATGACATAAATCATCAATGAAAATTTTTAAAGTCATGGCATGCAATGCAAACAAATGCTAGACGGAGGTGACACATCAACATGACCTAAAATATACCTTCAACAGAAAAAAGGTATCAAATATTTTGCTGATGTTTCAAAATTTTCCTCGTAAACACTTTGGATTAGTCTGTAGCATTCCGGAATCCATGTGAAATTATCTGCTTCAAGTTCAATAGAGTCTTGACGCATGAACGAGCATCTTAAGCTGTTGATTAAGTCCCAATTATATAAGTTCTTTTGTAAAGATCGACTACAATTGATGAAAAATTACTATCTTATTAAAACATGTAATAACGCCCAGCGTATGTTTCCACCGCGGCAGATACGGAAAAATATTGAATCGCACTTAACTCGTCATTTCTCTATCAATTTAAAAGATAAAGAGAATTGGCTATCTTTCAGATTTCTAACAAGGTTATTTTTTAAAAAATCGACTATTGAAAAAAAGACTATTTTATTAAAACATTGACAAACAGTAGGGCATGTTTCCATTACAGTACGAAAACGAAAAATAAATATGATATTGAATAGTATTTAACTCGTCCTTGTTTTATCAATTTATAAGATAGAAAAACAATAACTACATTTCTACAATCGGCTTTCTGTTAGCTTTCTAACAAGGTTGCTAAAAAATCAATCGGACAACAAATTGAAAAGATGATGATCATTTAATTAAAACATGTGCACAATGCCGGGCATTTCTTTTCACCACGGCGCGAAAAAAACGAAAAAAAAATCTCATTAAACTCATCATTTCTCAATTTATAAGATAGGGAAACAATAAGTACATTTCTAAAATCAGCTATCTTTAAGCTTTTTAACATGGTTACTTAAGAATCAATTGGTTAATGATTGACAAAAACATGACAATTTTATTTGAACATGTACACAAAGTCGGGCATGTTTCCACCACGACGTGATAAACGAAAAAAAAAAGAATCTCATTTAACTCGTCATTTCTCGATCAATTTATCAGCTTTCTAACAAGGTTACATTTAAAAGAATTAGTCCATAATTGATAAAACAACAGCCATTTTAATAACAGGCATCTAATACTCTCTCGCTATGCTACGGAACTACATCGCTAAAACAATAGAATATCGATTAATCATTGATCATCTATACTCCAGCTAGGGGACGACACCTTATTTTAGTATGTATACGATTATCGAGGAAGTTACATCTACCTCTAAATACAACTACCTGCCATAACTGAGCTATTTCTTGAGATATTTTCATCAAATAACTTTCATTTTGCAATCATAGCACTTTCAGGACAGATAAAATATATTCGGAATAGTGTCGACCCTGCATTTCATCTGTTTATGCAGGTACGTATATTAACGTTATATATGCGTACCTGGTTTACGATAGACGGGTAGTATGATCAGTATTTTTAACATTACCCCACCCTCCATCTACAACAATAATTTTATTCACATGGCAAAGTGGAAATTTGCATGAATCGCAATAACATGAACACGTAAGAACATAATATTTATCAACAGTAATTATTATACCAGTATGCGAATGATGCGTATTGTCAAATTGTTAGAGCATGTTGTACAACGATAAAAACGATTCTTGAAAAAATAACGTTTGTCTTCTTTTTCTGTGTAAGGGAAATAACTCGTACAAAATACTTACAACTTAATTAGATAACGAATGGCGTCTTATCGCTGTCGTCTCAAAATCAACGCAAACAGAGTGATCTCCCTTTAAAGAATACGCCTACAAATACTTTCCGATAGAGTATATCGGAGCACTAAGCGATTCATTAATGATACAGACCATCCTCCATTGTTTCATGTTTCAACAATGAAAGAAGAAAATAATGATATTTCTCTAAGAATATATTATATTTTAAGCTTAAGATTTTACATAGAACCTTTTAAGGACGATTGCTACTGCATATACATACATGTATGTATATAAGTCATTGGTCATATTTATAGACAGAATGGAAACTGTTACATAGAATTTATATCTTTGCATTATCATGGTAAGTTGGTAACTGGGATCTCTAATCTCTTTTTTTTAGTTATTTTGTCTTAACTCGGTTGGCACCAAGATTCCTGGAAGTCTACGAGTGCATAAAAACAGTCGCATACCAGTGCAATGGACTCGGAAGAGTGCCTTAATGCCAAAAATAGTCTTAACTCGGTTGGCACCAAGATTCCTGGAAGTCTGCGAGTGCATAAAAACAGTCGCAGACCAGTGCAATGGAATCGGAAGAGTGCCTTAATGCCCAAACTAGTTAAAACTCGACTGGCACCAAGATTCCTCTGCAGTCGCAGACCAGTGCAATGGAATCGGAGGATGGCATTTAATCGAAGACTCGGGAGAGTCCCTTAAAGCCACAACAGGTCTCGATTGGCAACAAGATTCCTGAAAGTCTGCGACTGCGCCAGAAATGTGCAATGGACTCGGAAGTGTCCCTAATGTTAAATACAGGAGTTGAGACTGGTTTTGGCAATAAGGGACTCTACCGAGTCTATTGCAATGGTCTGCGACTGTTTCCGAAGCACTCGCAGACTTTCAGGAATCTTGGTGCCATTCGAGTTAAGACTAGTTTTGGCATTAAGATATCCTTTTGAATCCATTGAACTTGTCTGCGACAGTTTCTGGCGCGCTCTCAGACTTTCAGGAATCTCGGTGCCAATACAGTTAAGATCACTCCCGACCATCGTGATTTATCGCTTTATCACGCTTATCGCCCTTTTCACGCATGCGTAGTACCTCAAAGAGCAAATCTTCGGGATCCGAAGATTTCTCCCCTCACACACAAATTACACTACTGCCCGCTTTGTTACCGGAAACCACTCTTACAAGCACAGCGTAGCATCAACTACCCGCAAGAGCATTACAAAATCAGCTTCTCGCATCAGCATAAATACAATTTTAAGAATTGCTGCCTGTTAAAAATTAAGGCATGAACATGCTTAACATTTCATAAATAATAGCAGTACAATATGTGGAACTCCTGGTTTATATGCTCTTAGCTTTAAATGGCTGAAAACCCGTATAATTTATAGAAAAGTACACTGGCTTCCCGCAATACCGAAAGTTGAAACAACCGTTTTGAGGCAATTGGTGCGAATGTTACAGAAAACTGTATATAATCTTGAATCTTAGCAAGAAATAGCCATAAAACCACTATTAGTATGTTCAGGTATCGACAATTCACGTCTCAGATTATGCATCAAAGTTTCATGTTGATCATAGGTAGTGCGCACGCACTGGTAGCTGGATGTATGCTTGCACTAGGTAATTTTATAATGTTTTAAGATTAGAATCTATTTGAATGTTTGAATCAACTTATCACCGAATGATTCCTAGTAAGCAGGTACCTGCTTACTAGGAATCATTCGGTGATAAGCTGCAGGTACCTGCTTACTAGGAATCATTCGGTGATAAGCTGCAGGTACCTGCTTACTAGGAATCATTCGGTGATAAGCTGCAGGTACCTGCTTACTAGGAATCATTCGGTGATAAGCTGCAGGTACCTGCTTACTAGGAATCATTCGGTGATAAGTTGATTTTTGAAAACTTAACAAGTAAGTTTTTGCTGATGTTTTAGTTCTGACTGATTTAATAGATGCTTGTGTCTTCCTATGCCCCATGCCAAGGTAGGAAATATATATATCCACGGATTGAAGCTACAAAACGTGTATTCTGAAAACTAAATTAAAAATAGTATTACCTTACCCGAAATCACGTGACAAGGGCGTATTGAAAGAATCAGTGAAAAAGAATCAGTGAATTTCATAACAAAAACATAATACTGATATATACGTGTACACTTCTTAACCGCCACTTTGTTTTTTGTAAGATTTTCACACATTTGTACCCAATTTCTTTATACATGTATTGCTAGTATGTCAATAACGCGTACTAGTAGTAAGCTATATGTCTACAAGCTCTCTGAATTCCATTTACTACCCGACAAAAACCCCTCATCGAGAGTAGATGTATTGTGTAGAAATCTGTGTGGTAGTTCCTGGCAATAATGACATGCTCGAACTCGGCCGTGCATATTCAGCTGCCGTCGATGTACGCGTTTCTCAATATGTACATGTATATAGAAATATTGACTTTCCACATTCCCCTATTTTTGTCATTGATAGAAAGATTTCATTCATCATTTTTTTATTTTTGTTTTTGTTTGTTACGAAAATCATTGTATATGTAACAATATGATATCATATATGTTTGTTCCCTCATTCTGTCATGAAAGTGATATGAGTGTACGTAAAAGCAGAATTTTGACTTTGACTTTCAATATCATCCAACACATGTTTAGAAGTGTGTATCAGTATATCTCCGAGTTCTATTTCTATCTTCAGTTGAATAAACAGCTAGCATAATCGCTTTCGGTCAGCTATAAAACCTGGACTTAAAAGCTGTATGTTGTAAATGGATTGAGCATGTTTTTATGTGAATGACTGATTGAATTTCTAATAGCGCTAAACCGTTCAATTTTATAGTAACATGAAACTACTCAACCGAACACGTGCACACATTTCTATTTACTAGTATATAAGATCCGATTTCACCAACCAGTGTACAGCGCTAGTGCAGTCGGTTTGGAAATTTTCGAGACAAACGTTTTGTGGGTTTGAGGCCGGCTACGGAAACATCTTTTTTCTGTTCGTTAGCGTTATACAGGCTACAAAACTTGACGTACGCACTTGGCGTTTGTGTCATTCATTTAAAAAAAGGACATAGAAACAACATATTCTTTACGTTTTACATCGATACTCAGTTACTAATTGTACTGTTGTGTCTTGCTGTACGACGGATACATTTCTACTCAAAGTTCGTTTATCTCTTGCAGAATTCTGCAATAATAGCGATTGTTATTCGCATTTCACATGGAGGCTACTTTAATGAAACAAGCCACGTGCATGTATGACTTTAGGATGATATGTGGCGCTATGCAACAATTCAAGGCTACATTTTTGTGCTGTAAGTACGTGTTGGGTAAACATGACTAATTCAAAGGTTTGTCAGATGTTTTCGACCGGGTTTGAGCCTTTGGGACCTGGCTCATAGCCATATGTTACAGACCGGTTGATTAGGAATGGGTCCTAGCTATGATTCAATATGAACATTGAATGACTGACTTTTTATCATAGTAAATCTAAGAATGTTGACCAGGCTCCGTGGCTATACACTTGAGATCGGACTCCAAGCTCAAATCTCATATTCTGCATTTTAATGCTTCAAAGTTGATACATTAGTCTGACCGCATAATTGATCTGAACATGTATTAATTTTAAACATTAACCACGCTTTATCTTTTAAACCATAATACTTTGAGAATGGAATTGAGATTTGAGCTCAGAGGCTGATAATAAATTTTATGACCTCGGGACCAGAAGGGTTCGAAACATAGGGGGTTTCTGTGCAGTCACTAAACCTTGTGCTTAGCTATACAACACAATACCGCATAGATGCGGGTACCGGCTACCATTTATGACCATATCCGGATATGTATGTGGCATGGTTTGGTCAGTGCTGGCTTAAGAAGGTCAGCTTACAGTGTTTTATACAGTTTGTAAGAGTGATGATACTTTCCTGTATGGCCTACTGTTGTGTAGGTATGTGTACTGGCTGTCGTCAGAGATAAGTGTTATCCTGGTATGTGGGACACGTGCTGAAGGCACATATACTAAAACAAATTCAATGTAAATGAAATACAGAACAAATTTATTGTTAGCCTTAATTGCTAAAACAAATTTAAGGACAGCAGATTTTTAATGAATCGGTCACGAAAAACGCAATCCAACAATTTTTAAGGATGTTCTTACAAGTAAGATTTGATGAACTTCGTACAGAGTAAGGAACGTGACTTCCTTCATGAACTTCGTACAGAGTAAGGAACGTGACTTCCTTCATGAACTTCGTACAGAGTAAGGAACGTGACTTCCTTCATGAACTTCAAATGTCTATATAGCACTACTAATAACAATAATGGTACATGAAAGTATTACACTGGTGTCTTCGCTCTGGTTAGAGAGTGGGTTTGGTGCTTGACCACGCCTAACAAATCCTAAAAAAAGAAAACAATTGTAAATGACATGTACAAGTAACCTAATAACAATAATAAGTTTATTTTGTGTATGCATGTCGCATAAAATCACTTATAATTTTCATACACAATTCGCAAATATATCTGTTTAAACTGGCATAGTGCGATTTTATTAAACTGTCAAAGCTGAATAATTACACGGTCGGTGAATGTGAATATGTTTAGCTTCGTACCACAGCCGTTTTCGTTTATTTAACCGTTAGGTAATGTCCCATTCCGCACGTTTATATAGTACTTATGATGTAGCGGATAGTCAATTAAGTACATGATCATACACGTATATTCATGTATAATACAAATGTATATATAACCGGTATAACGAAAATTATTGTACAGATAACGAAAGTGACCGAATCCTACCGAAGACAAAAATAAATGCGAGCGTTGACCGTGATATTATGCATCTTTGACAGATTAATAAAATCGCACTACACAATATGTAGACACATAATAACACACCTACTAAACGGTGGCTCTTTCAGATTTTTGTAATCTGTTAGATATGAGCCATCGACAGGTCCGTTATAGAGCCCTCGAGCAAAACACAGAAAGGCACACTTTATAAAAGTAACCGTTTTTTAACATCGAAGAGTGCTATGCTACATAGAATAGTTTTTTCTGGTAATTGTGTATGCAATTTAGACAAGAAATACCCCAAAATGTTGCTAGAACTTCTACAAAATTAATTATCATAAAAAAAAATTTATCATGCATTGTCTTTCACGAGGAGACACATCTGAAGTGAACTGGATGCTGGCCCACCTAATGGTGCATGCAACATTGTCCCAGTCTCCCCTTTGCCTCAACTAAAATTGTTCACAGAGGTCGGTTAAAGTCTTAAAATGCATATAGGCAGACAAACTGTGGTCATTTTTGACATTCAACGAAACTACGTACCTTTTCCCCATTAAATGATCGCGTTCTACTATGCCCAAGAGCTGTTTTTGGTGGTTCTAATAAAGTAGGGTTTGGAGACGATCCCCGACTTCTTTCAACCCAACTTGTTAACCCCGCCTCTATTTCTTTTATAACACGTTGACTGCTCTCCATGGCAGGTAGTCTCCCTTGCGTCGTTTTGGGGTTTATATCTAACATTTTAAGCATACTGTTCATTTCCTTGGCTTCTCTGGATCCGTACTTCAGATCCTCTCTTCCATGACCGGTATCATGCAGCAGACCCTTTTTATCGTCTCTCTCTCGACGTTTTAGCCGTTTTAATTCGTCTACAGCATTGTCATCGTTCAAAAGAAATGACAAGAATTTCAGGAAGGGCGATTTTAGAGCGCTGTGAAGCATTTCTGCACGGTGTATATACAAATACAATCTCATTTTCATGCGTTCTTTTAACTTTTCGACGGTGCCGTGTGCGTACTTTCGGTTGAAGAGTCGTTCGTAGTTCTCACGTGACAGCAAAAGGACTTCCGATTCTCGTGTTACCATGGCGTTATCGAGACATGTTGGTAACCGCAGTACAACTTCAAATGCACCTGCAAATAAAGGCACAAAGCTGAGAAGTTTGTGTTCGTCAGAAATAAAAAAAGTAATAACTAAATTGAAATAAGATACTGCATAACTGCCTTAAAACTCCCTGTTTAGTTTAATACGTTATTCTCTATTTCACATGGGACTTTGATTGACTAAATGGTTTATTTATATAGATTTATTCGTTAGCCTTCATTGACAGATGATCTTTATTTGAACGTCATTTTGTTTGATATGACCAATGAATGTTAAGCACGGTCTTTATTCACAAGGTGGCGTATATTCGATCGGAGGTTACCCCCTAACACAGGTTTGACTGTAATTCGAATGATCTCATGCCAAAATTTATTGAAAGAGGCTCTAGAAAGCATGCTGTATTTTTATGTTTCTTACAAACTTACCAACTATTTCATTGGATCCTAGCAGACACATCTGTACCAGTTTATGCTGCGCTTTCTTTCGCTTCATTCGCTCGTGTGGCGTTTCATGATGTCCAAGGCGTCTGCATAAAAAACACAGAAGTTTTGAAACAACAATTGAGTATTGTTATTTAACTTATTTTAAAACAAAGACACGTGGTTTTCCAATTCCAGAGTGACCATTTAAAGCAAGGGCAATGGTCTAATAAATATGGGTAAGGCATGTGTACTTATTCCAGCCGACTTATTTATACTTTTTGTGGTACAGAACCACTGTCAACCACTGATAATATATGTATGCCATTAACTTTAAGTCCAAAATCCAATGAGATTTTAGACAGATAGCAAAATAATCGCCACATAACAACACGAACATAATCAATCTACTTCATTTCGGAAGATACTTCGTAAAATAATGATATCATATTAAGCAAGGTATTCCCGGAAACATCCAAATGAAAAAAAACTTTCCTAAGATGTCACCAGATACTAAACACACAAACACAAAACAACGCAAGTACACAACAACATGCAATGTATTGTGGACAAAACATTTTCCCCAGGGGTAGCGTCTTTCAACGATCCGATGCAAAGCTGCGGGTGGGGTTGTTACACAATGGTCTTATTCACAAGTGATCATTGGCTCAGTTCGATCTAGAAAAATACCATTTTGCATATAGGCTTACCTCGGTAATAACCCAGGAAGTAAAGTTTCCATTTCCCGCCAAAGATCTTCGTATTGACCTTTGAACTGGCTCTGATCACACGTGATCTCCATTTCTCCGCTGAAAATGTAAATTATTTGTCCTATGTAATAAATCCAGTGCGGTGCCAATCAAACAAACATCGATATTAATCACGTACAACATAAAAAGAAAGGATTCGTAAGGTTTTGTTTGTTTGTTTGTTTATATCGAGTTTTACGCCCCTTTTCAACCGTCAGAGTCATATGAGGTGGACAGTTCTCCTAAGCATCGCTGGGAAGAACCAGTACTAGACTCCCATCCTCCGTAAGCAACTGTCTACTTTCTCACATAAAGACCCATGGTCGGTAGCGAGACTTGAACCCACGACCCTCTATCAGTGAGAGGTGACAGTTATTTGAAGTCAGTGACCTTAACCACTCTACCACGGAGGCGGTGATTCGTAAGGTATACTGTCAGCACAAAAGAAATGTGTCTCATCAGTCAACATGGCTGACCCTTTTAATAGGGATGACATTACTAGGATAATAAACAAAACCTTTACCATACACAAGTGTGTACCGCGGTCCGATTACTAGTCAATTCTAAAAATGCATGTGACATAAATACGTTGAACCTGTTACCACACCACGGGCGTCTTAATATACTTTGAAGTACTAGTAACTAAAGAGCATATTTTGCAACAAAACATTTATGCATTGTATAGTACAGAAAAAAATAAGTTCTGAGTTGTGGCAAATAACAAAGACATAGATGTGTGCGTGCGACCCCATTTTTTAACTTTTTAGATCTAGAAGTATTTGTTTTCGCTACGTGGACTGCAAACAGTCATTTGAAATACGCATACTTCTTGCTGTATCAACGTTTTAACAAGTATATTATCTGTGTCTAACTAGAACCTGTAAAATTGTGTGAAATGAAAAAAATATGTTCCCAAGCGTATGTTTTTATAGATGCGTATGTATCAATAGATGGGGTGTATATTGTTTTTGGCCTGTCTGTCTGTCTGCCTGTCCGTCCGTCCGTCCGTCCGTCCGTCGGTTTGTCAGTCTTTACCAAACTTTAACCTTGACTATGAAGTCATTTTTTTTAAACGCTTCCACATACAGATATCAAATTTCATATGTTGGTTCCTCATGACAACCTCTACAGGACCTGCGCATTTTAAGTTCAGTAGGTCTTAGTCATGGCTATTGTTTCAGAGGCCACTCGAAGGGAGTAATGTGTTTCAAAAACACATCTTGTTGATTCTGTCTTTGTTCAAAATATTCAATTGAAAAAAAAACAGATTCCCTACCTATCTACCTCGCCACAAACTCCAACTTGCAGCGTTTAGTAGCGTTAGGGCAAACATATGTCTACATTTTTTAATTTTAGGCCTAATGCTTAATTATTAATTTTTTTTAGTTAATGCTTAAATTTTATCAAACTCCTTACTTCAGCATAAATATCAGATGTTCCGTTGGACTGCCTTGTCGAATCATATAAGATCCATACTTTGCGCTCTCTTTTTTCAGTGCAACTACTAATAATTTCTTCTGTTTGGTGGGCCATTGTTTAAAGAGAGAATTCTCGTCGACAAATTTGGTTTTAAGGTTATATTCTCGCTCCAAGACATCTCTCACGGATCTGTTGTACAAATCTCTGTCAATTACGACTAAGTCTGTATCGTTGTCAGCTACTACTGTGGCCGTACGTATGCAATCTTCCTTGAGTAAAGCTACTTCTCCAAACGACTTTCCTTCCCCTGGAAAATAAAAACACATCCATTCATTGTTCTTAATCCACGGAACATGTTTATCACATACCCACAGAGCATATAATATAAGGAGTATGATATTGATTACGCTATTATATATATTTTTAAAGAATTTTATTCATTTTGGCACGTATTTTCGCGACCTTTAATGTTGTCGTTAAGATTATTAGCAAATAGGTACAGTCTAATACACATACATGTATTGTACCAAGAGATATCTGTTTGTACACTCACATTCAATCATGAGCATTAGTTTAAAACGGTCATAGAATACATAGATCATATAACAATTAAGAAGTAGATAAATGCCCTCACCTCCGGACCATACGTACTGTCCGAGCTGTGACCGGTCGAAGTCGGAGGAGGAACACACAGCATTTACTTGTTTTAGTATGTCATGTGGACTGTCTGACTGATCATGAATGACGTAGATAGAAACTTGTCCTCTGAGTATTATATACAATCTGAAAGAAACACTAGTATAATAAAAAAAACTGCTGAAACAGTGTAAGGCCGAGTATTACGATTGTTTCACAACTGAATATGGCAAAACTATAGACCAATTCAATTTTGAACGAGAAATAGTGAATTATCTCCCTTTGATGCGTGTTGTAACTATACCAACACATGTTTTTATCGCAATTTGCTGAATCGATTATTATATCTTTTTCAAATGTTTTAACATATTTTGAATACAATGTGTACTGCTAATTCTTTACAATGCGTCCTTTAGAAATACACCAAAAATTTCCCGTAACAGCGTGATGTACTACCGGTAATCGCTGGGAAGTTGATTTAGCATAAAAATTACCTCCCTTGACGACAATGTTATATCAATAGGGGAGGTAACTGCTGAGAGATCGATTTGATTTGTGCTATCATTTATTTGAATTTATATCCGATATGGTAAAAAAATAAAAGCCACACTTATAGTGAATTTCGAATGAATAGTTTTCCAGGTACAGATATATTGTAAAACTACTTACTCAACGATGAAGACATGTACGTACGAATATTTGCGATCAATGATAACAAATGCATTATGGGTAAAGCTTTGAAATGTAGATCTACATCCTGAATTCCTTTTAGGAATTTCTATGAAATGCACAATGATTTGAATGTGTATTTTGAAACATGTATTCAACTAAAAGGCTAATACATATTTTATCAGTTAACTACCCAGGAATTCAGTTGGCAAATGTAAATTGATTTCTGTGAAGTTTAAGAAATTCAGTTAATTTACTGAAGTAGGTTTGCTTGATGTTAAGGCATATTTTCGAGAATATTTAATATAGCGAAACGAATGGAAATTATTCCCGAAGATTTAAAACAACGGCCTTTCTGATCAATACGGACAAGAAAATGTTTTCTTTAAAAATACGTCTTCATCTCTATTTTCTATACTGAGATCATGGGTATGCTCGTTAAAAACAATGACGTCATAAATGACGTGAATGCTCCGCCATTATAGTTTCGGTGACGTCATAATTGACGTGACGTCATAATTGACGTGAACATTTTTCGTCATTCTAGATATTCACGTGTCACTTACTTATCTCCACTATCTCCCTGCTTTATAAGGACATCGTTCTTCACTTTTCTTTCAAAGTCACAATGTCGTATAACATCAGCAACAATCTCTGGAAATATAGTGTGAGCAAATGATAAGAAATGGAGTTAACTAAATATGATAAAATGAAAAAGTATCTCAAGGTTGAAAGCATCGAAGCCTTTTTGTTACTAATAGCACCTTTTTGTGACATATATTTGTAGATATGCACGAATAAAAAATCAGTAATTCTTTGGAGAAGTCGTTCTTAGTAATAAAATCATAGAGCGCTCTAATTACATGTGTATTACCAATTTACCATCTTGAAAAAAAATCATATCTTTGTTGAAAAATCGATCATAATAATGATTTTCTAAACATTGATCTACGCAACGTATGTTACATTTCTTTTTTGATTTGAGAAACGAAATGCCTTTAAGATACAACGTTCTCGCCATTGAGAAAGTTAGAATCAAGTGCTCGGTTTGAAGATCATTTCTAAAAAGCGAACAAAGTCTAGGTTTCCGCTAAACCAATCGATTCTTATTACTTTCCGCCGTCTCTAGACTATTTTACGGTTTTCTTGTTGATATTTTCATATATAACGTGTCTTAACCTCCGTACTATGTATATATATATACATGTATATCTAAATGAAAAAGTTCTGCCGACCCACCGACCAAATGTTTTGGCTTTGTTATTTTATTTATTTGCCCAAATCAATGGCAGTTAATGTTTAGCACGGCGGGTTACTGTATTCGGCCACAACAAGTGGTATCCGAAGTTGCTTACCAATATAAGCTAATCCTATATAATGAATAGTGGTCTTCAGAGTGTCGTAGGAAAAGAGGACAAATCGATCTAAATACAAACAAACTATTACAAGGAAGCATATATCGAGGGCTCAGCGCAACACTGTGGTAACTTGTTCTTATTTCAATATGAGTTACGACAATGTTGCGTTGAACCCTCGATATCCGAGTTTCTTCTGTCCAGTGTCTTCTAGATCGGCATGACCAAGACATTACCTTCCAGATCGTCGTAACATTTCAGTTGAATATGATATGTATGTTTCGTTTAAAATGATCCGCTGTTCAGACGATCGACTGCATGAGCCATTCTGTTATGTGGTAATAGTATATTAAATTAACAATTCATTTTTTAATGGTTCGGGGCATTTATTGCGATTATACAATAGTACTGTGTAAAATTTCCCAGATCTAATTTAATTACGAGTCTAAAATATCCAGAATCGTTCACAAAGAATTATAAAGAACCAGAATAAATGGCCAATGTTATTTTTGTCAATATTGATTTTAATTCGACCAATGCGTTCTATAATATTAATTAAATGATTCGAAAAATAGTTTATTGTTCACTAATATCAACATATGATTGATTGCATGCTCTGTGGGTCACCAAAATATTGTGATTTGTTCAATTACATATCTAATGATGTTTTAGAAAATCATTTTTCATACTCGTCCCATCCAAAACGATTTCTTTCATTCTAAGTGTTGACCGAACTCCAAAGGTTCAGTTTTTGCGTAGACTTAACACTGGATGACCCAGCACGTTAAGTCACAAGAAACGCAACCAATGGTAAAAAATAGACAAAGGGTTTCCTGTTACCCGATGGACCTTATTTTTGGCGCTGATCCTAAAGTTTTTAACAGCTAAATACAAAAATAAATGCGATCAATTGTGGTACAATGAATATAGTTGAAGGACGAATCGTGCCTTAAAGGTACAGATATATGTTTAGAAAAAAGGAAAGACAAGTTAGTTTGGCAACTTGTCTACCTTATTGTTTGGTCAAGTAACCAGAACCATGGCTATTGTTTCAATCCTTTGCACGGCATGAATTTATATCAATCAATGTGTGCTGAATTGTAATACTATAGAATTTGTTTAGTTTGTTTGCTTGCTTGCTTGTTTGTTTGTTTGTATCAAATGAAAATGTAAATTATTTGTCCAATGTAATAAATCCAGCGCGTCGCCAATCAAACAAATATCGATATTTATCAGGTACAACATAAATAGAAAGGATTCGTACGGTTTTGTTCGTTTATATCGCGTTTTACGCCTTTTTCAATAGTCAGAGTCATATGAGGCGGACAGTTCCACCTAATCATCTTTCCTGGGAAGGAACAGTATACTAGACTCCCATCCTCCGTAAGCAGCTGCCTACTTTCTCGCATAAAGAGACATGGTCGGTAACGGGGCTCTAACCCACGAACCTCTATCAGTGAGAGGTTACAGTGATTTGAAGTCAGCGACCTTGTACTATTTGTATTTGAGAACTTAGATGTGACGGTACATAGTTACCATTAAGCATTATCTGATGTTTCCCTTCATTTGTTTATGAAAATAAGAAGATTGATTAGGATAGACAGGTAGACATCTTGTTAAACTTACATGTAGTTACTAGAAACGGAACGCTGAAATTAAGGGCAAAAACAATGTTTTGTCTAAAACGCTAAAACGTTTCGGGGTTCAAAATTGTTTGAACGAATTGGTTGCATAACTCCAAATGAATATTTTTTAAGTTGATCTTAGTTATTACATATCCATACTACGCTGATTTATGATTTACCGAGCACCAAAGTAAGAGATATAGTACATAAACTCAACACTCAAATCTTAGATTTTTACTATTTTAATTATATCATATTTTACAGATTACGAAGCCAAAAGCCATTGTCCCTTTAATGAGCGAAGTACATAAGCTCAACATTCAAATCCTTGTTTTTGATTTTTATCATAATTATATCAAAATTTTCAGATTTCGAAGCCTAAACCAGACACCTAAAGTCTTGTCGCTTTAATGACATAGAACTGAATAGAGTTACCTTCAGGAAGGGTCTCCAGAATATGTGAATGGTTTTTAAACCATGACACCATATCCACACACTCGAACTCCTCCCTCTGATCCGGGCTTTTACGAACAACCCTCACAAAATGGTCGTGCATTTTTGTTCAGTCCTTCCCCTCCACTCGCAAGAATTAAAATGCTACCTTCAGAAATTATGCTAACCGAAAACTTGTTATCTTTGAAAATGTCCTACCCAGCAATCTACATAACAAACATATTGATCTAACTGTATCTTAGCTATCAGGTTATTATTTGTTATTCACATAGCCCTCTGAACAGCATTAACAGAATTGCAAATGTTACTAATTGTTCCCCTGAAAGAATAAACACCTTGAGCGAAGTTTGTCCTCTTAAAATGCCAGATTAATATGAAGTCCAGTTTTCTTTTATCCGAATTTGATTGCCTAAAACGTTAATTTATATTTTTGATACCGTGGATTAAAACTTTAACATTTTTGCTCAAATGATTTTAAAGTAAACACACAAACAAGCGTATGATATACGATTTAAAGTGTAGTCACATTTCAGAAAAAATAACAACACCTTACATTTGAAAATCATCTAAACATTAAATATCCACATCGATTATTCGATTTGTTTTATTTATAGCAGGTCTTTACCACCACTGATCAATATGCTTTAATGTCTTACCAGTCTTTTGTCACATGAGATTGTTATCAAGGGTCTATTGTTATATAGTCACAGAGTGTATATACAATAAATAGAATGAATTATATTCAATGTTATCCAAAATATCATAGAATATGCTACATAACAAACATATGGGATTGTACCATTGTAAATCTGTTTGATTTTATAATTAGTGTTTGAAGTACCCTGATTTAATTTCCGATCTTTTCATAAGCAATCATCTTGTGGCCATTTAAAATCAATAAAATCAGTTTTGGCGGAAACCCCAATTATATCTTACAACAGAACAGAACAGATTGTTTATTTTGTTTAATATCATTAATCATTATTGTAATTCATTTGTCTGTGTTATAAAGGACTTGTATTGTTATTTTAATGATTTTTATTGTCAACATGAATCATTATTGATATTATTATATTAACATTTTTATTTATACCCTATAGCTATAAAATGCGTTTGATGCATTGACTTTAACAAGAGTCACAAAATTACATGTAGGAAGGCAAAAAATTACATTTATTAAAATTAAATTTGTACCAAAATTTACTGCATAAAACAATTATTTCAATCAATTATTTGTCGTTTTTTTATTAATTCTAATCGTTTTATATTATTTCCATTTAATTAGTGAATACCTTGGTATTCGTATAATAACGTCTTTATACCAATTGCAACTAGATTCTGATCAAGTTAAATTTAAAGATATGACCGCGGAAAATTAATTACAGAACAGAAACTTTATTATATAACTTAAGCTATAACTCATCATCATTTGTATACACAAATATACATACAATATTATAAACATGCGTCATGGGAGTAAACATGAATACAAAATGTACCTTAATGACAAAACAGAGGACAGAACAAACCCAAATCGCTAATTTGCGTGTTATAAGTAAGCTATTTATATGTCATGTACAGACATTATATAGATAAAAATAATAAAAAAATAACAGCACTCTATTCGAGTGTTGCTTCTCCGAGTTCACAATGGCCATGTTTTATTTTAGTACATTTCACTGACATAATGAATGACAGTGGCCCAAGTTGCTATCGAAGGAATAAATTGGTTCAGGTTAAACCGTATATATTTGACAAATAATTAAAATACAAGGTTGTTATCATGAAATTGGTATGTAGAAAGCCCTATGTTCATGAAATTATGTGTTCCTATCAATTAAAACACTTGTCGTCATGAAATACAATAAAACATCACTCAGCGACAACTTCATGATTAACACAACCTTATTGTACGATTGTCTAATTTAGGGCAGAATTTCGTTATTTCCTCAATTTGAATTTTTGATTTAATGAGACGTCTTCAGTATTCAGATCGTTGTTTGCTTCCACAGAAAGTCTTACTGCGCGAATCATCGCGGATATGCCAAAATAAATACATCTGTACTTAGCTTTGTTTATCTATCATTATGTTGCGTTAATGACACAGTTGTACCTATGAACTTAATGCAGTGTGCCTAGCATATTTTGAGTATTTGTATATCATTAATCCGATCTTAATACGTAAAAAAACAACCGTTTCGAATCTGTAAAGGAAAGAATATATATGTTGTAAATTCCTATGATTTGTCGAGTACATAGAAAACAATCCATAGTACACTTAAAAAAAAAAAATATAAGGAAATATAAATATCTTAATATACAAGAACATGAAAATGGTTGCTGTATTGAGTGATTTGGTTGATGTGACAATGAGATTCGGCGGGGCGCGGTTTATGCAAAGTTCTGACACGCCGCGTGTGAGTCGAGGTTTATTGTTATGGTGATATGCTGTGAGTCGATGTGTATTGTTATGGTGATACGCTGTGAGTCGAGGTGTATTGTTATGGTGATACTAAGTTACGAGCTTTTGTGCAAAAATTATCATAATGGAAAAATTATTTTGAAATTATTTTATTTTTAACCAAATCTATACACAATACATTAGTATGTCAAATATATTCTACTTCGAAAAGTTATTTGCTACATTTTAACAACATGGGGAAAGACATTAAATTAATTTCCCGTGTTGTCTCGCACACGTCACCCTTTTAAGGCTGTGCATGCCTGTATCGTCTTGATGTAGTGATAAGAAAATTGCTTCCGTTTGGAAACAGGCTGTGTCGTAAACTTGTTTCAATTATACTTATGCATGTCGATTACAAATCACTTAAGCGACGGGTTATATAATGAACTATTTCTATCCGCGCACATTATTATCTTTAGTCATGACAGTTTAGATACGTGATCATATAAACGCTTAATCTATTCACAATTTGGTGCGTCTAAGGTTATCTGTAATATTTACATCTAAATTGATATCGATCTTCTTCACAAAATCGCTGATATTCCAAATAAGATTTTTTCGATATATAAAACTTTTTTTTGACGAACTTTATCGTAAAATTTAAAATGATTCGCTGAACAAATTTAAAAAAACAGCTTTGATCACAATTTATAATGTACACATATAAAACAATATGCGAAATTCATCAAATTAAATCTAAATATTTATAACGATTAATCTTAGCGACTAAACTACAAGATACATACCTGGTTTTAGTTTTTTGAATAAATTCACTCGAATTTGAAAAGTGGGAGCGACTTTATAGCATTCATTTTCCAACCTCGAAAGTGGATTCTGATTCAATAATCTTATAATATCAAACTCCCTCATTATTTGTTTTAAACTATTTTTTTTTAAATGGTCAGTTAATAATTGTCGACGATTTTATTTTCTTTTGAATAGAATTTTTTCTGACCAACATGCACAGTTGCTTTTTGATGAATGGTAAAAAGTGAACTAAAAATTTGTGGCATTTTTGTGCGTCATTTGTTTATAGCCCCAATATTCGAATCTGTTACAAAAACAATCCTTTTTTTATTTTAAAGGTGCATGACCGTTTTATTGCGAGTAGTTGAATAATTATAGCTATTTACTACTTGAAAAGAAATTGTAAACATTGCCGGTACAGGTATTAACAAATGCCTTTATTTACATTTCTTTGAAAACGTTCGAGTGACTTTCAGTATGTTAACAGTAGATTGTATACCAATGAAATATTAACCACACAAGCAAGATATTCCCACATTCCAAAACTTAGAAACCTTTATGATTTACGTCAGTAAAGGAACTAATATTGATGTCTCTCGAACACATGTATTAGCAAAAGTCGCATCTAATTTATACAAGGCAGTTGGTGTTGTGAATTATAATTTTACTAGTACGCGACGATTTTCAGATCCGATTGGTGTCAGACTTTGTCTAAATTCGATGACTGCTATTAGCCATACATTGATATAAATGTTAATGAAAAATTCATCAGATCAAGCCAAGGGAGCCAGACTCATAGACTGGTTACGGGCCCGATTCTTGGTTCATGCAGAATTCGTGCAGAATTCGGAAAGGATGCTAGTAGGTTACCTAGGAAGCAGTTTCCAGATTACTTTGATATGTTGGATAACTTGAACTACAAATATTCCTTAAAATTATGTAAAATTATTACAAGCACGTTCATTTATAAGGACGTTTGTTCGTCCGTCTGTGCGTGTGTGTCATCGTTAAATTCCTAACTATCACTCCAATTACAATGTAACTAATTCCAGTTCGTTCGAATGGTTTGACTTTGTATTAATATATCCCTGTAAACTACTGCTCTCTCAACTTCAACTCGAAAAACTTCAAATCTGAGTTCAGAACTTTAATAGGAGCTTATGGTGCTTATGAAATACATCTTGACTTTTAAATCTCATAACTACATAACGACACTTGAATGAGCGAAACTTCATTTCAAGAGCCGATTATCTAATGCAATAATCTGTATTAAAGTTAATGTTATGCCAATTAGAAGTCGCGCCCGACAATTTGTTTACTGCAAATTTCACGCCAAGCCTCTTGTTCAGGTTCCAAGATTTGAAAACAGAATGAATAACAGCGGCGCCACGTCTAGATCATGGTTTTAAAATCTGTTTGTCATGATGTTAGCTGGTAATTGGTAGATTCGTAAAATGGCATTCGTGTATTGTCAAAATTACACAATACAATATAGGTATTAAATATATCATTAATAAAATATTGTATTTTTATCAAATTAAAGATTCGTAAATAGTTCATTGCACATTGCGTGAACTTATTGTTTAGCTTTTCGCAGCATTTTCGTATGTGCGGTTTATGTTCATATACGGACTATACGTACCAAGTACCGTGTTATTATTATTTACGACAAATTAGGCGTTTAGCGCGTTCCAAATACTGTACCCATGCAACCAACTAACATATCAAGCAAATGGCGCGCGACAGCAAGATGGCGCTTTCAAGTTTCCGTATTAAAGTGTCAACGATCTGTACAAGAACTGGTCCATGATTTCATAGACAACATACTAGACATAAAGCAACAAATAACAAACATAATTTACAGCTAAATCAGATAAAGTCTGACTGCTGTAGACGATTGTCTCGGTACCGTGATTTAATCCTTTATAATACTTAGCTGTTGTACTGAAGGGGCTTTAGTTGTACTGAAATAATCATGGTTCGTTACATATCTTTACGGTGAACGACCCGTTAAAAAGGCCTTCAAAAATATCGAAAAACCTGTCTTTAATGATTACTAAAGTGATGGGGTAAAAGATTCCTTCATTGAAGTGGCCTTTAATCAAAGTTTGAACTATACCAATTCAGAAAACCCTAACTTAAAGACAGCCTTTTTCATCATAACGACCTCTTATTTTCAGAACATATTCTTTATTTCAGCTTGTCAACACGACTGCTTATTGTAGATAAAAATCCACCCAGTTTGTAGGAACGGAATCTTACGGTGACATAAAGGGGACTAAGGAAATATTTTATTTATCGTTTGGACACTACTACATGCGCAAACAATAGCTTACGTGGGCACACGATTGCTACTACGTGCATACACAATAGCTACTACGTGCTCACGCGATAAATAAAATATTTCCTATGTCCTCTTATATCACCGTAGGATTTACTTATTCAAAAAGCGTAGTAATACATGTACATGTACCATTCGCCAAAAAAATAGTCACACCTTCCCATAATTAAAAGTTGGGTTGATGCAAACCAACAGCTTTTTATGGATGATCTAATGTCAGTGTTTTGAACATAACTTCGAAAAAATAAATAAATAAATAAAAGATCACGTAGTTATCGCGATGTGGTCACTGTATACAGGTGCATGTCTTTAGCAGGAATCAGACTGCAAATCGTCGGAACTGTATAAAAAAAACCCGACTATTAAAAGGATTATATATGGAAGGTATACAATAGTCAAAATGTTAAGTGGAAAATGGATTCTAATACTTTAATATCTGTAATCATCACAGTCAGTGATTTTTGAAGTAAATAATCCTAATGCAATTGAACAGTTACCATGAATTAACGCATTTTACATGACCCTTAAATCGCAAGAAAACACTTAACATTGCTTTAATTAGCCTGTTTTCTTTTATTTAATAATCTTAAGCTCAATGACCTAACAGTCAAAAGGATTATCATTTATTTATTAGTAAGGTGGTATTTCAAGGAGGACGTCTTTAACTATTTTTCTGATGATTATCTTTTTATCATAGCTAAATATCATTGCTTTTACTTTTATAATCATTGATATTGATATTTTTACATCATCATCGACTCGCCTCCGTGGTCGGGTGGTTAAGGCCGCTGACTTCAAATCACTGTAACCTCTCACTGATAGAGGGTTGTGGGATCGAGTCCCGCTACCGAGCATGTCGGAGAAAGTAAGCAGTTGCTTACGGAGGATGGGAGTCTAGTACTGGTTCTTCCCTAGCCCTACTATTTGGGCTTTCCGTTTGGCCGATTTTCGTGAACGAATTCGGAAGGGTATTCCGGACGAGACCAAAGTCAAAAAGTTACTCGTCGACAAAAACAGTCTAATTAGTTGGAATGGTTCTTTCCAGGAACGATGGTTATGTGAACTGTCCGCCTCATATGACTCTGACTGTTGAAAAGGGACATAAAACCCTATGAAACAAACAAACATAAGTTAGCCATTACTCTTATTGATTATTTATTGATCATTATAGTTGTTATACTTATCATCACAATAACCATTATCTTTATCTATATTAATAGCTTATCATATTTATCATTATCATATACCGAACAAAATTTATTGATATAAAACCCACAGCCACGTGCCACAGCCTATTTCAGTCATATGTACTTTATTTTCGAGTCATTTTCATACAGTACACCACCCGTTCCGCATGGGTACACCGGGACGAACGACATGTAATTTGCCATTTCGAAATTCGTACATTAACATTCGATTAAATTGATCCATGGTCTTTTGGACAGGTGCCGAAAAATCACATTTTATATAGTGGGGGGTATAAAATGTGTTCTGTGTTATATAAGTTTCTTCGTTTTACAAAATGACAGTTTTTATTGGCCTCACTACGATCTCGTTAAAATCGAATTAAGCGGCAAAAAAGATCGCGATAGGTAACTTGTACAACTATATGTATTTTGCTGTGAAAAATATTGTTGGAGTTGCTTCCCTTGAGTAAGCGTTTCCACTTTTAAGATGGCGCTGCGCCATGCCTCATAAACATCGTGCAATGATGCCCCTTTCAATTAGGGCAATGTATAATAAATAAATATGCCCTTTTGTCGGCCTGTGTCATACTAAGCACTCTAAAGAAAAGCAATACATTTGATTTCAACAAACACAACAGCGCAATTAATTCAGACATAAACTTGCACAGAATGCTGTGATAGCAAATAATATTATGCAGTGACAAGTGACATTAGAAAACCAGCCAATTAGCGCTGCATTGTAGGAACCTCGGTCTGAAAGTATCCCTTGACACATTTATAAATGCCATGCCTCACTTTTATACATATACCGGCACACATTTTCACTGGGGTTTAACGTCGTACGTACCAGCTCCCAGGGTTCATTTGGTGACTTTATGAAAACCTCCAACGATAGGGGAAGATCCTAGACGTACACCCGATTGCAGAACTAATGACCTTCCATGGTGACCTTCATTCGTGGATGGTCTTTATTACGTTTTATAATGTTATTTGTTGCTTACAACATATTTAGTCCAAACAGAACAAAACCTCGATATTTGCGACGCTTGTCCCTGGCGAGTTTTTGGCGGAAATATACGGAAATTACCGAATATTCATATACACGTAATAACGTCAATCGTTACTACTCGGGCATTCCCGTAACTGAGAAATACGCAAATTTTGGTTGTGTGGTCTTCGGTCTATTTCAACACTAGTTAAGTTAGAATTGTTCTTGTTGCCTGTTATGACCGAGGCACTTTTCTTTAGACAAACGCCGAACGCCGAGGAGTTCCGATTGCGCTTGTCCGTGACGAGTTTTAGCGGAAATTACCGAACATTCATATGAAACGGTTTGAATATTTCTCCGTGTATTGAAAAGCATTCAGGTCTGATTTTAATGATTTCAGCTTATAACTGGTCTGATGTTTACAATAACATTCGCTAATCGGATAAACAAGTGGTCAGCGACCCGTCGTATATTGACTTGGAGTACGTTCTTTACCCGATGAACATTATAAGCCAGTCAATACAATACGTAATGATCTCCCTTCAAATTATTCATTGATTCGCATTTAAAGGGGGATAATTCAACACCAGTATGAAGATTATAATCGTGTCTTTCTACATACCATGCGCTACCCTCGTGAGACTGGCAAAATCATCACCTTTTCGCGGTCCAAATAACTCGTTTTCACAGCGTTTGCTTGAAATTTGATGCTTGTCATTTCATTGGATTATTTCTACAAACTCTTATTTTTTTTCATTTTGAGAAATTCCCATTTGAAGTTTTGAAGTTTGGCGTAAATAAGCGAGTTACAGGTTTTTGGAATAACCCTATTTAGGGGAGAGCTAGAATCAGGTAAGTATGTTCATAGTAGTCAGCTCATCGATACGAAGACAAAGATATCAAAATCAATATCGCCAAAAAAATGACGGACACGTGGTTGTAGAAATAAGCCGAAGATTTGTAAAATTACAATGAACTCTTTTATCTCACAGTGCATTTAAAGAAAAAAATATGGCTTTTGATATGTCCATATATGACCTACCTGGTTTTAGTGTACCGAATAAAATCGACTTATTCCGGAACCACGGAACAATTTCCTGACATTCAAAGTCCGTTCTACTTTCCGGCGTTTTCGTCAAAGCAGAAAACAACGTTTTGTTTCTTATCCTCATAATTTGTACTATTTTCTACTCTTGATAATTAATAAAATGCAAATTATTACAAAGTTGTTGAAGAAGCAGTGTTAACGTATATTTAATACCAAATGTATTGTAGAATCGTCGCTTATAGTACACAAAAGCAATGAATAGAAGCAAAGTCTCTTTGCACATGCGCACAGCATACAAGACATAATCACTTCCGGTTATCAAAACCACACTTCCGGTATAAATTTTATCTTCTATTCTCTCAACAAATATTATGCTCCACGCGTGAGTATTGATGATAATTGTTTCTAAATAACCATTCGTCTCAAATAGTCTTCAGATTCCAGTTAGGAAACCACGTGATACCAATTCTAACTTCCGGCTGTAAAATCTGCAACTTCTTCACTTATCGAGTTTCCAGCTCTATATCGACCAATTCTTGAAAATAAATATTAGGAGAAAACATGAGCGTCAATATCGTTATCTAGTAAATGACAGATTGGAAAAAATCACAATTCAAATACAAAACATAGTAACCTAGCAATGTTCTCAATGAGGCGAATAACAATTAATAATAAGGATTTCGATCTGAAAGAATCAATTAGAGGTACAGATTAATAATCATCCAATCAGGACATCGGATATTGAAACTGTGGTCAGATTAAACAATTCAAAGACTAATTCTCCCTAATTCTTCGAAAACTCCTCTCAATTCCTAATACTTCCTATAGGGAGGCAACTGCTTAGTAGAGATTGGATTATTCGATGATATATCAAATGTAATGCCATATTTGGCTGATACTACTCCTAACTATAAATTATTCAAGAACTCATGTCATGATTGGCTGATGATATACCTGACAATAAATTGTCCAATGGAAACTCAGACCATGTTTGAAAAAATGAATTTACCACTGAAATATCGGTCTCACAATTCATTTCAAGTGAATCTGAAACTTTTAAAAATGTTCATTTTGTGCAAATTTACTCAAGTGCGAAAACGTTCAAATGTTAGTACATGTAATGAACGAATAACATCTGGTCATCGACTCTTCCTTGATGTTTTTGGGCAAAATTGTGCGAATTTCTAAATAATCAATGTAATCTAAGGGAAGTATTTTCGTGGTATGAGATGGTACGTCAGACACTTGTAAAACACTGAAATAGCAACAGAAGACGAAATCAAATCGCATTAAATAGAATTAAGCCTTCAACATCATGGACACAAGCCATAACAAATTCCATATGTCAATAATAGAATTAGCTGATGTTATTTTTTCCTAACCTTCATCATATGAATCACGACATGAATAATGTGGCCATTGCTCCTGGTAACTTTATCAGGACTTACCTGGTTCCTAACATCACGACCGATAAGTATCAATCGCTACCTGACACAAAATGTCCTTCCATATAGAATGCATAGGGTTTCTGTCATATATAAGTACATTAGAACCTTTTTTTCAAGACCACCGTCGTTGTGAATAAAATATTGGTCCTTGTATAACGACAACATTATAAGGTCTCCGGTCAAAAATAGCATCAATTATTGTTGTAATGTATGATTAATACACATATGTATACATTTGTATACAGTCTAACCTGCCCTTACGGTCACCTGGAATCAGTGGTCACCTCCTTTTAACGGCCAGTTTCATTCCCCCCAACAAAATTCATTCCATATTTACCTTGGATTAAACGGTCACCTGGCAAACGCGGCCAGTTAATTTCATCCCAAATACCATATTTTATTCGCATTAAACGGTCACCGGCCAGCGGCCAGTTAATTTCATCCCAAATACCATATCTAATCCGCATTAAACAGTCACCAGCCAAGCGCGAAATTCTAATATAAACATCGCTGAAATACACATTATGTCACAAAAAAAACGCTAAATTTAGATAACCTTTGACCCACAATTTAGCGGAGATTAACGACACACTCCGCCATACATCGGCATCCAATCAAATACGATGTTTCGTCTATGCAACACACGACGAGTTGACCACAGTTCTATTTAATTAGTTCGGTGTTTAATTATCAAAAAGTTGAGGTGTTGAGAAGTTTGTCGTCAATGCAATTAAATCTAAGGCACTTCAACAAAAGAAAATAACACCTATTGTTGTAATCAATGAATTAACGGACATTATAACTTGAGATGATCGTAAACCGAAATGGAAATTCAACATGCAAATACTCATCGCTTATCAATTCAAAAGCAGTTGTTCAGAAACAAATAATTGACAAATATGTTTTCACTCAAATACACGTCACAGTTGTTTTAAATCTACCAGAAGACCAAACGACTTTCCGAAAATCTACTTTCGCTTTGTCTATGTTAAAGGATAAAGTCGAAACATCGCCGAATAAAACTAATTATAATAATAATGAATAAACGCCCGCTCTACGGTCCGATTGTCCGGTATTAAAAAGTACGGAGACGTATGTACGCATCTTACGGAAAATGTAGGGGAAAATACTGTCGTCTGCCTTATTTTTGGATTGGTTGGTAACTAAAATAAATAGTACATGTTATACATAAATTACTAATTTCTATTCCTTTTGTATTTTCTGTACTAAATGTTGATACATGTACCGATTATTATATTTACTGGGTAATCATAGTGTATAGCACTACACATGTATTAATAAAACAAAGATTAGTGAAAAATGGTACTGATATTCTACACCTGTGTTAAGTGGTCACCTGCCTTAAGCAGCCAATTCGGTCATTTCCCTTGACTGGCTGCTTAAGACAGGTTGGACTGTATATATGCTGACAGTCTCATTATCAAATCGAAATACTAAGTGAGAAAATCTACGAAATATTTATATTAGTACAAACACCCAACGAAAATACAAGAAAACACAATATAAAGGAAAAACGGGTCCGATAAAGTCTAATACATGCATAATTTTTTACTATTTATTTCGTTTTTTTTTCAACATTATTTTTATTTATACTACGCATATAACTATACGGCGGCTGATTCTGTACTATATTCTAACCAGTAAGATACTAACATAGTCTTACACAAGAAACAAGCAACTTCTCAACATGTGGGGGAAAATCGACATTGTTGTCAAACTTTTCAAGGAAGGGTATGACCTGCCGTGACTGGGTTCGATTCGACCGTGACAATGATCGTCTGGACTGGTTACAAATTCAGCGCACTAACCATGGCTGGACCACGGTCATGACCTTAAAATTATATAAAATCGCAGGATTGTATTGTATTGTACAATGTCACAAAAGGATGTAAATGGTATGATATATTTCAATGGTCGTATCGTAAATTTCACAAACATTAAAATCAAATAGATATCATACTTCTGTTAAGTGTGGTTTAATGTTAATTTTCTAAATAATGTAATTTGAGTCAAAGCGCCTAACACTTCACGCTCCTATTTAAATGTTTTTTATCTTTATACAAATTAATATGAATTCATATTAGCGATTAAGCGTTAATTTGTTTGGGAATTGAATGAGCTAAATAGAAAAGTCGATTAGTAAAATAAGCAAATACCACTTTGCTCGCAGTATGTTTTTGAATCATGTTAAAGATACAACGAGTGTGGTTGTAAACATGTAGGACAAAACCTTCACATTGACAGTTTTGACATCTATAAAGTTGTATTAAGACTTAAAGTGTCGTATCATCCCTATTTTAATATCAAAATTAAATATATTTAAATCTAAAATGATTTTTCACTTGCATTTAACGTCGCGACAACAAACAGTGTCATTTGGAGACTTCCCGGCTTTAATGGAGGATGAAGACTCTGGCGAACACCTGGGATAGAACCACCAACCTTCTGTACGCTGTCTGTACTAAAAGGAATGAGTTAAATACGATATAATAATAAAAGACTGAAACAAAATAATTTGACATACGGACAGTTTGCTTCGTGTCTCTTACTATTTCAAGATGTTCAATTACGTAAAATGAAGTTTTCCGCAGGTCTTCGTAGGAAATTAACTAGCTCACTAGGTTTCAAAGCTTAATCAACCAGTATCATAACTGTTCAAAGCCCTATTTCTGGCATTTAGCCATTGACATGCAAGTGCTTTACAGACATCATATGTGGCCTTAATCAATCCAAGCCTCACTATATCAAATAGTAGTTTGCATGCTTTTAATCCAAAGGGTGGTCTTAATGTTCCTGTATCTCTGTTTATCAAACATTAATACTGTTATGATTTTGTCATATTGAATATTACGTCATGAGTAAAACTAATATGGCTACATTCTATTAATTAACAGTGGATGTGTCATCCCTTTATTCTAAGACTCATCATTATAAGATCGTGCGCGGTCATGCTAAAATGCAGGCAACCAGCTTTTATCGATCTGAGAATAGTCGGAACGTTTCGGTCTTTATGCTGCGCAATACATATTATGGACGAAACGGAAATGCCCGATATTTCACGATCATGAAATTTAATACTTTAATACGTAATTAATTACTTTATCCTAATTCAGCCTGATGCAAAACATCAATTTATTGATAGATTTTACTTATTACTGATTCTAGTTTTCTATTTTACTTTATTTACAGTGCAAAACTACGCGACAAGACACCAAATTATATCGCACCAGTCTAATATGTCTCCAATACAGAAGCTTATCGAATTCCTAAATTAATTATTAAAAAAGCAATACAATACGTTTCATCAATAATTTGTTAAATCAGAACAATTTGAACAAGATGTGTTTTTTAAAACACAATGTCCCCTTGACCTTTGGTCTACTGACCTGAAAAATATACTTGTCCTGTAGAGGTTGTCATGAGGAACCAACATATGAAGTTTGGTTATTGTAGGTGTAAGTGTTTTAATTTTAAAGGCAAGGTTAAAGTTTGGTACAAAAATACAGACAAACAGACAGGCAATCCAAAAACCAATCGTAATCACTCGGACATTTCCGTAACTGAGAAATACGCCTCGTACATAAGAGTAGGGTTACAAATCTTGGTTATGCAGTTTCCCGGTCACTTTTTTGTAGACAAACGCCGAGGAGTTCCGAATCGCCAAAAAACATTATGCCCCCGATCTATCGATATGAGGACATAAAAACGACTATAAGGACAAGAAAATGGTATATATAAAATTCAGGTGGCCTTCGAATTTGAAATAAGTTATTGAAAACATGTCCACACATATGTGGCCGTTGTATTGATTGAGGTTGTCCCTAAGTGAGGTTTATTGGATGCACATCGCTATACATTTGTATATCAGAATGACTTTTGAAAACCGACGTGAAGTATGTCCTTAACTTCATAACCCAAACGACCCAATAGGTTAGAGAATGTGCTTTCAAAAGTCTTAATTTTTATCACAAAGGATAAGATATGTCTTTAAGCCACGATAGCCAAATGATATAATGTTTGTACCAGAGGGTAAAAAAGAACAACAAGTAAACATTGATATTACGCGAGTAATAGATTTACCACGTCAAGAAGTCTTTAATACTTTGGATTATTTACAAAACATGCCTTTTAATCAAGCATTAAATGTCATATGTGTGTGACTTTATAACAACATAATACTCTGTACGTATATACAAGTAAAAGCAAATACGAAAATGTTAAATTGAAAAACCTTGTAATTCTATAAAAACAGCGCAGACTTTTTAATGGTCATGTTTACACATTAAGTGTGTAATGTTTATCTGATTATTGTACTTGAAACAAAAATAAGTTATTATGACTCGTTAGTTATTTAAACAGTTCGCACGCTGATAAGTGCTGAGGGCAGAAAAGCTGTCTTGTTTCTACCGATCGTAACGTCGGCAATTTCCATATCCTCATTTGAATCAAAGCACTGAAATAACTTCTGGAAACTAAACCTACATAGACTTGCACTGCAACATAAAACAGGATCTAGTTTAACAGTTCCATGGCGGATATATAGATAAACGAAGAACTTAGGTCCGCATAAAAACTCATGCATATATTTTCCGAATTAAATTCGAGTAGGATATATGTCGCCCTGGCTCCATAGGGACCTAAATTCTTATCGTATGGCTGATGTTTTCCATTTTGCTTCTGTTTTACAATTGCGTTTACATATTTAAAGTCGATTCGTTCGGAAAACGTGAATCTTTTAATTGTTAGAGCACTGACGTAAGTTATTTTACAAATCCGGGCCAAATATTTCGACTATAAGTATTGAAGTTATTTACTTTGAATTTTACAGTTAATTATTATATTGATCGGTATTTTGTATTGAAATACTTCTTTTCTACAAACGTGCAACTTCATAACATTAGTTGACCTTTTGACACCTGATATACTTCGAAGACAACGCAAACAAATAATTTTCAGTCTTGTATTAAAGTATATAGAAAATAATACAAAACATTTATACATGCTCAGTTTACTTAAACTGACAAACGCAATATCACTGAACGCTTGAATTTTCAAACGGTCATTAAAACGTTTTGTGCACATCGATTTGAACATTTATTTCGCGTCAAGTGCTGTCGTCTCTATGTTTTTATTAAATATTGTTTAGATGCAGCGTCATTGAATCTTAAAAGTCAAAAGGACTTGAATAAACACTCATCTCAATTGAATGTGGTTAAATGATATTATTATATTCAATAAAGTGTCAAACGATTAACGAAAGCTTTGAAAAGTATAATTCTATATAATACCTGGACCCAATATACGGTACCGATTGCATTTGTGAGAAAAAACACATGAAAAATTCTAACAACTAGTCGATATTTTTGTCGTTGACATGTTTCTTAATTGTTAATAATTAATCGACGTTTTAACTTATCAATTATCATATAATTAATGTTTCTTCGGGGATCAGTTGCTTTTTGGGGTACAGCTGTTAAAAATGGGTTTATTTGGGGTTGTAAGTGGTTGGTGTTGTTCAAAGGTTTCAGTGGTATTTTGACAGCAGTTGGTACCAGTACATTGTATGGGATGAATTGAGTTCCATACATTTTAAGTGTTAAGGATGATTTCTTGCAATTTAAGGGGTTTGGTGTCAACGTGGTTTGAAATGGATGACTCAATGATGCAATGTATTATTCGTGGTTCTCATTTGATGCCAAAATCTGACCATTCGCTACTTATTCTCAAGAGTCAAAATCCTCATTTTACTAATTTCAAGAATAAAAATACTATTTTAAGGACTGAATCGGAAAACCCTGATTATTGTAATACATGTATATGCAACATATTGAGGGGAATCGACGACACTTATTATTTATATGGACAGTGAAACATTAAATACAATTATGATCCGTCTCCAGTCTCCCTCACTGTATGTTTATTTTTATGTAAATACATGGACTCTGAATGTCAATATTTTGACTTCAATATATTCAATATTCAATATATGGTAATTACTTCTGAATCATTATTGTCATCTAGTTGAGTAATAGCCAGGCGTCAATATATTGACTGTATGCTAACCAAATAAAGACGTAGTACCAGACATAGCTCTGATCTGGAACCGATATACAGAGCGCAACTTTTATAAGCGGTCATCTAGATTTTATATTATCTCATAAACGTATGACACCATGAAATATATATATATATTTAAGGCAAACATAGACCTATACTATACAAAATGTAGAATCTCATAATATATCAGCCATGACATAAATATTGCAGTCATTGCACCATTGTACCTAGCTGACATGACACAAATAAATCTGACATGACACAAATAAATCCGACAAGAAACAGATATAGCTGACATGACACCATTGAAGCTGACACGACATCATTGTAGCTGACATGGAACAAATATAGCATAAATGACACAAATATAGCAGTCATGACCAGAATATAGATGATACGAAACCGTTGAAGCTGACCTGACACAAATATAGCAGACATGGAGCAAATATAGCAGTCATGAAAAGATGATAGCTGACACTAAAACCATTGTAGCTGACATGGCACTATTGTAGCTAACATGAAACCAATTTATATGACACGACACAAATAAATCTGACATGATATAAATAAGGCTGACTCGAAACAAATAAAATTAACATGACACCAATAGAGCTAATCATGGTACATGCACATTGTATTGGTAAGTTCGTTTTGCTTATAAAAGATGAAGAATGGGAAAATGCCCTTTACGTTCGTTGCCAGTTTAAAACCCGTGACCACACGTTTAACAGTCCGGCGTTTCTAAAACCAAAACTTTTTACATCCTTTGGAAATAATCGAAAACATCAGAGTTCAAAGTTTGATCATGAAATGTAAAATATAATAGAATAATAATTCTACATTCAAAGCTTGAACATCTTATTTTCTAAATTTCAATAAAAAAAACAAACTTTGAGTTTCAAAGTTCCTACCTTTTGTGAGAATCACGGATAGTTTATGGAATAATTTTAATCCGCTCAAATAGTCTACAGTTTTATTCCATGAAGTATATAATTACAAGTAACTATATAAATACTCCGTAATTTGTTGTCAATTATGCTGTCATTAAATCAATCAAGTCTCTGCGACAATAAATAATTGGCTGACGGAATCGTTCATCATCCGATTCTACCGCTATATATCTTAAGGTAGGTAGACACGCTAGATATAAACCTGAATATCAGATGAAAGTAGTCCCGTAGCCTGGTGGTCCAATATGTTAATTAAACGATAGAAGAGCGATATCCGGGCTCATGACTGATGCTTGTCACCCTTAACACTCAGCAGAGCTCAACCACTGACCGGAAGTTATAATAATGATCTTATTAACATAAAATCACAATGAAGAGACAACATTAACAGCATAAAAATTCCCCACAGTTATCATTAAAAATTAGCACATAAGTTGAACTGGTCGCACAATGCACATGAGTTTAGATTTAAAATAGAAGAACTTAGGATTTTGGACTAATATAAAAAGTCGCACAGATGAAAAAGGTATCCGTGATTAAGAGTTCTTCACATCAATAACTTGTTTGAATATTTTTTGTTGTTGGCAAATTCTTGAATAAAAGATACCTATTTTGAATGTACACACTATTGTAATTACACATTTACGTCAATGACTGCGTCTCGAATAGTAATGCATTTTTTAAACATTGATATTGTGTTTTTTAGTCTTCGTTTGCATAACATCAAATTCACACAGGAGTGTCAATCGTTTGTAACAAGAAGCGAATGTATACAAACTAAATTGCAAATTTGATATCAAAAGAACAGCAAATTAGTCCGTTGATACAATTTTATATCATTCAAATACTTCCCGTAAAATCATATATTATCGTGAGCAAATAAAACGCGACTGTAAATCCTTATTTTTTAAGCGATGGCAAACGTGTAATCTGCATAGTGAATTTATATCATAAACATTAAATGCTGATACTTAACATGGAATAATACCATCATAAAATATATTGGATGAATATTAATCTTTAAAAAATAATGACGTTGCGAAAATGTATGATATTACAGTTTAAGAAACATATAACCAAAGCCCCGAAGGAAGAGATAAACTAATAGGTTGTATTGAAACTCAATGATGTTCATAGACCAGTTATATTGTAAAAAGGTCTTTGTATTACTTCTGTAAAAAGATGTCGACAGTGCGTAAACAAAACACACATTGTACACAAAACATCGTTGTATTTGTTCAATGAATTTACCATGTTTAAGTTATCAAACGCTGGGAATATCTAAAGTCTAATCGATTTAACTACATCAAAATATATTAATGAGCTTCGCGGAATATCACCAATAAAATCATCGCCTTGTTCCGGTCTGAAGCAAAGACGTATTAAATGAACATTCGGTCAATACAATTAATGATTAACTGAACAAGACAAAGTCATCGACGAATGGATATTTCAGGCAAAATGATCGACACACATTACAAACAATGCCAGAAAAGAATACATTTAAGAAATGCATACACTATAATCAAATTCTGTAAGAATATCACGATATAAAAACAACTACATCGTGTACATGTACTTGTGAGTAAAATTAACACCTGTGGAATGACCATCCCTCAGAACGGTAGTTCGTGTTTTAACATTTTTGTTACAATGGTATTATTGTCCATATTTAGGGTTAGTTGTACTATGTTGTACTTTCTTTCCAAATGTTATTGTTGTTGTTGCGTTTACATGATTATTGTTACAATAATACGTCAGCAACAACTGGACAGTGATGTGGTTTCAATGTATTGTTTGACATTTAGTCTTTATGGCGTAAAAACTTCTTGCGCGACCGTATGGCATTGTTTTATATTCATCAAACGTATTTGTGTCATATTTCGCTAAAGGGACGCCAAAAAAGCTTAGGCCTACAACGACCGTCCACTTTTTATTAGAGTACTGAGGAAGCCCAACAACGCAACAACAACCTTTCTATGAAACCATATTCCCGCCATGTGACTCAGTACGCCAATTCTTGCTTACAGACGTCCTAAAAAATTGCATGACTTTTTAGTTAGTTCAGATTTTAAAACGGACAATACAAGTGACTCATTTTCCAGCACGAGTTGTAACAAAAAACGATTCACACTGTGCCAGAATCAACACCAGTTCAAAATTTACAGTTTCGTCACAAAAAGGACATTCGATGTTAGACATAATACCAATTGTCAATCGAAAAATGTAATTTATTTAATAACATGTAAAAGCTATTACATATTATGCAGTTTTTATTGTTAATTTCAATAAAGTACCCAACAAATTGACACTGAATAGTAATAGTATTAATACAATGTCAACTTTCTATTTATATGTAGCTGTAACAACGATTTGATAATTATGTTCTTGTTGTTTTGTTAACTGTTACATTTATATGAAATGTACTTTTCAATGAATAAATTGAATTGAATATTCTGAAGAAGGCGTAATACCGAAACGTTAAAAATACATCCAAAATAGTTCAACACGTGTTGCTGTTGTTTAAACTGTATTGAATATATTGTATGAACTATTCACTTTAGATATACAATGTACAAACATGTGAACAGTCTGTCATCAAGGGGAATATGACATTTATGAACCATGATGCCCTGAAGTTATAAAACTTTGTATCGGTCTCCGAGTTCAAATTTCACATATCTTGACTTTGAATGTTTCTTAATTAATAATGATTGGACATTACTGATATTATTGATACACACATCTTACAGCATAATCATAATACTTGGAGAATGGAATTGAGATTTCAGCTCGGAGACTGTTTTAAGTTGTATAACATCGTGGCCAGCTGTCCTTTAATATGAGGTTTATTTTGTCTATCAAATAGATAAAGCGTCTCGGTAAGAGTGACCGTTGTACCCGTGTTGGTCATGTTACTCTGGCAGTTATAATATAAGGTTTGTCTGTACATATGTATATACAGTACAACCTCTGTAGAGCAACACCCTGTGGGAGCAGCAAATATTGGCTGTTGTTTAGAGATTGTTGCTGTACAGAGGTTAAATTTATAGTAAATATCATCTTAAGGAAATTCTGAAGGTGTTGTTATAGAGAGGTTGTTGCTCTACAGAGGGCCGCTCTGGAGAGGTTGTACTGTACACAGAAAAAGTTTACATAAAGCCGACTACCTTAATATTACCAACTCCTCATTGTAATGACGTCTTAACTTCGGACACTTTTTCAATATTTCTTCAACTTCAGAATAAGACTACAGTGCAACCCCTCCAAAGCAACACCCTTTGGGAGTAGCACAATTATGTTGTTGAGAGGTTGTTGCTCTAGAGAGGTTAAATTAATAGATAAATCGTGCATTGGGATAAATCATGTTGTTGCTGAAGGGAGGTTGTTGCTCAAGAGAGGGACGCTCTGGAGAGGTTGTACAGTATTTCGTTATTGTGACCGATTTGGCTGATTACTGAGGTGGACTTTATGTCGAGGTATGACTGTACATCCAATATTATTCACATTCTGTAACAATAACCCCATCCAAACCTCGCTTACGATCAGTCCCATCAAGTTTTTACACTATGTTTTTTTTTGTTAATCATAAGCCTTATCTGGTCAAATTATTTAAATATTGGATTTTTTTATAAAGAATGCAGTGTTTTTTATGAGAAAGTAGGTTTAGATATTTAAGCAGATCCGTTTAGTGTTTAGGTCACACTGTAACAGTAAGCCATGTTTAATGGGTATTAAATTGGCAAATTGTCTGGCTGGGGCTAAGCATAGATAATGATGAATATATTAGGCTAAACAAATCGTATATTTGCCTTACTCAAACCCTCAAGAAGTACAGCACCCCCCCTCTCCTCTGAGATTTCAGTTTTAATTACTAGTAGGTCAAAATTTTTAAACGTAGATATTTTTCAAAAGAAAACATCACTTAGCATCCACTTTAATATTACATTATAACTACCTCACTCTAGGGACCACTTAATTTCGGAAACATTTTCAATGTTTTAAAAATTTGTCTTAGATTTTCAAATTACGTTCAAGGGAGACAATAAACAAAGATTTATTTAGTCAGAGATAACATTGGCCTTATTTGCATCAAACATGAACAATTTTAAATAAGGCTTCTCAGGTATGCTTAACAATGAAAAAGCATTAAAATTTTTAACTGTATTTGAATTCGGTTCAAATATAAGTCATAATAATTAAATCTTTTGACAAATTTTAAATTGGCTGCTATGGTAATACGATACGAAGATATAATGGGTTATAACACAAACTTCTGAATATTATAAGAAGTATCTTATGTCATCTTGTTGTTAAGGTACTCAAATGGAGAACAACATTTATTTTCAATTTATTTCTTTTCTTAATTTAAATAATTATTCTTCTCTTCCTGTTTCAGTATGCTTGCATTGTAATGCTAGGCAGTCCAGAGTTGTCTTTTTAAATGAGTCATCCAGTTTGTGACTCCATTGAAGTCCAGTACAGTTTTGTTTATTTATAAGTCAAGTCCGGTTTTGTTTATTTATAAGTGTAAGTCAAGTCCGGTTTTGTTTATTTAAAAGTCAAGTCCGGTTTAGTTTATGTATAAGTCAAGTCCCGTTTTGTTTATTTAAAAGTCAAGTCCGGTTTAGTTTATTTATAAGTATAAGGCAAGTCCGGTTTTGTTTATTCATTGGTACCTGGACCATTATACACATAATACGTATAATTGTCCCAGATAGGTATAAGGCCTGTCAGTTTTGTTTATTAATAGGTATAACCGTATAAGTCCAGCCCTTTTTGCTCCTTCATAGTATGTCAGTCCTATTTTATTCCTTAGAAATATGTTAAGTGAGGTTTTGTTCCCAGGTCCTTGATTGTGCTATTACTGACTGTATACAGTGGGTGTACTATAATAAACAAACAAAAATCTGTGTTGTTTTTATTGTTTATTTTCATTTTCTACCCCAAAAAAAGATGATAAAATGTTTTACGCAATTTTAGTACATACATGTATAATGGGTTATGTTGCCATGACAGCACAAAAGCATTATAAATAAAACAAGAGCATCGCAAGCGATGCCAACGCTCGTCTGTTCACCCCGTCAGTGAGATCTATCCATTTATAAAGTTTCATGTTGCTACCTCTTGAGTTATGGGTTTTTGCACAGACGCCGCAGTAATCACAAAAGCTCGACTTTTTCTTTGAAAACAGCCGAGCTAAAAATGATTGTGTATAAAAACATTATGGCTATTATTTCACTTCTAACAACAATTTCCAGCAATACATCATAAGAGTGCCCCCTTTTCTTTTCATAAACAGCACAGAACTAATTATTCACAAAATAATCATTGACCAAACTGTAGCAAATATTTAAATTGATAAAAAATCTATTTCATAGCCTACAGTCGAGTCTGTGCTGAAGACTATTTAGCCTACAGTCGAGTCTGTGCTGAAGACTAAAATAGTCATGCGGAACAGGAAATATCTCTGAATAGAGAATTATTGAATCAAAAGATCAGTGTCCCCCACTAATAAAAACATGGTCAGTTTTAAGATAACTCAAAGGTGATGTATCATTTACTATCATCAAATTATCCACATAAACAGAATAACATGACTTTTTGTACGAATCATTTATTAAGAATATTAGATGCAGACAGAATAAAAATGGCACGATTTCCGAACTAATTTCAAACATAAGGGAAAATGATAGCAATCACAAACATGACCTTTATGCTGGGTTTTTAAACAAAAATGATATCAAAGGTGGCATGTTCCATTCAAGATACAGTTGCATAACTTATTTTTGATAACAAAATGTTACAGCTTCACTGATTGTTCAGATTTGCATTTTTTGATTAAATAAACTGTCCAAACAACCAATCAAAAACAAGTTTACATTTTAGGTCAATTTCATTGAATCAATGATTTGTTATATACAATTTGATTGGCTGGTATGAATACATTCAACCAATCACAGCAAAGCTTGATTTACACAACACAATATTCAAGAATATCCAACCAATCATTGGATTTAATGCATGATTATAAATTGTATGAAAAAAAATACACAAATCACTACTAGCTTAAGCTTGGTATACTATTCCTGCATAGCTGTTTCAACTAGCTCTATGATTAATTCAAAACATGGCATTGGTCCAACACGGGGCTTCTACTTCACAGCAAACAGAACACATGACAAGTTCCACGATGACAAACACAGACATCCAGGGGTCATAACTATAGATTATCAGTTTATGGCCAACTCACTGACCCATATACCCAAATATCATTGTCGATCATCTATGCAACATTCGTTAAGACCCAACATTTTGTCTTCAAATATAGGGTCAACTTTTATCATTGACTAAGCTAAACACATACACAAAACAAAAAATGAAAATTTGAGAATAAAATGTATCTCAATGAGATCTTTCATACACTGCAGTGTGTATATGAGAAAATAAAGGACTACAGTCAAACCTGTGAACAGAGGCCACCTTTGGGAAAGTCAAAAAAGGTGGCCTCTATTGACAGGTGGCCTTTATTCGGAGGTCATTTTGTTCTAATCAATCAATGATGGTTTTAAACTGAATGGCCTTTATTCACTGGGTGGCCTTTACTCGGAGGTGGCTGCTAACACAGGCATGACTGTAATACAGTACAAAAGGACTAACAAATTGAGAACATTACAGGTTTGGACAAAATATTACTGGCCCACAATCTATATTGACTTAGATATTCATTAAAAATCAAAATAATGTAACAGAACATGTTGGCCAGTAATTCTTTACATTTTACTTAACTAGGCCTTTTAATAAAAGTTTTACCTGAGGACTGAGGTCTACCAGTCCTCCCCATCACCTGAAACATGTAGCCTAGTAAACCTTTCATGACAGACCTTCCATATCTTATTTAATATTCGAATACATATCATTCAATGATGTAAAACAGAAAACCAACCTCCATTTTCAACTATGCAATGATCACAAGAATACAAGTACAGTCAAATCTGTGTTAGCTGCCACCTCCAAATAAAGGGCACTCTGTAAACAATGGCCATGCTCTTAAAACCTCTCATTGATTATTAAGAAGAAAATTACCTCAGTAAAGGCCACTTGTCAATAAAGGCCATTTCATGCTTTCCCAAAGGTGACCTTTGTTCACAGGCTTGACTGTACCTTATAAACTTCATCTTAAAATTCAATTTCCACATCACATTTAATATTGTAGACTGTGCCTACATTTATATACAGAAAAAAATGATAAAAAAATTGAATCCATTTTTTTTTCTGTAAGTTTTTTTTGCAAGTAAATTAACATCAAGACTTACAAAAATTTCTATGAATAAACTTTAGCTGAATCGTTTTTCATATAAAATGCAGGTGCTGTCTTACTAAAAGAAGCTTTGTGATATGGTATGAAAAATATTCAAAATTCTTTCAAAATATGTAAATGTTATAAAAATGTACAAAAAGGTTAAATATTTCCTCAAAAACATAGGCCAGTTTTTTATATATATAATGTACAATGTATAATGCTAGGAGAAAGATATCTGACAATATAAGCATGGTGAAATTCTTGACATTCATGAGTGTAACCTCCACCCAGCAATTGCTTATCCTAAAATACAACATACTATACCATATAGCAATGCTGATTAAAATCAAGTGACTCTTATGTGAATCACTATGTGGTCTTCAACTTTTTTTTATTTATTTTAAGAATTTTATTTAACTGACTGCATTACCTTAATCCGAAGGAACATAACATAAATCAATGTTCACAATACATTAATCAGATAATAAAAAAGCCAATAGTAAAAATGTAGTCACATCATACTAACAGGGGAGACAACTCACTGAGTTTATTAATCAAAGATATGATTGTACAAAAACAAAGAGGTTAATACCCCTTGTCCTAGCAAAACCATATTTTTGTAGCAAACCTGAGTGGAACAGATCAGTTTGGGTTTTAGTCAAGAGTCTGAAAAGATGAAATATCACATCCCTGTTTAATACATAATGCTTCAATGTTTCACTGATAATTTTAAATAATGTAGACAAAACTGAACAATATAAAAAATGATATGCTAAAAATGCTGTGAAATCTGAAAAGTTGTCAATTATGTGTTCACTGTCCATGTACATGCAACGCATCTTAAAAGTTGAGATTTTATCTATGCAAAAATTGTCATAATTGAAATAA
Source organism: Lutraria lutraria (assembly GCA_964023205.1). Taxonomy (NCBI): domain Eukaryota; kingdom Metazoa; phylum Mollusca; class Bivalvia; order Venerida; family Mactridae; genus Lutraria; species Lutraria lutraria. The sequence continues at coordinate 36,522,699 of OZ026842.1, read as the reverse complement.
GTAAGTTTTGATGACCAATACATGTATAACATAATTTGATTTCTTTAAGAGCTTTGTCGCCTGTGGTCCTACTCCACCTGAGAATCTGGTCCCTTTCAAGCCCCTAATCTTTTCCGGTCCATCCTGTACAGAAACCAGTCTAAATGGACAATGATCCATGGTTCTAGACACAGTCTAACACATTGTATACATACAACAAGGTACAAGTTACTGAAGACAAGACACCTCAAAATACACAATACATTACTGATAAAAAATAACAGCCCCAAACATAATATCATACTTTAACAAACACAAAAAATATTATTGAGTTTATATATATGAACACTTTCAAATTCTTATTCAATAATCATTAATCTTAATCAGAAACTGTCAGTCTTAATAAATATTTTCTAATTCTTGATCAATTTGTAAGTAAATGAATCGATCGGCTGATAAATAATCTTCAATAATAATAAATCAATTATCGTTGATGATAATCAGTCATTACTAAAGATAAACTCATTACATTTTTAATACAAATGCAAACACTTAACCATAATAATATCATTAATTTATGTTTAAAAATATATATCAATTCATTATTAAATCTTGAGAAAAAATCAATAATTAAGAATCGATCACTTATTTATTTCTAGCAACCAATATAAATTTTATCAACTACAATTCACAATAGAAGAAGAGCGACTAGTGTGAATTCTTTCAGATAATAAAATGTTACACAATAAAAAAAGGTAGAAAAATTATAATGCATCATTTAATGATGAAATATGTACAATTAAACCTCGACACTCACTGAACATGACCACCTTGCTATAACAACCGCTGACCATTTTCAGGAGGGTTTAAAAATGTTAAAAAAATGAAAATAAAGTATTTGTTCTGTTCTTAAATATTACCATCTCAATGTTATTATTAAGACAGAATTATTTCATTCAACAGATGATCTTAATACTTAACTCATAGTCATATACTATATGGTATAACTAAACTAGAGATATTTTGTATAGGGAACAATATAATACCAGATACCTACAAGTTGACATTGTTTTTCTGACGTTCTTTTTAACTGGTCAAACACATCAGTTGGGTTTTTCATTGCATAGAGTTACATTATGAAAGAACACGAAAAATAACATGGAAGTTTAGATTGTTAAATTGGCCTTAACTAATTCCTACAGTCACATAAAATCAGATAATTCTTTCAGACCAATAAATAGAAGATCTGACAACATGACCTGTGCCAATTTAATGGCAAATTGAGAAAAGAAATGATATCAAAGAGAACGCAATAGATTCATTATAATGAGATATGAGTGCTATAACTTTTACCCACATAACATAAAAGAAATATCCATTCCTCCTTACATTAAATTTCAATGGTAACAATCACACAAGTGCATTATCAAGAATAAAGTCAATCAGTTATATAAGTCAAACTGAAGTGTAAAGTAATGGGCCTTTATAGCAATCTAATTGCTAATAAGTATTGGCCCCTATTAAAAATCCCTAAATCTATAATCTAGTCAACTTTTGGCATTTTGCCAACCCAAAAATCATCACCAAGTCATGAACAACAACAACATACTTCTCCGCACCCTTAAATTACAGCTTTGACCCATTCTACAATAAATCTCTATACTACTCCCTATTTAAGCCCCTAACCCATTTGAATCATAGCAAACTAATTAGCAAGTTTCACATGTGATACTGATTTGGTAAGACTAAAAACTGGACAAATGTATAAAACATCTTCCAGGCATTCTATTGAATTCACTGAACATTGATGCACAATACAAGCCATCTAACAAGCATACTATATGATAATGATCCATGTCACAGAATTTTCATACAAAAAGGAAGAAAATATGAGCAAATATCACTGTTTGAATACAACAAACATGGAACTAAATCACAACAAGGAACTGGTGACTAATTTGCAAGCATATTTAACAATTGGTGCAATATGTGTCTATATAAGGCCAAAGAAAGTAATTTGTTGGATTTTCATCTAATTTTTCAGTATGCATTTAAAAGATGGTTATTATTTTAACTTTTTCTTGGAATTAGTGAAATTGCTGTGAAAATGGACTATAATTAGACAAATAAAGGTAACATTTCTGAAAATTGTCTAACTTTATGATGAAACATTACAAAAATTTCACCATTGCTGTTGAAAACTTGGGCAACAGTGATTTTACCTATTTTCAGTGTGGGTGGGGAAGAGAATCTAAAACATTACTTTCATTGGCCTTAAGTACTTCTAGTTTTGATTTTGAAGAAATATCTTTTAAATATTTCAAAGTGATCCTAAAAGATAGCATTAGGATTTCTGTTCCATCCAAGATTATTTATTGGCTTATTTTAACCAGGATTCTGCCTTCTGTCACTATAGAAATGTTAAGACATTTGACAAATCATACAATTGTATTAAAAATAATTTTACTGACATAATTATACAAAATTGTACTTTGATAGTATGACACTGTAAAAAAGTATGCAAATATGTAGGTGCCCCTTTATTTTGACTTGATAGCATTTTGTGCATCAAATAAGTGTATGTGTATAATACATAACATATCCATAAAATTAAATAAACCAAGACCTGTTCATATAAATATGACTTGCCTTGATTCAGTTTTAAAAAAATCCACAAATACATCATTCAAAATATCAGCAGTTTTCGCATAAATTGTCAATACAATCTTTTGTCTTGTATTCAGAATATTTTACTTTCTTCATCAAAATCTTTCATATTAAAAAAAGTGCACACAGTAACTTTGTTCAGTAGTGTATAATTCAGTAAATCAATTTACATCACGAGTACATGAATTCCATATGCTGTCCAACACATGTAAAATCATCAACTCCAAAAACAGAGAGTATAAATGTAAATAGCACTAGTCATGTAACATCACTGTTCAGCCATCATTTTGGCATATCCATGGTCACAAATATTCTACTATCTAGACCAATTACATGAAGATCATAATCTCTAAAAAGAGATACATAAAATGTCAGAGGTCACAAAATGAAGATCTAAGAACCGATCTTAAATTGCAAGCATTTCATTGGTCGGTTTGGATTCCAGTCATAATATTGACCAATAATAAAAATGTGGATTTAGATCTGTAATAAATCCATCAGTGATAAAAATACAAGCTTGTAAGATCCTACATGTATATACATCACTGTATCACATAAAACATCAATCTGAAATATAAAAATAAACGAAATTTAGCCATGACTTATGTTGAAACTATCATGAGACCTTGGGTGTATACAACTTCATGGGTACTAACGGTATTCTTTATCACCCAATAAAATATGGGTATGTATTGATAATTTCTTAAGTTAATGTAAAATAAAACGCTTTTGAAAATTTAATATGATTTTTTCTGTATGCCAAGTTATGATTTATGTAAGGATTAGTCAAGCTGAATTTAAAAAAAAGCATTTTCAAATTGTCTAACATTAATACTGGTACGCTGACAAACAAATACTTGTAGTTTCCAAAACTACATGGTTTCTTTTAATCTTATCAAATCTGAACAAACAACACAACACAGCCCCTTCAAAAGGAAATCATGAACTATTCTTGCATACTTCATATATGAATAAATATGCTTACTAGAATTTTTAAAAAATCAAGGGAGGTTACTCACAATTACATAAATATTGAGATGAATAGTCAAGACAGAGTTAATGCCCTTTCTGTGATTCCTTGGAAGCCATTATTAATGGTACCAGACTAGCAAGTGGCTTGGCCAGACGTAAGAATGGATGCTGAAATGGAAAAAATTGCTTTGCTGAAACAAAATTGAATTGATCAAGAGAGAAAAGTCACAAAATACACCAGTCCTGTCAAAATTATCAGACGATTGGATTAAATCTTGAGTTTTGGTAAGAAAAACAATTCCCGACTCCATCAACTCTTCAGTTCCACAAGCACTTCTAATAACATAATCTATAGGCTAGAAAATAAAATTCTGGTAGCATCAATAACCAATCCTTATCTTGCACCAACTCAAAAGTTTCAAACAGCAAAGTCTAAAACTGTCTTAAGTATGAAAATATTTTTGGACGAATCTAACCTTCTATTGTTTGTTTGTTTCATCAGGTTTTACGCCATTTTCAACATTATTTCAGTCATATCGTGGCGGGCAGTTATACTAACCAGCTTTCCTGGATTTCATTTCGGCCTTAACCAGTACTAACCACATTCTATCCATAAGCTTCTGCCAAGCTACCCCACATAATTTAGAGGTGGAGGACAATTTAACATTGGATGTAATATCTTCAGTCAAATTTGTCACAGACAGTGTGAGCCTCGCCCGGGGTTCGAACTCGCAACCTCTCGATCATCAGACAAACACTCTAACAACTGAGCTAGCCGGGTGGGCTAACCTTCTATTATAAAAGGTACTGTGGTTTCACAAATTTTCGTTTGGGATTTAATTTCATGGATTTCATGGGTCGCCTTGTCACAAAATGGATTCCGCGCAAATTTAAATGACGAGGTATCAATAAACCACAAAGATGTTCAGAAAAGCATCAGAAAACGATAAAACAATGCAATAATTAATTTTTTTAACCAAAATCAAAATGCACAATTTTACGTCCCAACAAAATAGTCATTTAGTAAAAACCACAAAAATTGAGTCCAATGAAATTAAATGAAACCACAGTAGACACACTAAACACTAGAACAGTTTTATGATCCATCTACCCTAAATTTTTTATCAAGTAACACTAAACATGACTATTTTGAAATTTACCTTCAAGAGCTCAGAAGCTGCAGCTCTTTTCTCTACATCCACCTCTAAACATTTATCAAGGAAGTCTTGGAAGACTGGTGACAATGTATGCTTCTCTTTGATTTCTGGTTTACCATTAGTAGCAATCAGATACAGAGCCTGGAAATCAAGAAAATCTTCATAAAGTCTTCACAAATAACTTTTTCAAGCACCAGACATTTGGTCTAGTTAAGGTGTAAATTTGACCAGACCGAATAATTTTTTACCGGACAGAATGTTAACCTGTCTTTGAAAGATCAAACTTTGTTTCTACAACATTTATCAAAGAACATTTTTTTACATATAATCATGGTTTGTATGGTAGTGTTAGAATAATTAACGGAAACTTTTCATAATTTACTAGTAAAACATTAGTTTCGGGTATGCCATTATGCATTTCAGACAATATTTCACCAGACCATCGGTCTGATGAGCAATGATGAATATCCCACTATCATCGTCTTATCAAAGACAAGTTATACTTGGAACTTAACAATCAATAAAATAAAGGCCATCCTTAAACAAACACAGTTATGCGACCCACACAGTGGGAAGGTAGATAGCAATTTTGTACATTTTTTGTTAACACTATATATGCTATTTATGAAAAGGAAAAATGAGTTTTGACTGAAGTTGCTAAATCTTTTGAGTCAGAGGATTTTTGAATGAGACGGAAAAGTAACTGCAAACGAAAAATGTTCTTAAGGCTGGTCAAAAGGAAAATATAATTATATTTTTTAAGAACATTTTAAAATGCAATTAATTATAAACTGACCCTAATTGGATTCTCATTGAGATATGGAGGTTCTCCTTCTATCATTTCTATACACATGATCCCTAAACTCCAAATATCAACTGTGGGGCCATACTGTTTCCTGTAACACAAAACATGAGACAAAATATTAGTAGGTTAGAAAAAATCTAACTTACAAGAAAAATAATCATTTACTTCAAATTGGTACCAACTTCATAAATAGCGAAGTTACTTAGCCTTAAAAATTTTAACCTAGCAAATAACTTAAATGTAATACTATACATGACCATAAATCATACATCCTCTTGCTATGCCAATAAATTATAAACATACAATAAATTATATATACATGCAAGTTATAAAATAAGGGTTTAATTAAGATGTATTTCATTACATAATAAATGAAACAAAAACGTCTTTTTCTACTAATTAACTTTTGTTTATAATACCTTGTCACAACTTCAGGAGCCATCCAATAAGGTGTTCCAACCATCGTAGACCGTTTATCTTGTTCAGGAGATAGTTGAGCACAAAAACCAAAATCAGCTGGAAAAGAAAATGTACACCACTGTGAAATATTTAACTCATACTTAGTACATGAAATATAACCCTTGCAGTCACAATACAATGGTTAAAGGGGCATACCCTACAACTGACAAACATTCTGTGAAAGTGTAAAAATGTGCTAGATGTATATGTAAAACAATATATAATGGATAATTGCAGGAAGAACATGGGTCATAAAATGACTAGTATAGGTATTAGCCGCAAAAAACATAGCTATGAATAATAAATCACTTCCACCCAAAAAAATTTCCTTCACTAAATGTATGTGTCACATATACAATTTTTTTATTATTTTATTTTTAATTGGATTAATTTTTGGCTGAAACTTTCTTTGTCAGCTTTTTTCTTTACAAGCTTCAAATTTATCATCATTTTGCCTTTATTCTAAATGCACCAAGTTGTAGGGTATGCCCCTTTAAGTAAATTCAGTGTTTTTTTTTCACCTTTAAGGGGGGAAAGGTGACAGGCTCTCAGAAAGGGAAAATTTCATCTGGAGGGGAAAAAGGCTAACAGTAACACAGTAACATGGCAAAGCATACATATCCTCCAAACATTAAATTACTTATAAATAGGTTATAACCTTTAAGGTTACAGAAAAAAGCTCTCCTACAGGTCAATTTAATGATCTATTTTGGCCAAAAATGTTATAAGAAAAATAAAATTCTTCCTAAGGGGATTTTTTTATGAATTTAGGGGAAAAACATACTTTTCAGACTGGGAAATGGGGCCAAGTTTAGCACTATAAATGTAAAGAAAGGAAAAAACAACAGAAATGTGAAGCTAGCCACACCAATACTTCTATGAAATTTCATCATTTTAATGTCTAATGGAGACAACTCTGCTGAATGATTCATGTACAAGACAAGGGTAAGTCTAAAATATTTCATACGGAGCCTATTCTCTCCTTAGACTAATGCAGCTGCATTCAATAAATTTAATCAATATAGGGCTGAAAAGTACTTTTCCCCTATAAGACATTACACATATTATGGGTTATAACAAGAAAACTGACTGCAAAAGTTCATCCATACAGACATCATACAATTAGTATTCAATTAGTACAAGTTTGACATAATAAGTACCCTAACAGTACAAACAAGTTTGACACAAAAAGTACCATAACAATACATACTTAGTTTGACACTTCCGTCCATTCCCAGCAGTATATTATCACTCTTTATATCTCTATGTATCACATTATTCTCATGTAGAAATTCTAAAGCTTGTAAACACTGAAATGAGACAAAGGTAATATTCATAATGCATTAATATCATACTAGTCCCTCACTAGCCCCTCTACTACCTGGAACATGACAAATATCAAATATACGGGAATTAACATCTCATACCCTATTTGAGAAAACATGAAAATCAAGACTTAACGTAGATAGTTAAAAAATCCTACAAATTATATTCGATGAGTCAAAAAATCATTCAAATATGATCGAAAATTGAATTAAAGTTTGTGAAAAAATGCTTTGCAGTGGAGTTGTTGAATTACCTACAAGTGTAAGTGTATTAAATCTTCGTTCTAGTTTAAGACAAGTGCGTTTATATGCATAGCATAGGTCCGAGTGAGACCGATTGACAGCTGATGAGTATAGTAAGATAAACAGACAATGAATTCAGTCAAACTGATGGCTAGAGAAGCCAAGATAATATACATAATCTTGCATCTAAAAATCAGTAAAACTCATGACTCTAAGGACGGTTATTAGGTTGTATTTGGTACAAAAAGAACAAAGTATGAAGTCACTACAATACCTCTCTCGCCACAGCAGCAATCTGTCCCTCATCCATACATGTGTCAGTCACAACATCTGTGAGAGAACCACCAGCCAAATATTCCATTACAACCTGGAAATCAAGATTGTATGTTAGTACAGTCAGAATAATGACGGCTTTATCAACCATTATAAAGAAACATACTTTTACATGCATAATGTAGTACTAAAGGCAAGAGTCAAGACAAGAGTAACAAAATCATCTTGTAAACACTGGATAGGAACTGTTCAACTTAGAAAGCTGAAGGTCTATTTCATAATTTTTCTACCGGGTGATAATTCATAGAGTGCCAGGGGCAATTTGACAGGCTATCAAACTTGGCTAAGGTAATAATTATGTGCTTAAAATTTTTCACCAAGTTTAGTGAAGAAAAAATGTGATATGTTCAATATAGAAAGCAGGCAACTATTGGTGTTGGCGCCCATGGCAGATGTTAACAAAATATGTCCTCAAGAAGGACTGACAATGCCAGGCAATGGATGCTTAAATAATAAAGCCAATGAATCTCTGCCAATATAAACTTAATTTGAAAACTTTGAAAATACCATACAGTGAGGTTCGGTTCACAAATGAAGCCAGTTCATAAATTAAGTCTGGTTCATTTATAGTCCGGTTCACACGACATTACTCACCCACAGCTCCTCACCGACCAGGTAACTGTCCAGGAAGTTGACGATATTGGGGTTCTGATGTTCTCTCATTACCAAGATTTCATTGATAATTAATTCCTTCTTTGGTTGTTGTGAGAGATTCATTGCTTTGATGGCCACCTCCCGTCCTGTTGCCACTTCGATCGCTATGTACACAGTACCTGATGCACTGAAAGTGTCATAAGGAGAATGTTTGATTATTTATAGAAACTGAAGGGCTGGATATGTAAAGGATTTTGTAACAGTATTGAGGGGTGTAAACACAGACATAAACCATAGATGAAAAATAAATACATATTTTTTAGGGTTTCAACAATATGTTGTTTGCGTACCAGCAGATAATCAACTGAACCAATTTTCCTGGATTCTCTACCAGTATGAACTTGTTCTTTTCAAGTATATGCATTAGCTAACTTCTCCACATTAATGATCAGCAGTTGTGGGCAAATTGTCTCAAGACACAACAGCCTCAACTAAATCATCGCAGAAGATGTATACATGGCCATACCCAGGATTTAAACACACCAACCATCTACCGTAACTCATTAACAACTGAACTTAGTGGTTAGGCCAAACTATAGATAGGTTTTAAACTAAGGTCTTTATCTCATTTCTATGGAGGATAGAGATGAGCCTCTGGAGTCCATTCCTTATTGATTCTTAAGCATTAAAGTGATCGCTACATTACTGGCATGGGCACCAATACAGCACCTACCCATCTAAACCTGTCATTTAATGATTATGTTGTAAGGGAGATAACTCTTGTCTTTATTTCAACTTTTTTACGGTGAACTTCTTAACATTTGACAGTCAAGGTTCTTAAAATCGGAGTTTTAGTAATAGCCTTTTTCAGCAAATAAAAAGTTCAGATATGTCAAAATAAATAATTCACAATCAATGAATCTGTTTACAAACCCATCACTCATAAATAACTCACCCTTGTCCAATCTTTTCCATTTTAGTGTATTTTCTATTCGGATCCCCGAGGGACACTATGGTGCGTAACTTCTCAATAATTTCCTCGTCTGTCATTTTCTTTTTCTTTGGTCTCTCATTTTTGTTGGCATGTGTTCCATTTGGTTTTTCATCTTCAATTGGTTTTGTGTACTGAAATACAGTAAAACATGGTTATAGTGAACTCTATATAGTGAAGAATGGTATGTTAATTCTCTCCCCTTGTAGGTCCATGTTCACAGGGTTTGACAACATACCAATAACCATTGAAGGTATGATAGAATAAATGCTTTCAAATGAAAAATGCCACTTATTGATAATTTCAAAAAATATTCTTCAAATGCAGATATAACAAATGTTTTATTTCAGTAAAATTTAACATTTCACAAGCCTACAAGTGAAGTAAACTGAAATAAATAAACAGCTCATTAATAAAGCAGCAAACAGTTTCTTTTGCTTTCATCCCATACAAAGCATAGAGACCAGTCCAAGAATGCTGCCTTACCATTGGTCGATTTTAAATTTGAGCACAGAAACAACCAATCAGAAAGTAGAGACTGAAGACTGGTTTCTGATCTAACTTATATAACCACAAAATCTTATAAGAAATCCAGATACATGAAAAAACTACACTTTGTGAGTAACTTACTATAGATTTGGTTTTATCTGGTCTAGCTGCAATTGGAGGGGGCGGGGCTTCATCTTCTTCTTCTTCAGGGGTCACGGGGCCAGAAGTCTCAATAGGTTTAGGGGGAACCTAAAAATACAGAAATATTCTGACTGAATAAGGAATAAACATATTAATTTAAACACAAGAATATAAAATGCATTAAAATAGTATATTAAACTAATGGTGAAAGTTAGAATTTGCATTTAAGGTATCGATTTGTTACATATAAGATGACAAGTCAGTAGGGGTCATTTCTTTCCAGAAATGTTAAACTTACAGGGGTGATTGATGTCAAGCTGTTTTGTGAGATGGTATCTGACAAAGTTGGTCTTAAAGAGTTGGCACCTGAAATGAAAAAACAACAACATATAACATAAGAACATATAAGACACAAAATTATGGATGTAGTGTAGTCATCATTAAGCCAGGAAAATATAGTCATGTTCAGGGATACTTGACTTAAAAAATAAGATAGGTTGGTTGGAATTTTTTTCTGAACATTTTTTGAGACTCAGAGGAACTAACCATAATCGCATTTTGGAGATTCTGTATCGAAATTTAGGCGTCGGCAACAAAATAAGGGATTGGGCATGTAACCCAAAACACCACTATTTTTTTCTCTGGCCTTATTTTAACATGCTGAAATGTACACTTTGATAAAAATCCCATCATGCAATTTTGGACATTTGGATTTGGTTATAAATACAGAATTGATGTAAAACAATAAAAAAAGAAGTAAAAAAAAAAAAAATATTGAAAATTACTCAGATAAAAAAGGTTTTTATAATTTGGTGATCCTCTCATACAGGTGTTTGTAAAGTGAGATTTTTCTCAAAGTATGACTTTTGGCCTCAAAATCAATTAAACTTGAGCGAATAGATAGCCTTAGTACAACCACTCAACAGACCCTAGACATGACAATATTAAGATAGATAATTATAATCAATAACCAATTACAGTAGAATGAGTCTACAGTCGTTAAGACAGCAATGACGTCAATAGAATCACTACTAGTTTTGCATGACTCATTCAATGACTGTGCAATGCGTGAGTTGGTCCACTTTCATGCTGTATATTGATTCTGTCTGACATCATTCCATATTGATTAAGAAACTGGCGATATATGACAAAAGCAGCATGCATAGACTTTCACTAAATCTTTCCCTAAAATTTGTCCTCGATTGGGGCTAGTCCATTTATAAGGCATGTTCCTGAATGAAATTTGATGAATATTCCATTTAAGAAACATAGGGAGACAGAGTTCAATGGAAAGTATAACAAAGGGCATTCAAGTAATCTCTATAGAATAAATTCAGGAAGAAATGAGGTCATGTGACACAATGAAATTTAAACAAATCTGTGGAGTATTCTATTTACAAATTTAGGGAAAATGCAGAATTCATGGGATTTACTGAATTCAATGAAGGATTATACCATTCTGTAATTAAGGGAGAAAGGAAATTTAAGGGGATTGCGAGACAAGAAAGATACTGATAGCATGTAAAATTTAAGATCAAAAGCAATTTTATTTAATTTATAGGTCCATTTAACCACCTTTTAATGAATACATTATAACAAAATAATTATAGATTTACACAACAAATGCACATACAGCTGTAATTCTACAGTTTTTTAAGATCGTTTTTTCAAAATGGCAAATAAGATTCAATTCTGTCTACTTCTCACCAAATTTTTCACAGTTAATTTTATTCTACTACATACATCTACATCTTCCAAAATCTTTTCAGTTGACTGTTTTCCAATTTACAAGAGTAAGAAATTCTACTTTCAGTTTCTGCACAGACATTTTCAATTGCTTTATTCTCAAAAATGAGCAATGCAGAATATCCCCCCCCCCCTCCAAAAAGTACCATAAAATGATTCTTTAAATGGAAAATTTGATCAGTAATCAGATTTAAAACTTACAATGACAAAGAAATATTTCACTTACTAGGTGGTTTTATATTGGTTAAAAATTTTTGTTTTGATTCTTCTTTTTCCTTTGTGGAAGATTCGTAAAATTCGAGTACATCTAACACAGTCTGTGGATTCTTTTTCTGCTCCGATAAGGAGATGTTTGACTGGGACAATAACCTCGCCCATGATTCTGGCATGCCCTGAAATTGAAGAACACAACATTTAAACAAAAGCGCCAATCTGTCACAAAATACACCCATCAAAGTACTCTGGTCAAACTCTCTGCTCTGTTCAACTTTGAGGATGGTACTCACTGCAAGTGTTCCCATAATGCATCCTGACAAGACGGGGAATATAAAACATCATAAAAAAAACCATCATTTTGGATGTTTAACTGTTTGCTAAAGATTGTTATATTATCTCATAACTTTTCTAAGAGACAAATTTTCTCATCACTTGTTATATATCGAGGGCTCAGCGCAACACTGCAGTAACTTGTTCTCATTTCAATATGAGTTACGACACTGTTGCGTTGAACCCTCAATATGTGATAGACAATCTTAACGACAACTTTTAAACTATTTAAATGTGTATAACTAACATGGATTATGTAAGAACAGCTAGTGCACGTATTGTAAACTTCATTAAAACATGAAGTGTTCCAACAGACAGACTGACACACATGTACTTGTTTTTCCAGGAAGTAGGCTTGAGAGTGATACTGTATACAGTGTATCTACTTCATCACAAAAGAACTTGAATAATTTACTCCCAACAAAGCTATCAACAAATGAAGTAGCACAGACAATAAATCAGCCAAAAAAACATAATTTTGTCTCCATGGGGTTTCATATCAGCAACAGCCAGGATCTTTCGGCAACTTTTCCCAGCTTTAACACAGAAGGAATACCAAAGGTAAACACTTGACTGGGTAGAACCATTGACCTTCCATAAGGTACTGGTAGTTGGACAGCTTCCACACATGTGAAATTTGGCCCTAATTGGAAATTTAATTTACAGTGGAGAGGTGCTAGTGATTACTAACCAGGGACCATAACCACTTGACCAAGCAGGCCTCCTCACAATTTTTTTTTTGTTGCCCCAACTGGGCCAACTATAATATGCTTCATAGTCAATTTATCAGATAAAAACATTATACACACAGAAGGGTTGAACCCCACAAAATATGAAGAGTGCTGATTCTTTACACAATTTAACAAAATTAACTTGACAGCACTTTTTTATGGTTTTGGGGAATAGATGAGTCAGGTCCCTTTATTAGGGGAATTTTGTGTCATGAAACACTTAAGGGGAGTTTTCAAACACATTTTTTAGGTAACACCTTGAACTATTTTTGTTATTACATTGTATGGGGAAGTTCTCTTTAAAATGGGGAAAGTACATACTTTTTTTTACTTAGGGAACATATTTCACTTTTCTTGGTTTGGGGGGAAATGGGATAACAGAGCCATTGCTTTGTCATCCTGACACCTAACCCATCAAACAGAAATTCATTTCCTAAATTGTCTACCCGATGAGTTTTCAAAATGAAATAAATACATCTATTCTTCGTCATAGAATATTAATTGTCAATACCGGTAGATTTTCCTGACTAATAAAATCAGATTTTTCTAAACTTCACAATAAATGTTTTACAGATAAATAATTGATCTTTTTTAACAAATCAAGACATAAAATGAAAAAGCTCGAAAGATCTTACGAGCCTCTTCCAGCAAATAAATTGATACCCAGTAATAAGAAAAATTCTTTATAACTGGCTTTAGGTTTATTTCCCCACAAAAGCAGAATAATCACCAAATCTTAATGTTATTAGAAACATTGTGTTATCTTTTTTATGCTAAGTTCCTATCAGTGTTATAGTTATGTTATCAAGTAAAATTTCATTCACTCTCAACCTCATAATGTTTGTGGTTTAACTGTACATTCAACTCAGAGGGGTTGTCTCAAAATAATTCTATTTTTGAAATTTTAAGAAGTAGTGCAAAGTTTACTGCATACAATAATGTTGTTAATATTAGTCATGCATTTTTCGACATGAAAATACCCTTCCTTGAACATAATCGCGGTATTTAACCACTTAATATAGATCATAATTTTGAGATGAAACACAAAATAACCAACCGAAATGCACCTTAACTTTTATGAGGCCAATTGTTACAATACATGTTTTCCCATGTTGTAAGGCAAAAAACAACAACAACAAGCAATAAACTAAAGTGAAACCTGTAAACAAAGGTTACCATCAGGAAGGACAAAATGTGGCCTTTAATGACAGGTGGTCTTTATTTTGGTCATTTTATTCTAAATAATAAATAACAGTTTTATAAAGAATGGCCTATATTCACAGGGTGGCCTTTTTTGGAGGTGGCAATTAACACGGTTTGACTGTATTTAGTAAAACATAGGATGATTGGGATGGTGATATAACTTAAACGTAACCGAACCCTTCCAGACTTTTGCTCATTTCGGTTTTCTGAAAATTCCATTTTTTTTTTCATAGAACTTTTGATAATTCCGAGTAAGTAGGACTTAAAAATTCATCAGATTTTCAAAGAATTCTAGTTTTCAGGTATTATACTGTATGAAGCATATTTATTATTATTGGACAAAATGAGATTTTAGTTAATTAACTTATACAAAATTAATTTACTGTTTAAATTCGAAGAACTAGGTAAAATAGAGCAAAGGAAGTCTTCATTAAAAAAATAATAAGAAATCAGGCCGATCTACAATGTATGCCTCTATAATATGATTGTTGTTCATGTGTTCATCAGTTTATCCATTTGTTGCATAGCTAGGGGATTCTTCTCTCAGTTAAACAGTTTTATACTAGCTCTTTGAAAAACTCATATTTCATCATTTTGACCAGTCACACAAAATAGGCATATATATCAGGTTTTTGGGATTGGGAATTTTTGTCTGTGAATTGGGAAAAAAATATATTATTATCCATTGGGAATATGACCGAATTTCGGCTATAAAATCGCCCCCAAAAAATCCCTGCATATTAACTAGGAAAACAGTATTATACAAAAAATGTTATTACCAGGAAGACGTAACATAAATATATAAAAATGGAGAAATCCCATAAAAATGAAATCTATGGATTACAAGTAAATACATCTGTAATCTTTTAATGCAGTATCTTCTACTTGGTTACCATGGCAACTATTATATCATATAATAGATTTATAAACGAAAGAGGAAATATTCAATACAGAAACGGCATTTTCCTACATTAATACAATCAAACTCTTATTACATATTACATTCTAAATAAACCAACTTTTCACAATAAATACTCCCACAGGGGTGGGGGACATCTCACTTTACAAAATCCTCTTTCAATATATCAAGCTATTGTTTAAGGTTTATACCCAGATTGTACAAAATAAGTACATAAAAAGGAGTTGACAGAGTTTGGGAATCCTTATAATTTTCATAGGTTTCCACGGCATGATAGAAAATGGTTTACTTTATAACTATGAGATTCAACAACTGCTATCCATAAGATAGCAATGTTTTGCTTGATTGATAATTAATAAACAACCCTTTGGCTATAATACAATACCAATATCTATGTAGTATTTAAGAGTTAAAAAGAGCTACCCCTGAACACTAGAATGATTCATTGTTTGTCTGTTTCATCGGTTTTACGCCATTTTCAACATTATTTCAGTCATATCGTGGCGGGCAGTTATCCTAACCAGCTTTCCTGGATTTCATTTAGGCCTTAACCAGTACTAACCACATTCTATCTGCCAAGCTACCCTACATAATTTAGAGGTGGAGGACAATTTAACATAGGATGTAATATCTTCAGTCAAATTTGTCACGGACAGTGTGTGCCTCCCCCGGGGTTCAAACTCACAACCTCTCGATCATCAGACAAACGCTCTAACCACTGAGCTAGCCGATATGAGATATGTACATGATAGTAACTTGTATGCAAAAATTCAAATTTGCACAGAAGCATGCATCACATACTCTGTAAGCATTGGACAATTTTTCCACCCAGGTTTGTAGAAAATAAACAAAATTGTCAAGTAAAATAATACAGACCAAATAGGCACTCTTTCCCAGTTCATAAACTGAGGACATGTAACTTGATCAACAGTCCTGGCACACAACCAATTGAGTTAATCAGACAGGCCTGTTTTTCATGGAATCAGTTCACAGACTTGAAAGCATACCTACTGCATTGTATCTTTGTAGAGGTAAAAAAATGCACTAAAATACACTTCAGACAAGAAATAAGGCAAATCTTTGATAATGACAGAATACAAACAGTTCTCACAATCTTACCATTCATTAAACATAACAGTCATATAGGCCACACTTAAACAATTCTAAAATTTTCAGTCTTCCAAGCGGTGAAGTGTGGAAAAGTCAATATAACATAAGTTAACTGTCATCACCCTGTTAAATAGTTATTCTACATCATGTAATACTCAAAAACTAATCATGAAGTATGCAAGAATAATTCATGAAAATTCATGTTTTTCAAAATTCCATTTTGAGGGGCATGAGAACATTGCATCAGCACTTTATGACAGAAGACCAATTAAAATAGTAGAGTTGACAGTTATTTGATTAAGGGTAACCAATTATCGTGCAGACCATACTGTTTCCAAGAGCAAAATCCAAAGAAAGAAAATATCTAGGGATATATTATACATCCCAGGACCCACCTCCGTGGTCAATTCAAATCACTGTAAACAGTCTCATTGATATAGGGTCTTGGGTTAGAGCCCCATTACTGACGATGTCTCTTTAGGTGACAAAGTAGGCAGTTGCTTACAGAGAATGGGAGTCCAGAACTGGTTCTTCCAAGGAATGATGGTTAGGTGAACACAAACAAAAATACTTCCAAGATAATCATAAGTATTCTTTTTTATATCTTCCACCCCTCATATTTTTGGTAAAGTAGACTTATTGAACTTTTGAACAGGTCTGAGGGTTTTTCTCAAACTGGATTCCAACAAATTAGAAGCGTTACTGAATAGACTGATATGTCTGTTATCAGTCAGCCAGTCAAAAGAATAAATGGACTAACAGGCATATCTGCACAGCTCTAAAAACTAAACAGTACAAACTCCTTGCACCACATTTTTTTCCGAGAACTGATTTTGAGACATACAAACCATTTGGATTTTGATGATGGCCTAGCATAAAACACAGAAATCTTTAGATATCTGTCGACAGTAAATGACTTAATCTACTTTTCACACTAGGTGGCTTGCAAATATTGAAATTCCAGGAAAAATATCTAAGTTGAAAACAAATTAGAGTTCACAGAGAACTTTAAGAGTTTCTTGTAGACTTTAAAACACATACCAGAATAACATGTTTTCTACAAAAATTTAATGCTTTTATTCAAAATATAGTACTTGTCAAGAAATTTTTGAATTTCAATTCTTTTTCTGATATCCAAAATTTGAAATGTTTCCTTAAAATAATGACTTTCCATAAATAATTAGATATTCTTATGACATTTTTGACCTCCAATTTTGACTTATCACATTTAGTAGAGGATTTAATACAATTTGTTTTGCATCACTTCGATACCAGTGTCCTCAGTAAGTTTGTGGCCAACAGGCCCAAAAGCTAGACTAACAGGCCAGCAAGGGTGGGAGGATCCAGGTACTTTTCGAGCAATATTTTTAAAACTTTGAGATTTCTAACCGGCCCAAACTTGTTGACTAAGTGGCTTTATCAGCCAGTGGATTGTTTGTTAATTAGAACCCTTAATATATACCTGTATCATTTTTTATGACATGAGATTGTTTAAGATCCATTAGTACATGTGAACAAACCTGTGTTTAAAGTCACCTGAGGGATCATATGACTATCATAAAAGTTAATTTTCTTATTAGAGAATCCAGACATACAGACTGATATGTGTTTGTCTTAACTTCTACAATCATACTTACAGTGAATTCTCCAGTCAAAGGATCAAACCCCACATGTACTGTATGTTCAAAATTTAATGGTTGTGAAATCACTGGCTTGTCAGAATCTTTCAGTTTTGTTGTCTTATTGCCTGAAATAAAAAAGAAAAATTCATGAGTAATGGTAAACTTAGCTAATCAAATTATCTCAAAGCACTCGTGGGACAAAGAATGATGATAACCCAAACCAATCAGAAAATCACATAGCAATAAACTTTCAAGCCCAGTCTCAAATTTCTATTATCTTAAATCAGCTGTCTCAGAGCTTGATCTGACCAATGAAAAAGGTACATTCTGCTACAACCTAAGCAATGAAACTAAGTACAGTCAACCATGTGAAAAAGGCAACAGATGTGAGAGAAGACATATGTTATCGGGGATGAACATGCTGGACTACTGAACAAAAGGTTGTAGGTTCAATTTTCGGCTCTGCCTTTCGAATTTCTCAGAAACGCCTTTTCAGTGTCCCTATCCCAACAAACGAGCCAAGTACTGTGTTAGTAAATCATAGGAAATAGGACCAGGCTTGTAACGGTCCTTTACACCAGGAATGATAAAGATCCAGGAAAAAATTCCAAAAGAGTTGGGATATTAATGCCCAGGTCTCCTGTATCTTATCTCTCCTCTCCTTGGGGCGACTCTGAAATAAGCATAGCTGTCGAATGGGTCGTTCAACAACAGATTATAAATAAATAACACAACTCATCAGCAAGTCTATTACACAACAGCAGTTTGTAAGTTAATTATACAAGTTGATTTTATCAATGGCATACTAATGATACTGAAGTGCCTCCAAGCAGATGTTTCACCTGATGAAATGCTTCTTTTATGTCTAAAACTATGAAATATGAATGTACATAATTAACATACAAATGTACCAAGAACTCCCAAATAAATGCCCCACCCCCCCTTTAGCTTCACTTTTTACTGGTTACTTTTCAATTGAGTTGGCCACAATTTGAAAGATTGTCAAAATATGTAAGAGTTATTCAGCTCTTTTCAAAAACATGACAGTCTGGGGAGCATTAATGAAGAGGGCCATGTAGGGAATTATTAGAGTAGGGGCATTTAATAGGAGAGAAACATCATCAGGGTATATTCAGAATAATATCACATTCCTATGAGAGGTATTACCATGAAAATATTAATTACTCAAGATGCCTTCACAACTTAATTAATTTGACCTATTATGACAAACTGACATACCAAATGAATGAGAACAATCTGGGCCTCAGGTTACGTAACTTTCGAATAAATACAATGTTTAATCCATGGAGGGAGACTTTCTTGTCAATAAAGATTAAGAAGAAGAAAATTGCTCCCAATAGTATTCCTTCTTCACAATGGGAAAGCAAATAGTAACTGTATTTATGGAATGAAAATAGTAACTGTATTTATGGAATGAGGGGGAAGAGATCTATGGTACCATACAAATCATCATAAGAACTAGTGTTGGTACATGTACCTAGCATCATCAAAACAAGCAATTACACCTGCTGTGGTATCCCAAATCATTAAAGCAAATACTGGTACCCCACATCAAAACCAGATGTCATTAAAACACATCAAATCATTATACTGGTACCCAACATCATCGAAACAAGCCCAGGGACTGGACCACATCATTGAAACGAGTCCCGGTAACCACATTCACATTACTCCCTCGAATTAACAAAATGAATAATTACATGTATTCAGAATAGATATTTCTAGAAATCTATCTTATTATTGACCCCCTAAATCAATATTTTCAAGATAATGTTTATATCAGTTTTTCTCACCACTCAGTCTCTTCCTATGGATGGAATTTGACAAACGGTTCCATGTGCTCGTCATTTTGTAATTCTTACACTTGTATTCAATAATTTATACAACCACAATAATTTATGCATATAAATTATGGATCACTATTCTGATAGCATTAATAAAATGATATAAAATGAATAAAAACAAGTTTTCAAAAATTGTAAGTCATTAATTAAATTAGGAAATGGAAGTACAACAGGTTTCCTAAATTGTCATTCTAAAATTATTTAAGACAAGTTTTTGCTAACTCTTGACATTCAAGCACAAAAAAAACAACATGTTTTCTGTGCTTTCAAACCTAAATTATAACACATTTCTTAAACATTGAACAATTAACTATCAATTAAAACAATAATCCAGATGTGAGTCAACAACAGACTTTGTCACTTCAACCATGCTCCGTACAAATATGTTTAAATAAAATATTCCATAAAAAGTAACAACATCTTCAAATTATGTTACAATCACTTGTTATTCCATATAAATGCACTCATTTAGTTTGTCACATATATAAACAATACTAACTGTAAACACTTGACATCATATATGGCTATTCATCTGAATGACTAAGTTCCTTAAACACTTATAAGACAGGCCATGCTTAAAAAAATACTGAAGTGATCTTGTTAATTATCAAAAGGGGGCAGAATAACCCCTGGTGTGGGTAAGCAGGCACAAGGAACTTTCACACTTCATAGGAACATCATTACTTGGTTAGAACTAGTTTTTTAAAGGTCAAATGGCCATACAAGTTTCATCTGGATCATGAATTTCACAAGACTTGGCCTAAGCTTCTTAAACTTGAGAATTCACAGTCTCCAAGAACAAATCTCAATTTCATACTTATAATTATTTGGTTATTTTTTATGTTTAAAGACAAATTTTGACCAGATTTATTGACTCAATGATTTATTACTTGTATTGTCATTGTTTATCCATAATTAACATAATTAAGAAACGTCGAACTAACCTAAGACTTTGGTCAAAGTTTGCAAAAGAATTCTTTCAGCTTACAGACAAGCAAAAAAGGAAGCTAGAAAAATGTTGAATCATTTTTTGCTGCCAATATTGTAAACCACAAGATCATGATTAATGGCATGGGAACCAGTCTTCAGTTAAAAGTATGACAAGGTCATAAAGGGAACCATTCTCCTGGGAAAACTGATCAAAACCACAATAAATCAACCAATGATTCCACTT
This sequence comes from Lutraria lutraria, assembly GCA_964023205.1. Classification (NCBI taxonomy): domain Eukaryota; kingdom Metazoa; phylum Mollusca; class Bivalvia; order Venerida; family Mactridae; genus Lutraria; species Lutraria lutraria. The sequence continues at coordinate 36,501,628 of OZ026842.1, read as the reverse complement.
GAGTGCAGAAGGGATAGTCAACATCTTGTCAACCAAAAACACATAACAACAAATATCAAACAACACAAAGATGAACAACAACTAAAGGTTATGCCATCCTTAAGGAAACTTGTTTTGAAGAAATGCCAGGTCACAAAATACGCCCGTCAAAGGCCATAACTCCGAAGTGCCTGGGCCGATTGGGATGGTTATCGAACTTATTCGAGATCTCATGCCCATAAACATTTCCATACAGTTTGGTGAGAATACGAATGAAACTGTTTGAATTAGAGAGCAGACACCGTTGTGGACGCCACCCGCTGTGGGTGTTCCCATTATACGACCCGTTTTTCAAACGGGCGTATAAAAAGGCCCCTAAACAAATTGCTTAAAATTATCTCTTGGGTGAAATTTTGTCTTTAAATAAAAGAATCAGCATTCTGACATGTATTTTGGGTTAAATATAAAAAACAAATTGTAAAATAATATATTTTCTATAGCCTACCCACGGAAACTTTTCTGTGTAGGGTTACCGCAAACAAACATTTTTTTTCAGGATGTCCCAACACAAAGATGAAAAACAACAAAAGGTTACAATAAAGAAACATAACTCCCATACTGGACAGTACAATTAACATATAATGAAGCAGAACATATCGTTGATGTATTTGACTTGATTTTGTATAGCGTATGAGGTAATTAAACATCTAAGTCGATTTGCATTTGTTTAAGATGTGAAATAGTCATGAATGCTTTTCAATATTAAAAAAGATTCACGGAAGGGTACAGCCTGCCATGACTAGGAATCAAACCCCGATCTCCAGGTAACAAATCCAGCACACTAAGTTCTGGACCATGGCCACCAAGTATCAAGCATAAAGTGCAGACTTTATTATAAAGATTATAAGACAGAAAATAAACTGTTAATGCAACGCAAAACTTGAATTTCTTTTCTGACGTATTAGCACTGTCAAATTGAACATAATGAAATCAGGTGGGAAAGAGGGCCGGTACAATTTTTCTGATAGAGAAAACCTGTAAACAAAGGCCAGAAAAGGGAAAGAAATAATCTGGTGTATAAAATTCTGCATACAGAACAAAAGACAACATCAATTACTTGGCATCAGTTTCTGTCCATAAAAAACACTGTATGTAAACACTACAGAATGTCTGGCACTGAACCATAGTTGAGGTTCAAACAACCACTCAATCAATATTATTTCAGCATTGAACAACAATAAACCTGCAGTTACTGAAAACAATAATACAGTCAAACCTGAGGATAATGAATAGATGCTGGGTACCAAAGCTGATTTTATTGATGCAGAGTACCAGAGCACTGTTTGATAATGCAAGGTACCAGAGCTGGGTTTGTTGATGATAGGTTTGATAATGCAGGGTACCAGAGCTGGGTTTGATGATAATGGGTACCAGAGCAAGGTTTGATAATGCAAGGTACAGAGCTGGGTTTGTTGATGATAGGTTTGATAATGCATGGTACCGGAGCTGGATTTGATGATAATGGGTAACAGAGCAAGGTTTGATAATGCAGGGTACCAGAGCAGGGTTTGATGATGATAGGTTTGATAATGCAGGGTACCAGAGCAGGGTTTGATGATGAGAGGTTTGATAATGCAGGGTACCAGAACTGGTTTTGATGATAATGGGTACCAAAGCTGTTTTTTATGATGCAAGTTACCAGAGTAGGGCTTGATGAAGCAGGGTACCAGTGCAGGTTTTGATGATGCAGTGTACCTGAAGAAATATCAGTCGCATGCTGTTGAGTTGGCCTTTATTCAGAGGTTTATTTGGGACTGAGGTTATAAGATCTGTCTCCAAACTCATTTTTGCTTTTATTCTATTAGAACTGACCAATTAGTACATGTATGTTCAAGTACGTTGACAAATTGACAGGTATGTAGAAATTGGAGATCAGACAGCAATGGAATCTTTGACTTGTTTTTATTTACCTTTGAATAATGATGAGACCAATCTCAAGCTATATAACCTCATATCTTAGTTTATTAATTAATTTATAGCCATAATAAACACTACAAACAGCCTAATGTTCACATGGAGGCCTTTAAAACTGGCCATTAAATCAGAATTGACTTAGATTCCAAAAAAGAAAAATCATAATTCCCAGAAACTTGGCCTAGTAGCTGCAGCACTTACCATAAATCTGATAAAAAAGTATATTTCCTATTTCCTTCTTAACAATAGAATTTTCAGAAATTCTTATCTGCCAAGTATGAATTTTTCATCAGAAATGTCAAAAAGGCCAGACAAATTATGTGAATTAGACCACACTGAAATTTTTTTTTTCAAAATCTATGTAGCGACTTTTATGATGTTCATGATTGTATGTCCATCATTGAATCAGTTTAAACAATTCCCTGTCTACTTGTCACATTATAACTTTACTTTCTATGTATTGGTAAAAAGGTTTAAGTCTTTCCCTATTTTCTTAAAGGCACATTTAATGAAATATAGCCAAATTGTAAGTCCAGGTAAATTTTCACTATTCAGTGCAACCTCTCTAAAGCAACATCATTAGGTAGATTATGTTGCTCTAGAGAGGTTAAATTAATGATTAAATTGTGCAGTCGGATAAAATCATTCTGTTGTTAAAGGGAGGTTGTTCTTGAAGGGAGGGCTGCTCTGGAGAGGTTGTACTGTATTATAATGCACCACTGATTATCTTTTTTTTAAATGCGTCTAATATATAACAGTCCTTTCCACATTAATAATGTAAAACAAACATCTTTTCTGAGCAGCCTTGATTCTAATATTGATAAAATATTCCATGTTCATGTCTACTAAAGGGTAAATATTAGATTTAAGCACGAAATCTGAGATATGTAAATAATTTCCTGAGTTCAATACTTACATGTTATTACAGAATGCGTACATACTATATATATTCAGTTTCTAGGAAGTTTTTCAAGTCAGCATACAATACAGTCTATCCAGTAAACAAAGGCTGCAACATTTTCTAAAGTCTTTTACAGTCTATTTGAAAGATTGTCAGCTTTTAGCAGCTTGAAAAAATCAATTCCTTCTTAGTTCATATTAACTTCATTTTTTACCAGTCCATAATGGCTTATCATTTTTCATCAGACAGCTAAGGCAGGTAAAACAAGTTCTTGCAGATGCTGGTATAATCAGTATTTTAGCAAGCAGTTAATGATACCAGCTCTCCAGGATTTTGCACCAATAATGAACCTTAATTGTTCTCCCAAGTAACTGTCAACTCTACATGAATGATCAGTGATGGAGGGTGAATGATGTCAGACATCATGTCTTCAACCTAATCGCCACAGAGAACTTGTGCTGTGCACAGGGCTCGAGCTTAAACCCCAAGGTCCATAGACCTAAAGCTCCCCCTAGTGAACTAAATATGCAATCTTACTCTAACAAAGGGAGATAAGAAATATGACTTTTATGACCTTTCTTGGCTTGACCAAATCATTACAAAACAGGTATAAAATACAAGAGAAAAACTTGTTTAAACATCAAAAACCTTAACAGTATTTTCTGACTATAAAAGCTGCAAATGTTAACCAAGACAGTCTCCAGCACCTTAAAAGAAAACCTTACCAAACATGCGAAAAACAGCTAAGAAAAAAACTTAACTCAACTTAAAAAGTCAACAGCCTAATGCATTGATATCATTAAGAGATCACACAGGTTCTTGTTGAAAATATCTCAAATAATCACAGATACTGACAATAAGCATCTACTTACTCTGACAAATACAAGACAAGTTTATTTGAGAATAAATATCTATTTGACGATTTCAAGATGTTTCTGCCCTGAGGTACAAAAATGTTAAAACACACTCCAGTCGAAAATGCACGAAATTTCACAAAAATCTGGAGCGTAACCAAGCATAACTGTTTCAGGGTAATATAGTGAATGAAATCCTGGAATTTTGTGGAATATACTAGAGTGAAAGTTAACAAGAAGAAAAAACATTTAAAAAGAATTTAAAAGTTTTTCACAAATTTCTTCAACTTGATAATTATTTTTTTATTTTGTTTGTTATGTATTTATATATAATTTAATTATGCACAATACGTTCAGACCGAAAGTTCATTCAGGAAATTAGTTAATCTGATTTTGTTAAAGTAACAAGTAACCACTATCTCCCAATGCCTTTACGTAAGTCTATGAAAATTGTACACTATTGATCTCTCGTAGTCTGAAAATGCACTATTACAGACTAATTGATTATTCAATAAACTGACATCGTCAGAAAAGATCAACGTAACATGCTCCTCGTGTCTTCTGGGACAAAAACATGAAAATCTCTCTAGATCGGTACTATGGATCATATAAGACTTGATGCCGAGTTGGCGAATTTATGCAAGAAATATTGTGCAATATTAATAACAAAGACATGTTTATAGGCTAGTGGATGCAGACTTCTAAAAATACAATTCAATATCTGAAGATCTGTTATTATTATTGACAGAAAAACATGACTTAGCAATGTGTTTGTAAGGCCACACCTAAAATATTTCCTCCAGACAACAGCTTCTGTCAAATAGTTATCCAAACTTCATGAACAATTCATGAAGTATGCAAGAATAGTTCAAGAAAAATTCATGATTTCATGAATTCCTTTGGAATAGGTTGTTTTTAAGCATGGAATTTTACACTCACGTTGCTGTCTAATAATAATACCATGCAGTTTATACAAAAATCACGAACAGACAGATCTCTGACTTAATGGTAACTTTTTTGTTACTCTATATAAGTATAAAAACAAAACTGACAAAAGATACTCAAGAAATGGAGAACTTTTTGCCTGTAATTGTAATCTGTTACAACACACCTATTCATCATATTAGGAACCAAATTCGAACAACTAAAATCTTTAACTTACATTGGAAACCTTCATCACACTTTTTTATTTAGGTATGAAATGGATAAGGCTATACTAGTAACACATCATGGGTCTGGTGAAAAAATAACTTAAAATGAAAGGGTATAGTGTCTCAACACTGCTAGGGTCAATCTGGTTGAGCGCTTACTGTCTCTTGTCTGGAAATCAATAGGCCATATTAGCACCTCACTGCCACTTAAGTTTGAATCCCACATGGTATCCGACAAATTCCACAAGTATTAGGAAGCTGTCTGGCTTAGCTTATGGAAGGTCAGTGGTTCGAACAAGGTGTGTGCGTGGGACTACCATCACTTAAAGCTGCAAGGCATCAAATGACCCTGGCTGACCGATCATGACGTGTACCGTAAGTTAAACCCCATTGGAAAATAAATAATATCTCAACAAACGTCTTCCTAACAATTGCCTGAGATTATACGTAACCCTATCCACTATATTCTGAAAGACTAGCTGATCAGTACAGCGTTACACCGTAATAGAGAGTGTTAGGTCTCTAGATCTCAGGATTGTGAGTTGGTAACCCTGTTCTCAAAGACAATGTGGCTGAAAACAATATGTCCAAGGCTATGAATCCTCAACTGCTTATTCAAGTGTTTCATGTGAAGAAGTTTGTAAGTACAAATGTAATATGGAAGGGAAAAAACAGATACCCTCCCAAATTTCCACAATGTTTCCTCAGGTCCAAAACTTCAATTGACGTCCCTGACTTTGAGCAATTGGGTGAACATTCAGAATGAGATAAGCTCAGCCCAGAAATCATGATGTGCACATCATACAGTAGATCTATGCTTCAAAAACACTGAAAAACCTTTTCTACACTTCTTTATCATTTTGTTCATCAGACAAATTTGTCTGAATTTTATGTTGATTTGATGCCAACACCAGAACACTATATTAGAATCAGTTGATCATACAGCATATCAATTTACAACTATCTGTCTAAAATCAATTGATGACTCAAATCTGAATTATAACTAACCATGTGTTGCTGCCAAAACAAATTGCATCAAGACTATTGGCCACATCAACTGCAGCCACAAGAATATTAACCACTGTGTCTGTACACAACATATGACAACACGAATATTGACCACTGCTAGTACACAAAATATGACAACAAGAATATTGACCACTGCTAGTACACAAAATATGACAACAAGAACATTGACCACTGCTAGTACACAAAATACGACAACAAGAATATTGACCACTGCTAGTACACAAAATATGACAACAAGAATATTGACCACTGCTAGTACACAAAATACGACAACAAGAAAATTGACCATTGTAAAAAAATACAGGTCTAGAAAAAGAACAAAAGTATGAATTATGAAATAGGAGAAAAAAAATATCAGGAGTGAAAAAATCTGGGATACACAATTTTACAGGAAATCAGACACAAATCTGGAAATGCTTTTTTATCGCAGAGCAGCCAAGAGGGATAATAGATAGTGTTAGAAACAAATTACTGGTAAGACCAACTCTTAATGATATGCCTCCAGCTGATAAGCCAAGCATTCTTTACATAGTAGAAACAACATTGAATGAGTGTAGGAGCAAATCTTAACATCTTAATACAAACATTCAGGTGTTCTGCAAAATCTATCAGTATTTTTATGAAGATTTACACATGTACTTGATTTACTCCCCCCCCCCCACATTTATCAGTGTTTGGTTAAGGCCAGAAAAAAATAGTCATGTTCGTCGTTTCACTGCCAAATCTAATTTTAAACACCAAGCCCTAAGTTTCTAATGTTAAGCAATATCCAAAGAATGCAAGTATTTGGGGACAAATTGTACCTCTAGATTACTAATATCACTATAAATATGTTAAAGTACAAAAGAACAGTTTCAGAGACCTAACTATCCCGTTTTCCTTGGTCAAATAACCTAAAACATAACGTTTGTTTTACTTAATATTAGTAAATAGAAGTATAGTTCGATAGAAAAATGTTCAAGGTACATAGAGAGAAATCCTATGTCATTTGTCCTGAATGACATAAATTTCAAAGAAATATTTGAGCTACATGTCATGTAAGAGTGGAAAATAGTAATTTCCAGCCTTTGATCAGACAAGGAATTTACACTGTGAGTAACTGTGACCTACTGACCTCAAAATTGATGACCATCCTCGTAACCAAGTCTGGTACCATAGTCCAGGCATTTGTGTTGAAGGTGAACTCAACACTTTGACCTTTGACATACTGACCTAAAAATCAATAGGGGTCATACATGTCTACGTGTGATGACCAACCTCCCAACCAAGTCTGAGGACCAAGTTAGACCCAATTCTCTGGTTATTGGTCGGACAAAGTTTTTGTCACTGTGAAAGTGACCTTTGATGTACTGACCTCAAAATCAATATGAGTCATCTCCATGTGATGACCAACCTCCAAACCAAGTCTGAGGAGCTTAGGCTTAGTATATTGTGAAACTGTCGAACTACATCAAGCATGTAATATTGTGATAGTTGAGCATATAATCCCCCATTCATGACTTCCAATCATACTATAATTATTTCAACTATCATCTATTCAAATCATTATCAAAAATTGTCACTGTAATTTCCTGTCATTGAAGTCAAGCCCTGTGCATACAAACATATCTACAAATCACAAATCATGCAATTCATTAATTTCCACAAGGATTACAAAATGTGGAGACAAAACATATGGCTCTTAAGCACATGCTCACTGCAAACAAAGGTACAGAATGTGTATTGAAGCATATCAAATAGCAGACTGGAATGCAAACATTTGAATCAAGTACACATGAGGATTCAACACTTTTTTCATGAACATATTGAATTGGTAAATTAAGATGGCGCAATGGGCCAGTGAGACTTTTTATCTATAACATATCAGCAACAAAGTATGAAAATTAGCAATTTAGAGATTTTTTTTAGTTTTATTCCCTCATTTGTGTGTATGAAATGCTATCTCCATTCTAATTACTATTTTTTTTAAATTGTTGGCACGGAAGCATTTAGCCGCATATGGTTGTTTCTGTTATTTTCAGGAGACTTAGAAGTTTGTTCGGTGTTCTGTTTTCACAAAAAAAACTCACAGGGAGAATTGTACGTTTAGTTCAGTAATTTACTGCATGAGATAAGCTACAACAACAGATCACGATAAATTTGCTGTGAAATTGAAACAAAAAATTTTTATGCATCCAATATCATGCAGACATATCATTTTCAACTACAATTGAATCCAATAAAAAGAATTGGTGTCTTTATAGAATTAGGCAACATGAAATAAATTCCTGAATTCTCATCCCTGCATGAACAGCTCAAAATATTGGTCCGTCAAGAAAAAAATTATTTCGAAAATAATGTGTGCCTAAGTTTCTATCTATAAATCCAAGTAGGAAGGCCAAGTAAAAAATTTCTTGTGAGCAATTATTGACACTTCATATGTCTATTAGAATTAAGCTTCTGAATTGTACATGCAGTCCTTCATTACCAGTTTACAGTTTATTTATACTCTCAGCACATGTATACATTATGTGATATGATTTTACAAGTATCAGCAGAAAAGGGTAAACATAAGATACATGTAGTACCGTAGTTGTATTGATAAAGAAAACAAAGTCCTATAATTTTTTTTCAAACATTAGATTAGAACCAAGTTATCTATTTTCTTCAGCCTAATAACTTCTGTATGTTAATTGTACAGGGTCTAATACCAGTTTAAACCCACAACCTTAGACCAGCAGTCCTGATTTCAACAAACTGAGCTATTCGAAAGAATTCACAGAATTGGAAAAATCAACATTAAAATATTACTCAAGCACAGCCAAAAAGGACCCTTAATGGCTCCCAAAGATTAACCTTAATGGCCCTCCTAAAGGACACCTATAAAATTAAATGCCATAATGACCTTTAAAGTCCAGGTACATGTAGGTCAGGGTTTTTATCAATAATTGATTGCCAAGGAAAACTATCGGGTGGAATGACAAAATAATCAGTTACAATCCCCAAAGATTGAAAATTTTAAGTATGATACTTAAGTAGGCCCCCCCCCCCCCCCTTTGACCCCTGGCCAAATCTTTATATTTTTTTGTAAGAAAACTCTGGCTGGTGCCATCCATACTGACCTCTTAACATCTAATTTGCATTGAGAAGAATTTTTACAATAGGTTAATTTTAATTTTTGAGTACATTTTATGATGCAGGCATCCAACACAGTCATCATTTTTATTCCTCATGAAATCACTTTCAACTTATGCCAAAGATATTTATCTAAATATGACACAAAACAAACAAAGAATGAGTCCCAAATGAATTGTTCAATTGTTGGGTGTAAATAGTCAGAAAATTAGTCTGTATTTATAGACAATGACCAAATAACATCTGTATTGACTAAGTGAGTAAGTCTATCTGGATAGACAGTCTATGTGACTAACAAAGACAAGAAATACAATACTGATGAATATTACTCATACAAAACACAGCAGTTTCTATTCCAGTGTTTCTTTTGGGGGACTGATTTAGGGCCAAAATACGAACCCATTGCCCTGCCTGAAAATACATATTTTTCCCCTGAAAGGCTGAATTCATAAAAAATTCCTCTTCAGTTGAATTTTGTTTTCTAGAAAAAAACTGAACTCTGAGTTCTAGCTATGATAAGTCCATGAAACGGGTCCCAGGTCTTGAACCAAAGTAGGGATTTTGCATCACAAAATACGTCATTTGAAACAAAGGCAACTGTCCCTGATTGAACATCCATGACAAGTTAACCTCATCTCGGACAAGCATGACCTTATCCACTCATTTCATGTAACTACATGTACCACAATACAGTAATTTTTCACATTCAATATCTTACAGTATAACTCTAACAGGGGTTTTCTTTATTATATAGTTATGGTCTTTTAAAGGCGCCATCCCCTCCGAAAATTTCTTTAAATTCATGCAATTAAAAATCATTTTCCCTAAATTACCAATTTGTTCCTTGGAATTTCATTCCTCAAAATTGGTTTCAGGAGAGAATTTTACCCCAAAAGTGACTTCAACCAACTACAGTATATCATCCCCATATTAGGCCTTCCCCAAAACATAAAGAAATCTCCTATCTAAATTACATAACAAGAGTTCCATCCACAATGGCTTGTGTCATAACTAGTGAATAACAATTAAAATCAATCATAGACATACATGGTTGATATGCAGAAACTAGAGAAATGCACACAATCATGTTATTAACAAAATCGACAAAACAGAATCATTTGTTGTAAATCGGTAGGAAACTTGAAATAATAGGACTTGAGGCAGAATCATCAATATTGTATAGAATCACACATATTATAAGCTTCCATGATAATTATACAGAATCAAGAATAATTATGATACAATCAAGGCCTATATTGAAAATATGATTGTTTGCCCTTTAGCGACCCTGAATTCTAGAAGACGCTTGGTGGGTATGAAAAAGTATTTTTTCAATTTGAATTTAACCTTTTCCTAGCATGAATTTGTACTTCTTTAATATCTAAAAGCATTATATAGCCATTTTCTGCAGAAAAAAAATCTCCTAGATATGGCAAAAATGATTTTTTAAGTCAGTCATGAAAAAGCAAATAATTTTTTTTTCAATTTAAGCCTATGACTTGGTTGCAGTTGATGCAAAATACTATCTGACTTCTGTCCTCCTCAAAGGTCTGGTAAAATATAAGGAATTACTAATCCTCATGTCCAGTAAAATTTCAGTGAATATTTTGGATCAGTACTATTTGGTCCAGTCCAGTATTGTTTTCAAGTTTGTAAGTCCTCTGGTCAGGTAATACTAATAATTTCAAAGGTTCATTGACTTTCACATAAGCTGTGCTTGCCTGATACATAATACTTGACATGATAAAGTGCAATCTTATGCAGGTCTGGAGCTATTTTTACTCATCCCATACATTGAACAGGTAGCTTTAATCTCAACTTGAAACCATCAAAGACAAATTCTTCAAAATATATACATCAACTATGAATGATAAACCATTAAATTCTTTCCACACAGCAAGTCCAAATAAAAAAATAAACCTTAGTGTAAATATGCATTATGTACAACACAAACAATCCATCCCATTTAAAAAGGCCCTCCCTAAAAAATGTTTGCTTTGTGGTTACGCGACCCAAACCTGCAACAGTTGGTAGGTACCCGGTACTGGGTAGAATTTTTTTCAAGAACATTATAAGCATGTATGGAAAACAAAAGATGTTATATCAAGGAGTTTTGTGTGTGATTTTTTTGAGGGTCCAGGGATTTTATTAACAAGTCAGTTGCTAAACCGCAAATCAACCATTTTTTAAGGACAGCCTAATTATACAGTTCGATGATTAATCAATGTTTGTTTTCTATGATTCATCGCTCATTTACACACAATGGCAAATTATCAATACAACAGAAATACAAACACAGAGAGACAATAAAAGATATAATTAATTGCTATTCATACTGTGTGTATCATCAGTGTAAAAGATAATCTAACTCCAGCATTTTCATTTTGGGGGAGGGGGGAGGGAGGGTAGGAGGACTTTAGCCCAATTCTCCTGTCTGAATTTTTTCCCCAAATAATCGGGGAAAAAATACCCTATAATGAAACACCTGTTGGTAATTAAGATATTTTGAATAGTAAGATTTAAAAGTTCTACTCACTTTTCGGTGTTTTCATTCTTTTCTTGTCATCTGGTTCCTTTGGTAGAGGCTTGTTTTCTTGTGGTAAATTGGCACTAAAAGAAATTATAATAAACCAAATAAACAGAAATATTGGCTATTATAAACTGCCTGTTTTCATAAAAAAATAATTTCGAGGGGGGAGTGTTCAAACTTCCAACCGTTTTTCAGCTAATGAGAGATATAAACTACAATTCAACCAACCAGTTTTCCAGGATTCTTTTCCAGTACCAACCTTGTTCTTCACAAGTGATTGCCAATCAATGGTAATTTACGGTAATACCAATACACAGAAATCTCTCAGGTCAGTCAAGATAAGCCAGTGAAATATGGCACAAACCAAACTTGTATGGCATTGGGCTCATTGTATTTTTTTTAAAGTTGCCACATATTCTTTAATTTGGATTGTTTAAGGTTTATATATATATTGCAGAAAAAAAATGTTTAGATTAGAAGTAAAAAATAGAATAGATTTTGCCCTACCTACATGTACCTACTTTTGTTTGGTCACATAACCCTAATTAACAGGCTATACATGACTACCATTTTAAAGCCATTTAATATGTACCAAGATCTACATAATATATTTATTTATAAGTGATCACATGATACCATAATATGATAATATACAGTAGTATACAATTTAAAAATAAAAAACATAAACGCTAACAAAAACACCATCCAAACTAATTACTGTATTTTCATTTATTTTCGTTGGGCTCAATTTTCGTGGTTTTTACTAAAATGGCTATTTCATGGGGACATAAATTCCGAAGATTTAGATTTTTGAAAAGAAATGCTAGGCTAGCGCTAGCCGATCGCCAAATCGCTATTGGCGAGTCAAAGTCTAATCTGGCGAGTTAAAATTCTCAAATGGGCAACAAAAATCGCCAGACAATTTGCTATTTGGCGATTCTAACAGGCCTGGATAATCCAATACTTTAATCTCAAATACGCACTTTTACACTGCAAACAGCAGTAATATGTGTGACAAATGATGCATGTCGATTGTTTACATCTATCAACACCAATTTTAATTGCCCCAGGCGGTCATTCATAATGCAGATGACTCTTCTATCAAAACAATCGCGAGTGCATCGTGGTAATGAATAAAGTCTGTACCATACCGGTACAGTCCGGGTTGTATTTTCCGAAAATTGCTTTGCACTTTACTGAACAATTTCGGGTTTTGTAAGTTTATATTGACAATTTACTACAAAAGTACAATGTCATGTTGAATTTAGCAGTATGACCAACAAAATATAAAAAAACTCGTTAATTTTCAAGCATGGTTGTTAAACTTATACTTCCGTGAAGTATACGAATTTCGGACAACAAATTTCGGATAACAGCATTTATTGAGTAATTTGTGTAAACCTGTTCTATTTGTTAATGTTAAATGTGGTATATTATCCTTGATATATGATAATATGGCTCACATTTATGATGAAATCATCATTTGCCAGGGCAGCAGTGTTACTGTTAGTCTTATGAAAATCATAATGCAGTTTTAATGCTGGATTGATTATTATAAGTTCATAATGACATCACCATTTGAAATTTAATAATATTGCAGCTCAACAAAGTAAAAGGTGTAAGAGCCAAACAACTGAAGTTACCATCTGCAATTTTGTAAAAGAGATTCATCTCCTTTTCGTACCAAACAACACAACTCACAAATAATTGATAGTCATGTTGATATGCTTTTGGGTGTATAGATTTGTTTCAAGACCAAATCTGAGCAAAACTCATGCCTAGATAGCCAATGCATCTAGATAATATCAATTACTTTGCTGTTGTTTAAGTATGTCAATGTCTCATGTCTGAAAGAGTACATATAAAAGCAACATCTAAATAGTTGCAGCATGTCAAAACATAAATAAACCAAATGACTTCATTGCCCATAAAGTCCAGAGAATGCCACGGAAAGTGTCAGTGCAGTAACAGGCACATAAAGCCATATTAAGTGGTAATTGAACTGGTCTAGTAATTAGCCAATCAGAATGTGACCTGATTTGATAAATGCAGAGAAAACTAAAACTAGCTGTATATACCAATAAGTCTTGGTTGACATGCCCAACATTTTCCTTTGGTTTTAAAAAATTAAATACTGATCTGGCTATTAAGAAATCAGGGTTAATAGCCAGACGATTAAATGTCTGGCTACTAAGAATTTTTGGCTAGCGCTAGCCTAGAAATGCCTTATCTCTGCATTTTAATTTGTGGGGATTTGATTTGTGGATGAAAATCCCAAATGAAAATGAATGATACAACAGAATAGGAAAGACAGAACAGGAAAATTCTTCACTCAATGTGAATTGTGATTCTTATTTTCCTCCATAAATACGATAACAAAAATTAACCATACATACAAAGAGGTACCAAGTACTGCACATATAATACCAGAAATAAAGAATCATGAAAAAATATCATAAAAATGCACTTGTGTACAGATGCAGGGAAAATAAAACTACTAATACAATATGAAACTCATAAAAATACCCTACAAGTAACAGACAAAATTCAGGTAGCAAATTGGACCCAAAATAGATAAATAATTAAAGCAGAAAAATGGGCCCAATAAGTGAATAGCTCAACTGAAATAATAAGAAAGGGTTCACTGAAGCAAAAATCACAATTATTTATAAGATGGTTATAATTTACTCATAACCATAAAACTGACAGGGTGTCACCTGCCAATCAAACAGTTCAATCAATAATACAATAATTGTTTGTGTTTATTTTTTATTGTCTGAATTCAATGACTGCATTAACTGGGAATTTCATGAAATTTGATATCTGGTAGCATGTATAATATTACCTCTATATAGTTAAAATGTAATAACAAAATCTAAATAAAAATATGTCTCAAGTTCAAATTCAAAATTACCAGGGTGGAGTCTTGAAAGAATTCTAATACAGCAGCCTTGTTACTGGTTGTCAGATTAATTGAACTAATTTCAGAATAAGGCTGTGACAATTTTAAGACAGACTTTCAACAGTGCCCAGGGCTTGACAAATCCACTCATCTGCATGTAATTATGAGTAGAAATTGACTCAGGATGAGTTGACATTGCTGTAAAAGTAGTTAAAATTCTAAGCTTGTGGTGTAGCAGGACGAGTGGCCTGAAAAAGATTTATCAAGCCCTATGGCCAATCTCAAAGTCAAAAGCTCCAATTTTTAGTCTCTAAGCACTGAGTAAGCTAAAATAAATATCAACAAGGACTGATTGTTAAAACTAAACACAGAATTTTGAAGCTTAGTCACAGAATTAAGCATCATGGATGGTCAACTTAAGGTCTTTAAAAAAATATAATAATAAATAATGTTTTTCTACTGTACTTGATATATGAAAATACTAATTTTGTGATCAATTGTACAAAGTAACATTTATTTGTCTGTAAGCCAGAAAAGTGGTTTCAGTCACAGTCGATCTGTCATCTTGATGTCCTAGTCAGACACTTCTATACATTGTACATATGTAAGTGTGTCAGACATACATACCTTGTACTAGTGAGCCTTACTGGTGGTGCCGGTGGCTTGTCTGTCTCCTCAAACTCAGACATGTTTAATCTAGAAACAAAATAATTAGCAAGTTAAACACAAGATTATATAATATTGGACTAAAGACAAGACACCTGTATTAAAGTCAAATAGAGTGAAAAAAAATTGTGTAAAAATCTTTAGGTCCTGACTGCCTTAATTGGATCCTGAAGGCTGGTCATATTAATTATAATATTATTATCAAATAAATTCAAAGACATGTACCCTAAGCAAAGAAGGTATTATATCACCTGACATCCGAATAAATGAATAATTCTAATTTTATGTTTCTTTATTCACACACTGTACATACTCTGTCATAAATCAACAACTTAAATTTAGTTTCCTAAATAGTTAATGTTTTACAACAACAGATGTACACTCTTAAAATTAAATAAATAAAGGTTAGTTTAAAAAAGGCTAAGAAAATCATATATCTAATGATTTATAATGGTTTGAATACTGCACCTACATAAATTTGTACTATCAGTAAGACAGTCCATCTACAAGCTAAATAAACAACCAACCTTAAATTCATAACATCCATCACATTTTTACAAAGGCCATAATGTTTGTAATTTAGAAAGATAATATTTAACTGTAGTTGCATATGTATATGATTATCATTATATAGATCATAATGATACTTATATAGAAAATATGACAAAAATGTCTTTCAACTTCAGACAATCCCTGGATATGGGAGAAAATGGTAAAAAATATGTTGAACACAAAGTCAAATATATCTACATCTGAATCATTAACTGGTCATGTACCTACGACAAAAATAATCCAGTAAATTCATGAAATATTCTTGAAGTAGTACTAGGTCACCTGAGTCTGAAGTCATGAAAATATAGATCTGCGAGTAACATTCAACTTCTCGAGTTCTTCAAACAAAATATATATTTGTATTAGTACTATTACTACTAATAATAATTACTATGAATAAATTTAGATATAATTGTTTTTAGATATCATCATTCAGTTCACATGAAAGTAAAGCCCTCACATTTTCAATCAAAACTTGTATCACAAATTTAAAACATAGTAACCACAGAATTACTAAATTCAATTATTTCAAGAAGTCCAGTTATTTACTAATTGTAAAAATTTAGACGACACCATTTAGACTAAACAATGTTTTGTCATATTTTTCCAACTAAATACTAGCTCCCAGGGTAAAGATCGCATAAAATTTATACCAAATGACAAATATTATTGATTTCTGGCAAAAAACAAAGCTTATTCATGGAACATAAAAGAATGACTAATAGCCCAGCCTCCTCAACTTTTCTCTCTTATGTCAATAAGCGTCTGAAAGATCGTGATCAACGAGCAACTTTTTGTTCAATGCACGCTCGCCCGGCCGAAACGTCCATTGTTTACAGGTTTACTGTAACTCAGTCAAAATTTATAACATTAATTAAGTACTTACCAAAGAAAACGGAAAACGTATCCGGAAATAACTTGAGATCCAACTTAAAACTTCTTCATATCTACACTAAGTTTCCGCTATGATTAAAGTCTCGCGATATTTGACTCAGACTTAAACGAGACTAGAGTCGAGGGAGAGTCTCAAAACAATTTTCGATGGCACCGATTAGTGTATTCACGGGCGGTTTGAGTAAAACCAAAGACCTATACATATGTATGTATAGGTCTTTGGTAAAACTATATCAGGGATTCGGCATAATGTTTGTGGTTCCTTACACGATCTAAATTTTATTCCGTTTGGATATTAAATACAATCATTCTCTTTACATAATATTATATGTCACGACAGATGCGTAGCGTTAATTATAATAATATGAAGTTATGCGTATCAACTGGACGAACCGGACGCCGTGTTACCTATTACACAGTCCGTGCATCCTTGACAGAGTTTAATAGTTCTCGAATAGTTCAGAAAATCAAAGGTCTATAGGTGAGAGGGGGGGGGGGAATTGATTCTTTGGACTTACACTACATGTGAATATATATACTACATCAAAGACCAGATTCTGACATGAAAAAGAGGTGTTTTTACAGTGACGGACTTGTATATAAATGAATTAACGTCCTCTTAATTCAAACCCCAACGTACGGTTCAGTCTCCCAATGGGGCCATGACAAATGGGTTATATTTCACATGATTTCAATGTATGTTACCATCATATGGATAACATATACGATTCATTTGTATAGTTACTTCGGTATTATTTCCAGCAATATATATTGGAATGTATTATTCAAATTCGGTTACCATTTATATAGCGAAGGGTTTGGGTTTTTTTTCATTGAATACTTTTTTTGACGAGTTCGTAACTACAGTAATTGAATGAAATATAATACTTAAAGGTTGTTCATGATTTATAATCGTCGGTAAAATTGTTATTAACTTGGCTTATTGTAGAGTCATGAATATTACGTTATAATTATAACGTAGGTCTTTGATTATAAATATATATTAATAATACGTGACACTGTCTATCTAATATCAATATTTACCATATTGTAAACGAGATAAACGTATTCAAGTAAATACCAGAGGTGTATACATGATTATAAATACTAAATATAGGTCCTTGATTTTACCGTGTTTTGAAATACATGTATATATATCGATTGCACAACTACCTGAAATGTAGTGGATCATTTCCGCCTAGCTAGCTGAAAAAAAGCTAATCGTACTTCAATACAACGAATGAGTTAAAATATAATTTAATGCAAGTGTCTCATTATTCAACCGCAACTTTAGTCTTGATAACCAGACTTATAAAATTGACTTTATGATAATATATGATATATACACATGTATATTTGTATATGTAAAACGTCATCTCTATTTTTAGACCTGGTCGTATATAGTTAAATGTTCATTATACATTCTACCCATTTAGTTTGTTTCTGTCAATCTGGACACATCGTATTTTGTGTGTGTTCATTTTTGGCTAAAACTTCGACATAATCGTAAGTACGATGTACACGAGTATATTTGTCGGCATGGAATACAATTAAAATGACTTAATTTAGTTATAAATATGGACGTATGAAGAAATGTTTGTAAACAATAGAAAAAAATCCAACTTTACGTATTAATGTCGAAGTTAAATATGGTCGATCTTCGATATACATGTAGTAATTATAACATCGACCGTGGTACTCAAAATTAAGCTGTATACATTTATGTAATATAATAAAATTATGTTAAACAATAAAATGTACGTGTTTGTGTTTTATCAAAATTTCACATGTTCTGAGTTAATCACTTTTGTTATGTATATGTCTGTGTTATGTATATGTCAGTGTTATGTATATGTCAGTGTTATGTATATGTCAGTGCTATGTATATGTCTGTGTTATGTATATGTCAGTGTTATGTATATGTCAGTGTTATGCATATGTCTGTGTTATGTATATGCTTGTGTGATCCGAGATTTATTTCGTAAATGTAATAATAAAATGGGTAAGTTAATTCAAGGGAATTATTTGATTTATCGATCGATCGATTGGAAACAAGAACATTATACTATTGTTGGAAAGAATAAATGATTGATTGAGCGACCAATCAATCGTTGGATCGATTGATAGATCAACTGATTAATTGTTTGGTCAATTATGATACTATTCTTGTTTATTAGTCATTAATTGTTATTATAATTATCGAAAGTTGTTCATATAAAAATAAAATATATTAATAAATTCGGTCGCTTACTGAAATCTCTTGTTTTATTTTAATTGTTGTTTATATTATCTAAATACAATGAAGATATCACATATATGTGAACAATTTTAATATGATACATGATCGTGTAAGAGAAATCATGTATAGGAAAGTTTATTTGTTTTAGGGAAGAAAAGATCATGTTGATTCACGGGAAACTACTCGTGACAGAACATGGACTTATGCTGGACGAGGTAAAGTCCCTTCTCCAGAAAGCGCTGAGGCGCCAGGAACACGAGTTGACTTTTAAGGCAACCAAAGAGCTGATGAGTGGTGGGAAAGATCAGCCGAAATTTCCGAATATTATTATCTTCATGTTTGAAGATCACTGTTTGAATCACGTGACGATGTTTGAGCGTTTGTACAGATTGTACGAAAAGAAGGACAAACGCGCGTGCGTGGAACTGATCTCGAAATGCTACACAAGTAGATTGTCGGCTTGTTTGCAGGTTGTAGCCATTAGTGACAAGTATAGAAATTACGAAGCATTCTGGTGCAATGATTTCTCGTCCGAGTCAGATCTGTGTGGTCTTGTATCATCAAAGATTCCCGGCGTTAACGGCGACCTTCTGTTGCAGAATTTCGTTAAGCATTGGCGCGAAAAGAATACAGCCGCGCTTATCAGCTTGTTCGGATTGTTAAACATGGCTGTAAAGGTAGAAGAGAGGCCTCTGACAAAGAAGGGACTGAGCGTCCTCCTGGATAAAACAATTAAAAAGCCATCTCTGTATCACTTGGTACTCTCGGTGTTGAAGAAAAACACAGATGATGACTACATGAAACGCGTTATCAGC
Source organism: Lutraria lutraria (assembly GCA_964023205.1). Taxonomy (NCBI): domain Eukaryota; kingdom Metazoa; phylum Mollusca; class Bivalvia; order Venerida; family Mactridae; genus Lutraria; species Lutraria lutraria. The sequence continues at coordinate 36,482,028 of OZ026842.1, read as the reverse complement.
ATCTGTTTCCGGTTTGCTTCGATTCCAAACGTCAGCGTAGGTCTGATTACGATAAATGTTTTGTCTCAACTGTTGTATCAAGATCTGGTTACAAGTCAACCTATTCCTGAGATAAAAGACTCGGTAGTTGATTGGAAGAAAGTTGGAGTCCTAGACGCAATGCCATCATGGGCAATAGATAAACATACATACAGAGGGAAGTTTGGAAACTCTTCAAAAGAACTCTTCAGAAAGAAGTACAAACAGATTAAAATGTCGGAAGAGCAATTGGAAGAATTCCATGGTGAGCGTCCGAAAGTAGATATTAAGCATTTCTTTGATGTTGGAACGTTGTGCAAGAATGAAATTTTGCCTGACAATCCTTACTGGGAGGACACACAGTTGCAGTATTTAAAACAAACGAAGCAGATGCAGAAATGCGCCAAAATGACCGCAAAATATTACTACGATATTCGGGACAGTAAATCCGTTGTTTTGTAAACTCGGACAAAAGAGATATGGAAGAACCGTCCGTATCGAAAATACAGAAAGGAAAGAGAAAAAGTGTTACAATGCCGGAGCCTGAACAACCTAACAAGAAAGTGAAAATTGAGAAGACTAAACCTCTTGCAAAAGATACTTCATCCTCGGCGTCGACTAGTTCTCAGTGTGAATCTCCAGTAATACCAACTGGTCCACTATTGCAGTTGCCAACCGGAAGTGGAAAGGTGTACACGATTTTAGAAGATCACAGAATGAGGGTTATGAAGGGGCCATACAAGACAAAAGAACGACAAAACTTGTGTTTATTCTATCACAAAGCGATGAGAAAAGTGTTTGGCGATTGTCACACATTGAAAATCAAAGAAGAAGGGAAATACTTGGTGTTTCCATTACTGAATTCCGTAGGCGCATGCTTGACTATAGTACATCGAGCTTTCTATGACTGCATTTCAAAAAGAAGCGTAAGTGAAGAGAATGGAAGATTTGTTGAGAGGTCGTCGCTTGGACTCATACAGTTGCATAAACTGAACGCGAAAACAATGAAGATATTGCCAGTCTCCATATGGGCCCATTTTGTATGGCGCTATGTTTTAAACATAGGAGATTCTGGGCTATACAATGCCATAGCAACGGAAGATTTGACATCGGTATATGGAATCGATATGGAAGAAAGGCGTGGTTCTGTGAAGGGCAATGATGTCATCAATATGATGTTTACCAAGCTACCAAGAAAGGATTTGGTAAAAGAAATCGAATCTGCAATTTTAACAGATATTGAGAAGTTTCATGATCTCATAAGTATAGATGTTGACTACGAGAAACTCAAACGCCTTTATGAACACTACGGGTTAAAAAGCGAACATGAAATGTGTAAGGAAAGAATTAGGACAATGCTCTCGTGTGTCGACAGAATGTGTAGAAGGGAATGTGGTATCTGAATATGTAAGAAACAGTTGAATTGAATGTTTGGCTGTGAAGACCATATTCTGATGGCAACATAGATCCGTTCGATTCTTTAAGACTCAGTATTTTCCTTTTACAAGAATAATTATGCTTGGTTGTATGTTTTTTTTATACTGGCATGTGTTGTGGCTGTTTTAGCATGTGTGATACTTTCATTGTTGGGATGCGTCACGGTATGAAGTTGTTAAAGAATATAATTATTATACGGTGTATTTTTGTATTTCTTGTTTTTTTTTTTTTTAAATTGTTTTTCAGTGTATTGTATATATATAAAATAGACTCCCGTCTATCAAGTACACGGATGAGATGAGAAAGGATGAACAAAATTGTATATAATAAAATTTAAAAAAATATATGATGTATCACGTAATTAATACTAGTATTTGTTATCTGTGTCTTAATTTCTATTTCATGAATGAGTAAAAGCTGTAGTCTTTGAATATCTAACTTATCTTGGGATGCAGCTTTCTCATTAGTCAATATTAAGGTTCTGCTCTGAATTTTATGGCTGTTTTATTTGAAGTCTAAAATCCATCAACCATTTGACTACATGTATTTATTAAACTACTTACTCATGACAAGGTCATTGAATAATTGAAATGTATTTATAGTACTTTTGGGAAGGTGGGATGTTTTATACATTACATATATATGTGCTTTTTAGTCCGAGTAAACCGTTATCTTTTCTTATATCATAGACACATTACATAGAGCTTTATCTATTTTATAAATGTTTTTACAGATTATTTTGTATATCTTGATTGTTGTTCTTTTAACTTGATTATTATGAAACATATTGAAATTATGTGTACATTTGTCTGTTTAACTTCCATGTTTTTGTCATTAAATATCGAACAAACCCTTTTGTCTTTGTCATTTTTATTTTTTTATTTTTTGGCCGTTTATTATTATTGAGACTGGGATGAATATTTTACTCATTCATTAATCTCTTTCTAGTATGGTCCTTCTGTTTGCGTTACCAAGATACAAACTTAATTACCAATGTTCCTTTAAAAAACAATACAGTAATCCAAAGAAGAGTTCACACAAAAGTTTATATTTTTCGTAGACGGAGGCTAGATTCTCTTGTGAATCTGCCTTTGTCAGCATCAGGTTTGAAGCTCGCTATTGGATATCATCATGGATGAACATAATGTGCATGGATTGCAATTGCTGCAGCTGACCGTTGATATTGTTGCTTTTTTAATGTAATACGTGAAATAATATGTTAATATTTGCGCATTACAATATGAAACTATGAAGACAATATGCTAATTACACCATAAAAGTTGTGTGATATGCGTAAGTATAAAGTGGTAACAATAAACGAACATTTCTGAACAACGAATACTTACAATAGAGAAACATACAAATAAACAGTTATGAACGAACAATAAACAAACCGAGACGGAAATACGAGAAAAGTGAGTGTGTCACAAACAACAAATGAAACAGAAAAAACGCCAAAAAGTCTTACTAGCTATTTGTTGTAATTAGTTTCACGTTTTTGTTTTGAGTAGCTATATTCTAAAACTTCATGCCTGTCTTCGTGTAATGTGGATGGGGGGATTTTTTTCAAGGAACTCTTGCTAATCTTTATTCAGTATGCATGTACATAAAACGTAAAACTACCACATACATAATTCTCACATCTAAAATATTTACCTCCCTTGGCGGCCATCTTTGATTTTTCTAGATATAAGATATATTCATAAGTGACAACCACATTTTCTTAAACCTGATGTGCTTATGACATTAACAACTTCATGATAAAGTTATGTTTTATAAACTGAGTTGTTTAATAACCAATTTTCTGATTCCTTCTATTACGCGCATAAGAAATTTGCCATCAAAGATGGCTGCCAAGGGAGGAAAATATTGTAGTTGTGGGATCTACGTATTGCTAAATACAATCATTATCAAATCGAATCAAATGTACGTTTATTCACATCTCCACACAAAGGTATGAAACGTATAATAATCAAAATACAAAATTTAACAAGAAACCATTGGTGCTAAACATCAAAGGGCGCCGAAAAATGATTCAATAAACAGCACATTTTGAAATTCATTATTTATACAAAAACAAACATGTAGTCGATTATCAATGTGATCTTCAATGTTCTATAAAACAGCATGTTGATAGCCCATACAGTATGAACACAATGAACGTACCCATATAAAACTTCATGTAAGTATACACGACTGGGAACATTTCAAACTTAAGTTACTGAAATTGAATTCATACCCATCACAATGAGCAGTGATGAGTCTGATTCGAATTTCGTGAAATTATGAAATGAAATGAGACAGTGTCGTCTATAACTATAAACACGTATGTATAGCAATCACTACAGTCAGACTGAGCCAGTAAGTGTCAATTGGAATAAGAACGTGTCCCATTTCCCGACTACACGGGAAATTCCTACGAATGACGTAATCGGACTGGAACTCCCAATAATTTTGTTCGTATTTTCTTATACGATTCCTCTGATTAAATAGTAGTAATAATAATGTTTTTGCCGTTGATAAAATATGCTCAGGTAAGGTTGCAGTTTCTTTTTATCTCACCAGCAACCGAAGAAAGCCGAGTAAACGTTCGTAAAATAGTATAGACTGGATCACTGCATAGCAGAATCTCAATCGCTCAGATAGCGATCAGCTATCAAGCATCTAAATGACCTTCCTGGTCAAACGAAAAAACGACCAGTACACTGCATGAATGTTGAACTGGACCCCGTTCCATGTCGCAATGCACATAGCACACACAGAGCCAGCGGGAACCAGTTCATACATTGATTCTCCAATTGCCCCAGTGACTACTGAGTACTGAACAACTGCATTCCATAAGGTCACCGTGCTCCAGCGCGGCGCCAAAAACATATTCTGATGATTACAATGTATATAAAACAATAAGACAGTGATTAATTAATGTACACACATAATATAATTTATGAATTAAGGTATTCTAAAGGATCCTAATTCCCAAAATTATTATCTCAAAATTGGGCGAACAGATTTTGCTAATATTTGTATTTTTTACTGGTTTACATGATAGAAAATGATTTACAATGAGATTTCAAAATCAATGACAGTTATTTTTCCTCAAATCTGCGTTGAAGTCTACGGATTAAAGATTTAAGACAAAAGAACACCCATTTTAAAAAAGATGCAATTACACAATATCAGTATGATTTAAAAAAAAAATAGGTCACCATGCGTTATCTAAGGAAATATAATAGTTTTCTACTTCTTCAAAAAAAAAAACGAAGTAACTCTTACAATTGTCTTAGAAAGTTACTCTATATGTATAGGTAGTGTTGGTGTGAGCCCTGACAGTTGGTTAACATGACTCTGGTAACGTGAATTGGTCGTTTCCAAACATTTCCTGCTTTTCAAAAATACGTGTCGCGTTTTCCAAACCAACCTATTCGCAAACTCAAAACGTCACTGCCAAAATGCTTTTGCTATCAAGTTTTATAATGTAGTATTATAATCCTCATTTTTTCATATTAATGCATCGTTACATATCATCATTTGTGGAACGTAGCATGCCTTTGTCGAATACCGGTCTATTTTCTGACATAGAGTACAACTCAACGGAACCAATGTCGATTTTTCGGGTTCTGCAAATAGAATCGCTTGTATGAATCAACAAAACACATTATGTAAAAAAGATATCATATCCACAGGTTGTTTTCGAAACACATCCCACGGTTTCCCTTATCCTTAAGGTAGCTGGCGTGGATGTCAGGTCAAATCAAGTTTCACCAATTTATAGATTTAAAAACTAAACCATAATTATATACTAAAATACACCCACTGTATAAAGTGCATTGCAAGTGATTTTAAACAAATATTACATTTGATTGGTCTCCTATAAACCAATATCGCACGTAATTTACAATTTTTTGAACAACGATAAATACTCTGTATATAGGAATATATTACAACAAGTAGCCTTAAAATGACTATAAATGTTCAAAGCAGGGAACCGTGCCTCAGTGTTTTGATAAAGTACTCCGTTCGTTAGGCATTTGACTTTAAAGACATTCCGTACCCAGAACCCCGCCCGAATTCTGTTCCCTAGTTCCCTAGATCAACATTTCCGCTACAAAATACCGAAAACCGCTTTGAAATCCGTCATCAAATAAGACGGCAATGCTAATTCGAAAATGACACCTATTGTGTTTTTTAAGCTGAGCAAATGCAATTAAAGTGTCTGATCATCATCGTCTCATGAAATCAACGAATTTGACGCACCCCATTCAATTTTGATAGCCAATCAAAATCGCTTATGTTTACGGTTCAATAATTGAAACCACGCCCATGTTTGATGATTTTTTGTCACTAATGAATTAATAGTATCATATCGTACCAATACAATGCACATTACGTTAGAGATATTTAACGCTGATAAGGTAAAGTCGATAAAGGGGTACAGTATTTATCGCAATAAAACACCGGTCGGTTAGAATCTTTTGTTGCTTGGTATTAAAGTATGATATTTAATCTTTGCAAATAACGTAAAAATATCATTTTACTTTATTTTAGCGATTTTATCCAGATACGTTAAGATAACTAAATATGACAGAGAAAAAGAATTAATATCATGTGAATAAAAACGATACAATTATAAATGATAGAAGAAAGCGAACCTGACTTTGTTGTATTTTATGACGAACACCACGCATACAGCCGTTAAAGACAGTAATGCTATCGATACACTTGTACCAACTGCTATCTTCACACCAATATCTGTGCATGACATGAAAAACAACTACAATGGAACCTCTCTTATCCAGACCTATTTTCACCCAGTACAGTAAATTTAGTAAAACACCATTAAACATTTTGGTAAAAAATATGAAAATCTATCCGGGTAGGAACTATATTACAAATTTACAGCAAAAAAGATACAGAAAAGTGTTTGTTTTAAATTTCGAAGGAAAATGCGTTTATTATTATTTCCACTAAAATGTTTTAGATTCTTACCAACTTTATCGTCTCCATTGTCAACGTCCCTATTGTCTTTCTCTCTGGAAACAACAGGAACTGCTCAAAATGCAAATACATGTAAAGTTACAAAATATATAATACGCACATAATATGAGACATAGTTATGAAAAACATGAGAGCCAAACTTCCACAAAAACAAAATTCGTCAAAACTATCTGGTGGGAACGGGATTTCTTTTTAGCCGAAATATCATGTCCATTCACATCTTTATCAAGTTAGGTGAATTTAAGGATGACATTACATTGTGAATTTTGAACAGGAATTCTTCAAGTAAGAGAGCGGACAACTATTGAAAATGATGTTCATCCATACGTCCCAAGGTAACACCGGTATGCCTCACCAGGACAGACGTATCAAAATGTATGTGCATCATTTCATCAGTTTGTAAAAAAATAAGTATCATTACCCACCGAGTAAGCACATGCTACTTTGACAATACACATCAATCACAAATGAACTTAATAATTAGTAAGTAATGTCTTAATATTCTTACCTGAACATTCAGAAAGATAAATGGACCCAACACCTTGTGTAGTATTTCCAGATGGACACGGTTTACACACCGATTGGCTCTCTTCGTCTTGAAATTGTCCTCGTGGACACATGGTAACTCTATTGCCGTCACAGTATGAACCAACTGGACATTCCACTGTAAACAATATCAGATTTACAGTAAATATACTCAAACTGGCATAGTTCCAATCAGTCAGGCTTACCAGGTTAGCTCAAGTGAGGAGATCCATGACAATGAATAGAGAGATTGCATGTCCGAGGTCAAAGCGAGACAAACATATCTCTGGTATCAGAAGGTTTTTTACGAAACATTGGACTCCCAATGGCATTGGTGTCCCTCCTAAACTTCACACTTCCAAGTAAACAGAGATTATCGGAATTGTGGGAAACAGGTTAGTACACGTAGCTAATCTAGAAACACTGGTTATGATTATTTTCTACCGTCATAACTAAAATGTTTGTTTGAGTTTTACGCCCCTTTTCAATAGTCAGAGTCATATGTGGCGGACAGTTCACCTAACCATTGTTCTTGGGAAGAACCAGTACTAGACTCCCATTCACCGTAAGCAACTGCCTACTTTCTCACATAAAGAGACATGGTCGGATCGAACCCATGACTCTCTATCAATGTGAGGTCGCAGTGATTTGATGTCAGCGACCTTAATCACTCGACCACGGAGGCGGACCGTATAACTAAAATAGTGATGCTTAATGATGTTATTTAATCATAAAAAACAACAGCACATTATACAAACAAAACTTAGTTTTGACAAATGATTTACAGTTAAAAAATCTGGACTTAATTTAATTTATATTAACTTTCTTTTCCAATTAAGAATGTACATTTTCTATTATATTGCAACATCTACAAATACTCACTACAGACTATCTTAACTGGGACAGTTCCACTCGGACATCCGATATCCTTTTCAAAGGTAACATTCGATCCAGGTGCCAGTGAATGGTCAGTGCCGTCGATCGTAAGTTGAAAGAAATCGACCGAATTATTGAAAATCTTTTGAGCAGAATTCTCCAGTTCCATCGTGAGCTTGGCAAAATTAATTAAGTCATTAGATAGCGCTGAAATAATGGACAAAGGAAAATATAAGGACACATAAATGGATTCTAAATGTAAAACAAGGATATTATGTCCGTAGCTATGTGTGTTCATATGTACAGTGATGGATGATATATGCCTGTATATTCTTTGTGGTTTAGTCAGGAATGCTATGTAATATAGTTAAATCATTTGCACCAGTCGTTGCTTGGGAACCTGTTTTTGCTGTATGCTATAGTTTTAAACAAGCATTTATGACAAACTTTAATATGCCTTACTATGAAAATTGTTAGGTTATCATTGTACGTATTGATTCCCTATGACCAAAATCTATAAAATCGAATATGAATTAGAAATTGTCTATTTTATTACATTGTGAAAATTCTCCCATGACACACACCACAGTGTTCTTGACCTCTTTACACCACTGTACATACTTCTGTAAATTGAATGTCACACGTGTGTATGTTGATGTTTTACTGCATACGCTGAATTACTAGTATTTAACTTCAGTAATGATCGATTTCCATTTTTTACGAGAATGTCCCTACTACTGAACAGTTCAGTCTGACTTTCTAGGAGCTCTGGTAACATTTCTTACAAGATGTCGACAAATTCATTACAAACATGTCAAACCTTATATGAATATATCTAGGGTTTGGTTAATAGCATACATGCAGTTTTGTTTTAATGTTTTAAAGTTGCTATTGGTAATAAATATAAGCACCTGATTTATTTTGCATAGCGGACTCGATATTATTAAAAGAGTCCTTGCTGGCATTGACATCAGCGTGTAGTTCTATTGTCAGTTTCAATGTACCACCAACATCACGCTTCTTTCTTTCAGCGCTACATTCAGGATCGTGGACTGTTGCTGTGCATTCTCCAGCCGTTTTACAGTCAATACTTGATAATTTGGTTTCCAAAGCTCGTTTAGCACCCGCAATACCATCCGCAGTACACGGTATTGTATCATATGATCCATGGAAACTTACTGACAATTGTGGAGGTGGTTGAAATTCTGAAAATTTAAATTGAATATTAAGGGGATAAGCTACATGTATTTTTCATATTTATTTATTTGACAAAACCTCTAATTTCAACTTACTGGCTCATATTTCTTTCTTACACTTAACATTGAAAGTAGCAGAATGTAAATTTTGTACAAGATGTGAAAAAAGTTAAAGGAATGCTTATCGTGACATTAGTATCTTAAATGATAAAATAACAATTCAAATAAACCAAAATGAACTGAAATAACAAATACATGTACTTAAAACAGTAATACATTGTACATGTATAATAAAAATAATGTATCCTCGGGGCTGAATATACAATTTGTTTTATATTCCAATAAAGCAGATCCAGTACCAGAGCATGATGGAAGTCTTCCTGTTGGGTTATGTTCATTTTGATGATTCCATTTATAGCCTGTTAAGAATCCACATTCATAATATGGTAACGGTTCCTCAGAGAAATAGAGCCCAGTCCTACAAGAAAGAGCACATCGGCGAACGTCAGTAGTTTCATTGCATGATATTTGAAGGCCGTATGTTCGTCTTAATCTTGAGCACACTACAATTAGTCAAACAGAATGTAGTACAATTCCTATTCTTTAAGCATTTCAAAACTAACAAACTTATCAAAAAGCGATATGTTCCACCGAAATAACAGTTAAACCTGGAAAGTAAATATTATTGGGAGTAGGTTTTACTCTGCTAATACACTGTGCTGGGATTAAAACCTTCTGGTCTTTACCACCAGTTAGTCTCAGGCTATTCGTTGGTGGCACGGGCTCGAAAGTGGTAATGCATTTTCTGTTTTATCTTATTGTTTAGTATAATGGTAGCAATATGAACCATTTTAAGAAGAAATAACGATTAAACGATAATAACAATTATATTTAAATCATCTTTTTAATTAAGTGCATACCAGGACAAACATCTTCATTGCATATCTTTGTTACATTACTGTCGCCAACACATGTTTTGCCTTCTGTGTCCGCAGGTGGACTGTCGCATTTCCTAATTCTAGTTTGAATGCCTCCTCCACAACGCTGGGAACAAATTGACCATTTTGTCCATTCTGACCATTGACCATCAACTTAATTCATACAAAAAGGTAAGAATTATAGGAGTACAAACAAAAGGCTATGAGTGATAAAAGATCTAGGTTTTGCCATCGTGGTATATTTACAGAAACTTATCAACGACACCAATAATTTGCTAATTAGCATACCAGCTTTAACTTCACAGAAGCTTCCACTGAATCCATACGGGCAATCACAGGTGTAGTTGTTGGTTCCCCTTACACAGGTAGCGCTATTTGTACAGCTGTTATCTTCGCAGAAATCAGGCGGTGTTTCACATTGTCGACCGGAATATCCATCAGAACAGCGACATTCATAATCCCCGGCTTTATCAATACACTCATGGTTGCCACAGGGTGAGCTGTCACAGTCATTTATAGCTAAAGTTACAAATCATTATAAAGGTCAAATGGACCAGAATCAAGAGAAATTACTTCTATTTCAAATCTGGAATCTGCATTTATTTGATTGTAATCACGACAAAAAAGTTAATCACGGTGTATCAAGGACTTCAAAAGTGCTATATTATATTTACTACAGCACATGTATACATACTATAAATTAGTTGTACTACATTTTTATAATTGAAGTCCATATAGAACGTAAAATACAAATGACAAATTAAACAGATAAATGACCTGTCGGTGTTTTCAAAATATGATTGCGAAGTAATGTAAGAATTATAAATGTAAAATTTCCATCCGTCATAAAAAATAAAAATTCTTACGGTCGCACACAGATGGGATATTTATTGTTGTGTTTTCGGCATTTGCTAAGCTGTCCATCATCAAAGAAATATTTGACATTGTTAGTTTACATGTTGTAGACCAGGTGGAAATTTCAGATGCGGTTAGAGCTCTTGGTAATGTTTTAAACCCAGAGATTGTTAAACCTGGAAAACGGAATTATATCAAATGTTAGATAGGAAGCTTTTGCTTCCCTCATCGCATTAGTGCACGTACTGAAATGGCAATTTTATTAAGTTTAAATGTCTTAAGAATCTATAACTCAACAAGCTCATCTGGAAAGCTTATTCGGTTAAAATCAAGACTTATTCGTGAGGTCGGTGGTTCAGGACCCTTGGAGGGGACAAACTGCGCAATGATAATTTGATTAACATAATTCACATTGTCATTTATCTAAAGTAGCCTATTGACTTATTGATAGATACTTATTAATAAGTACTAAAAGAGAACGTTTAACTAATTGAAGGTAACCGTACGGACACTAATAAACTATCCGCATAAAAACTGATATACTAATGATGAATGGTGTTAAATGAAATTAAAATATGTAATGTTAAATCAACTTGGTATTCAACTTACCTCCATGAAACTTAACTACATCAAGAAATCCACTGTTATTCATTTTTGAAAAGCCAAATGTTTCATTGTCAAGTGCTGGTTTTCCATCAATATAAACCTGGAGTTCGTCAGATTGTTTATAAAGATTGATAACAACGTTTGTCCATGTCGATGATGGGATGGATTCATTTAAGAGCAATTCATGACTACAAATAAAACGTATAGAGATTACTTCAAATGAAGATGCATTTTACGGGATGTCCAAACAGACAAAATGGAAAAATGTATGAACATTATTATCATTGTTTGATAAAATTGACCTTCTTAAGAGGACCAAATATTTAAAAAAAAACGCATAAACGCAAATCCACTACTAGTAAAACAGTGATTCAGAAAAACTTAGACAGCGCATAAAACACTAATGAAAAATATACCACACAGTCGTTACACTCCACAGGTGTTTACGAGTTTGCTACACCAAACAATGCTAACAAAATTGTTCTGCTTGAAGCATTAAATCGATCTTAAATATTGTTATGGGATATTCGTCTGTTTGGCACCCAATTAAATTTAAACTACCTCGTTGACTTCCTGCCTGCGGCTCGTTTCAATAGTGCAAGCACCTGTGGTATTGTGGATGTGATGGGCTGTGTAATAGAAGTTTTGTTTGCATTAGCAGTTTTATTTATCCGTTCAATGTATATTTTCATGTCGTTCATAATGTAAATTCCGATACTCACCCACTAACTATCACTTTAGTAATAGGCGTAAAGAGGAGGGTAAAAAGATTGTCGTCTTCTGGAGTTGTTACTTGAAATTCTGCATTGTTGCTGGTGGAATTTCTAACAAGTATCCACATGTAAACGGAAGATATGTCATGCTCTTGTCTGTTATTGACCATCACTACATTGGTCTCACTAATTTCAATGTCGAATGCTGCAGTAAAAAGAAATTATGAAGTGTGCTATAATTCTTATTTTTTCAAGCATTAGACTGTCGTTTGGTTGCACAACACAGATGATTTAATTTTAGTACGACGACACGAACAAGCAATAAATTGTTCACTTATCGTGTCTTCGCCTTCGCCCGAAGGACGAAGCCACGATCACACGATAATGTGCAATGTTTCGAGTCGTCGTGTCTTCGCCTTCCGGTAGACATGCGCACGTGTACCGGAAGGCGAAGACACGACGACACGAAACATTGCTCATTATCGTGTGTTCGTGTTTTCGTCATTCGACTTTTGAGGGCGAAGACACGAAGGTACGAAATGGCAGAAATCAGCCACCATAGATTGAAGTGAAAGAATTTGGGACTTATTTATGTTATATGTCCCTTTAGCGCTAATCGGAGCTATAATAAAACATTTCTTCCCAAAGAGTATTTTACAGTTTAAGATTTCCCGATTTATAAGATCATCACTAATGTGTAAAAAGTTACCAATGCACTGGGAGTTTGATATCGCTCCATTTATCTTAGCCCTGGTGTCTATTTCACATTTTGTGCAAGTGGTTGATTTTGCTTCAGATTGGTAAGAATCACTAGCACACTTTGTACATGGTGATAATCCTGTAGGCGAGTATTCCCCTTCTGGACAGTATTCTGAAGTTAATTACAAATGTAGTTACTTTTTTAATTGTTAATATAACCAATGTCAAAGGATATTCTAAAATTAACTAAGCCTACTTTAAGCGACGAACAAAACCTTGGTTTCAAAGTTTCGATGCATTTTGATTTACTGATATTAAAGTATTTATAAAATGTTCGATTTATTGTTTATTTACCTTTACAAGCACCTTGCAACAATATTATTCTTTTCAACTTAGATGAATGTCTTACCGGAGGTTTATAAATAGTATAAAAGTAAACAGATATTCGTTCGTATTTTGGATACTTTTTTAAAGGTCAATTTTAATCATACAGTGCATAACCTAAGCATTGCTCGATAGATGTGGTCCCTGTCTCTGTCGTGTTACTTCCAGCTGGACATGGCAAACATGATAAGCTGTTGGTCTCGTTCTGGTACTCTCCAATTGGGCAATCGGTACATCTTCCCCTATCCGAAAATTGACCATTAGGGCAACCGACTGCAATTAAATTATTCATGTAATACTGCAATTTTAATGAAACTTTTGAGCACAGTATTAACAAAGTTTGACCAAAAATTCATTTTCAATAGAGTTGTCAAACCAACAGCATAAAGGGTTTACGGCGCTGAATGAACTGATCAGAATTTTGTTTATCTGTGCATTCCAGTCTTAAGGCAGAAACACAATTAAAATCCCTGAAGGTGATAAATTACCATTGCTGCCACCTTGACGCAGTTATTGTTCTACTTTACAAAGGAAGATAAAACGGTCATTTATGCATATAATTTTAAATACCTGCAAATAGATGCTAAGAAATAGCCCGGACAATTTCTCTCTCCATATAAAGAAAAAGAAACAAAGAGTCATGACTCATTAAAGATTAACGTGGACAAAACCTACTGAATACATGTTCAATTTGGTTAACTTAGTACTACTTATCGCTCCTACGCATTTTGATTGAATTCCTACAAGCAGTTGCTGAGATATAGTCCGGACAAAAACTGCATATTGTACAAAAGAAACAAAGTACCATAACTTCTAACAAAGTTTGCTCCATTTATGCACAACTAGGCTTACTACTTATCACTTCAGTGAAGTTTCATTTAATTCTTACAGTAAGTAGTTGCTGTGAATTGTCCGGTCAAATTTTGTTTACAGACGCATGGACGCATAATTATATTTTCATATTTAGGGTATAAAAATGATTTTGCAATCAGTCGCTAGCTTTGAGTGCTTTCTAAGGTAAACATTGGCGTAAGTTTTATTCTGGTTTCCATAGTTAGTTCTAAGTATGACAATACCATTGCTGTCAACGCTCAATTGAGTAGGAAAGGGTTTGGAGGGGACCTGCCTTGTGTGAGACTTGACAGGTTAGCATGCAATATGTATTGCAATACCGTTTGATTACAAGACTACAGCACATAACATCGCGATACAGGTTTGGTCAAATCGTTGAATCCCAACTAGTTAACCTTCTTGGCGTTTCCGGTTTAAATGCATTAAAGTGCATTTAATTTATTTTTATGTTTAAAGTCGTCGAAATGAACATGTGCCTGCGTTCTAGCCATTGGCACAATACAAGAACATACTATTTCTTACATATCTAACTAACCGCATGTTCCAGTTTCAAGTCTAGGTAGTGTTCCGTTTGGACATGACATTTTTGGATACCCGGGCCCATATGAATCAACATCAACATGTAAGTCAGTAATATTCAAATCAAAATGACCCGAATCTACTTCGGCCTGTATGTGATCAGACATTTTGTAAAATATTTCTTCATTGGCTGCAAAGATGTCATCGGCACTTTTCCCTGCTTCTTTTGTAAATGGTAGAACTAAGTTGAATTGTATTCTATATGCAAAGCCTTGTGTTGAACGTCGGGAACGATTTTCACGAGAGATTGTCCGTTTTCGTCTTGATGTAGTTGGACCACAGGTAACACCAACGTACTGCGCTTGACACTCTGGAACCCCAAAACATTCCTCACGAAACTTTGATCCATTCAATGCCTGAATAAAGTTTTCTTTAATTTGAAGGAGGTTTTGTGCAGAACTGTTGCATTTTCCAGTATAATAGAAAAACTCATTGGGAAGGTACATACTGTTTGCATCTTTCTGAACTGTAAACAATATACAACGTTTGCAATTACACTAACCAATGCTTCGTACCAACATTTCCATCGAATGACTGTAATGTACATGCTAGAATGTTTGATATTCAAAACTTATGTTTTAAATGTGTCTGATTTTGGTATAAATTAAGCAAACCTCAAAATATGGAGTAATAATTAACTTAATAGTAATGAATAAAACTTCTATTGCGAGACTACAACAACCATCACATGTACATGTAGTTCAAAAATCTCAATCAAGATATAGTTCACACATATCTTAATATCTTTTGAGTATGCTGATATTTGACATTATTTGTCGCGGGTGTGTTATGGTACAGTTTTAGCATAATAGACACATTACTATTGACTAGAAAATATGCTTAGGCACATGTGTATTACATATTGTTGAGGTGATCCTACCGTGACAATCAGGTACATTCGCAGAAGGTCGCCATTTTCCAGTTGAACGACCACACACGAACATACCATCTCCAACATTAGGTATGTCGTATCCCTTTTGACATTGCATTTGGCACATCTGACCATGGGTCCATTCGCTGCATGAAAGAGCACCATTTTCAGGACTCTTCAGGACAGCCATCGAGCAATTAGTTACTGTTATAGAAAGTAACTTGTAGTTATATTCATGGACTAGAACGCGTTTGCCAACTGATTTACTGGGAAAGACATAGCGATGCCATAGAAACTATTAAAATGTATTCAATCAATAACCATATGTTTAATACATATTTACATAATTAACAAAACAGTAATATCTCATTTAGTGACCGCTATATTCAATATGAAGACAATCTTATTATAACTATCATTTACTTTTGGTCTGGTTTTACTCTAGGTATAGACAGAGGGAAAGTTAACTAAGTCAGTTGTATCTTTTTCGTTAGATCGCAAAGCTGACATATCGAATACAACCGCAGAACAATGTGTGAAATCATGCAAATGAAAACGGAACAGCGCTTCGCGGTATGAAAAGAATAGCTTGTCCAATACCAACACATGTTGCTTTGCAATGTACAGCGGGCAGTTCACATAACAACATGCCAGCTAACTTAACCACTTTTTATGTGCCAAAGCGAGATAAAGGCTTTTGTGTACAACATCTTTAATCTCAAGCTATATTCTCAAGCGCTAGATCAACAGAGGTAGCCGAGCGAGCTTCCACGACAAAAACGAAACATTACTTTTGCAAAAAGGTGCAAGACTTCCTTCACTCCACGTCCAATTATATGTAGGAGGGTAAACATCAGGCTTTTTCAGACACTGTATTTGCGTAGCACCACCCTTCGGGTAACCAGATTTACATGTCACGTTACAAGTAGCTCCAAGCCTGTATTTGTCTGGACACGCGTAGTTTAAATGTTCTCTACCGGGTACATTCAGTGAAGGCGCTGGACAGTCAACAGCTGCGGAACAAGGTTAACATATTTAAGTTCAAAATTGATCTTCTAAATATCTCAATCAGCAGCATAAAAGCATTCAAACTATGAAACAACGGAAGCATGAATAAGCATACACGTATTATTGCCGGTAAACAAGAGTAAGAGTAATAAATATCATCTACAACCAGGTATAATTGTAACGAGAATATAAAGAATTAACAAACTAACTCACTAAGTACTTGTATTGCGAAACGACAACTGCTTCCTTGATTTCCAGATTTGTCCTTGATTGTATATGACACTGTATGATACCCAGCAGTGAATCTTTGTCCGCTGATATATCCGTGGCTTTCCGCTACAGAAGGAGCTTCACCGGAGTTATCCATTCCCTTAGGAATTTCCCATGTTACTTTTGCAGTATTGTTAGGTGCATCGATGTTAACTTGTTTGTCGTGTGGGCACGATCCATGACGGAAATAAGGAGGTGTTACATCTGTAAATAATAGGAAATCTCACCCATAATGTTTAATGCATGGTGACTGATTTACGCCATGTCGTATTTTCGCTTTTCGGCACGACTATGCGAAAATACGAAGGGATGACGAAGTCAATATTTGTCGTGTTTTCACAATTTTCGCATTGTCGTGGCGAAAAAGCAAAAGTACGACAGAATGGGGACAAAACGACACCGAAAAAGTGTGTCTTGTTTTGCATAACATCTGCCGTGTCTTTGCTTTTTCGTGACCAAAATGCAAAAACGCGAAGACACGTCAAAATTTGTCTTCCCTTGGTGTTTTCGCATTTTTGCTACGAAAATACAAGAATGCGACAACACGCCAAAGTCAACTTTATCGTCCCTTCGCGACTTTGCATTTTCGTTTCGAAAAAGCGAAAGGATGACAATACAGGCGACAACACGACACCAAAAGTTACATCTGTTGTGTCTTTGCTTTTTTCGTGGCGAAAATGTGACAATGCGAAAAAGGACAATGCGAAAAAGCGAAAATGTAACAATGCGAAAACATAAAGACACGAAAAAGTCAACTTTGTCGTCACTTCGTGTTTGCGCACTTTCGCATTGCCGAGGCGAAAGTGCGATATGGCGTAATCAGCCACAATAGTAATGGGTTAATCGTTTTAATGCAAATTTAAAACTAAGACATGTGTATGCGTTTACTTGAAACAAAAAAGTTTTGACAACAGATGCCGCGTACCATTGTTCATTCTGGTTAGTCATGAATGCATTTTAAGAACAATCAAAAAGTGTTTGTGGTGGCCTTGTACACATTGTCTACCACTGCATTATAAACTCCAAAGCAACGAGTAAAAATGACTTTTGTCATAAAAGCAATACAATATATACGACTTTGTTTTACCCGTCCTTGAATGTTCACAGATAAGACTTGTCTATCCTTTAAAGACGCTAGTACAAAGATAATTTACAGTTATCAGTAGCTTCTCACTTTACGCTTAAACGGACGTTATTAATTTCTTACGACATCCCGTACCTTTGCAAGTTGGCGCACTGCCCCATTTGCCATCCTTATCACACATCATCATTCGGTTTCCCTCAACTTGATATCCATTATTACAGACAGCCTCACAAAAAGTACGATATAACATTTCACCAGAACATTTAACTGATCCATCAGGGATGTGTGGTGCTGCTTCACAAGCTCGTGCTAAAACACAGTCATAATAAATGTATACTGTATTCAAAATGATTCCTTGTGCACAATTTTTAAATGATATAATTATATTGTAAAGCTCATATCGTTCAGCTCGCCTATGAAATAAATACATAACAGATGCATTGGACTTCCAGAAAGCTATGAAATTTCCCAGTTCCTTTAACTTACCAAAATTAAGAATAGAAGCAATTAGTAAAATAAATTCTACATGTTAGACACTAACTTGAATTTTGAAGAGGAATCTACATGAAATAAGACATACGTTTGCAATCCGGTACTCGTCTGGACCATCCCCCTTTGAGTCGTTCGCATGTTAGGGTCGCTGCTCCCTTTAGCTTGTACCCGTCAAAGCACTTTACTGTGCATTCAGTACCATCTCTGTTATCTGGTAGGTCACAGCTCAATTCGCCGTTTAATGGCCAGCCGGGTCGTTCACATCTATATACTATATGAAATCATAAGTACATTTAAAGCCTCTTTCAACGAGATAAGCTTAATCAGATATATACAAATACGTATATGTTCACCACATTTATAAGACTGGATGATCTGGACTTACAATAATGCAAAAGCTAAACATGATTAGGTTGTTATGTACGGTGCGGTGCAAATTCGTTGCTAAAATTACCTACGAATATGGCATGCATGCTAAAAAGACTTCCAAAAATGTTTTCTGCACCGTATTGTCAGGATCGTATTAAATTGCAGTTAATGATTACCACCGTATACATATTGTTTATTCACGTCGGCCCATTTACTCAAGAATGACGTCAATGAATTGCAGGACAGCCTTTAGAAGTCAATATTATTATTTCGTTAGACTTGTACTATATTTCTAAATGAAGAAGCAAAATACACATACTCGTATTTATCATAAAATTTCTTTATGCTGCAATAAATAATACAATAATTTTTATTATATGTTTTTAAATGTTTAAAGGAATTGACTAAACGTGTTATAAAATTAATATCGTTCACCTTCCACATCAAATTGTAAGATATCCGTTTTAGTCAACCCATCCTTGGTACCAGTATAAACAACATAATGAGTTCCTACTGAAAACTTGTCACCACTCTTCTTGTTTTGAGTAAGTTCGAGATGAAGTTTCGCTTTTCTGAAATAAAACACACAAAGTAAGTTAGACAGACATTATCATTATGTTTTTTTTTATTTCTGATTTCAAATAACAAAATAATATATTGACTTTTCTTTCGCTAAGGGATTAAATGAAAAGTTTTGGATTCCACAAACCCATCCGATTCTATTTTTCTGCCGACCCTAGACATCTTTTCGGTCATAGTTATTTTTCATACATCGAATTTTATTTTTATATAAACATATAGATCTATACCCGAACTTTGAATAATATACATAAAAAAAAGGATTTGCTAACCACCATATACATAACCTTGAATTTTTTTCGAAATTGCATGCATGTTGTTTTAAATTTTTATAGCATAAAAACTGGGGTTACGACCTTATATGGACAAAATCCATTATAGGTACTGTCGGTCAGATAAACCTAAAGTTAAATACCAACATAGCATTATTGATATCTACACTTTATCATTGAACTGTGTCCCTTTCCACTCAACGGTTGCATTATCCTTTCTTCTATCAGCATATATTGGCTTGCTTGTAATTAAAATTACTTTCCGGCTCACTGTCGGTGGATTTTTAGGCGGATCGTCTTTTCCTATCAATTATGACAAAAATATGACAAAATGAGTATGCGCATAAAGCATAAATAAAAGTATGCATTAATCTCGAAAATTTTACAATTACACTATACATAGTAACACGCGTACAGCAATACCTCGTAATACATATGAATAGTGACAAGTCAAGGAAGCCTTTATTCACAAAAAATCTTTATAATTAAAATCATATACGTATACTATTTCAAGTACTTACCACATACAAAAATGCAGGCAATCCACCCGAATGGAGGAATTAACAATAAGAAATACGTAGGATCAAATCTTTTTGTTCTCGATAGTACTGAAGAACCTGTAAGATCAATACATTCTTTTTATTTTTATTTATTTTTCCGAATAATTATCTTAAATCCATGCACTAGAACTACAGATAACTAAACAAGCAATATTCAATATCCCGGAGATACAACTTAGAAATGGTAAGTAAAAAAAAATACATAAAGGAGAGTTTCATGGTGAAGGCGACAGTGAATCTAAAGATCACGAGGAGAGAATTCCTATAATAGCGTATCGGACTATGAAACCTTCCCGGCTAGCTCAGTGGTTAGCGCGTTGGTCTACTGATCAAGAGGTTGTGAGGGCGAGGCCCACATTGTCCATGTCAACGGTTGACTGAAGATAATACGTCCTATGTTAAAATTGTCATCCACCTCTGAATTATATGGGATAACTTGATAGTAGCTTGCGGACAGAATGTTGTTAGCACTGGTTCCAGGAAAGCTGGTTAGGATAACTAACGGCCACGATATGAACGAAATAATGTTTAAAATGGCGTTAAATAAACAAATCGTACTCCGAAGTGTCATCAAGCATATACTGACATCATGAACGAACTTCATAAAACGTCTTATACAGAATTACCCTCAGTAAACGATTGAATGAAGACACCATCATAACAGTGGACTTGAATGTACTTTTCGTCGACTACTTGTAAGCACGTTGAGTTGCTTGGCATCAAATTGTCATTGATTGGTACACTCTTACCACTGCTGTCACTACACTCAAGAAACATACTCTTGTCTTCGATTTCGCAGTCCATCTGTTTAATAGAGTGTTACAAATTGCTATCCCCATTTAAAGGCATTAAGGGAAATTACTTTATACCTAATTGGGAAAACTATACTATATTTAACAGTTATAAAACTTGCTTTGCTAAATCATAAGGATTCAATACCACTTTGCATGCTCAGGTGGAATCCATATTGATAACAAACTCACAGAATGTTTCCTTCTATGTATAGGCATTAAAGTTAATTATGTTGATACTTACGAATATGAAAATTTGTTAAGTATTACCCAAGACTTGTATCATTATTTATTTTCACAATGAAAGGAATTTCAAAGATTAGGTTTTACACGAGGTAAATAAGAACTTCACCACTTACCAAACCTTCTTGAAACGACCCACAGACAGTAACTGATAACGATAGCATCAATAAAACATGAATCATCTTCCGTCTTGCCATACCTGTAAAAACAGGCCACATGCAACTTTATTTTACTGTTAAACTGAACAACCATTGATTTATATTACTTGAAATTAAAAAGTCCATTAAAGGTTTTACGTTGGAATATTTGAGTAGAAAGAACTTTTAAAAAAGTGATTGTATACGTTATTTTGAATTCGAAGTATATGGATTTCACTTGGAGAACCGAAAAATACCCATTTTATAACACTTTTTTTTCATTATTGAATAGGTATTTCCTAACTAGGGTGCGCACCCTAGATAGAACTATTTTAAGACCCCTGCCAAAAATTAAACCTTGCTTTCAAAACTACGTAAATGCACGAAAACTACATGTTATGATGGTGTTGTATACATAAATAAGGCAAATATATTTTAATACTTAAGGTGGGTCGCGGGTTTCCTTCCGAAAAGTGTTCAGTTTCTAGAAGTCAAGGCACAAGAAAATCTTTTTGCAGGAACATCCTTCAAAGTATTGACTCAATCAAAAATGATGTAATCAAATGATATTTCCATTGAAACCGCTCAAAAAACGGCCACCTAGTGGAGCGATATGTTGTATATGTTTTTTTCGCGTTATTTCTTGTACTGCTCCGATAATTTTCTATATTAAGCTGTGGAATTTACTGTGCACAATGCTGAATCATTTACAAATCCGAAAAAGTTAATATAGCTTCATTTTGCCGTCTTAAATCTTAAAAGGTTTTGATCGAACTATGTAGTGGTAGTACTTTTTCGGGAGGAAACCCATGACCCACCTTAACTAAAACCACGTATTGATAAAGAAGATTGATTAAAACACGTTTTTCTTACTGTGCATGGTCTGTC
The DNA here is from genome assembly GCA_964023205.1 of Lutraria lutraria. Lineage (NCBI taxonomy): Eukaryota > Metazoa > Mollusca > Bivalvia > Venerida > Mactridae > Lutraria > Lutraria lutraria. Next base: position 36,459,791 of record OZ026842.1, on the reverse strand, counting down.
TGACATGTTTCGTTGTTTACATAATTAGAAATACAAGTCAAAATAGGAAGTACACATTTCTAAAAATAGACCGAGGATATCCTTTCGGTTTCAATACAACAACGAGTAATAAAGGTTTCCTTCCATAATTAATAGCAATCTTTGCCGAAATACTTCAGCATGTGCTAGATATTGTCCAAATCAACTTTTCTGTCAGTTCTTTTCTTCACATGCATAATTTGAGAAAGGAAAGCAACTGACCCCCTTTAAGCAGTGTGGTCCATGAAGACAACATATTTACAGATACATTTATAGAACATATTAATAAAAGAAATGTAGCGGAAAAGATACATTATAATATAATGGAAAACTGATATTAGATAACAGCTCCAAATTTACCAAAGCATAAAAAGTACATGTCAAGGATGTATTAAGTATGCACAAATGAAGAATAATATTTTATTTTATTAAATACCGGAATGTCTTTGACCCATGCGGTAATATTTTCAGTGTGACAGATTTACATTCATACAATCATAAAATGAACATATACATATATAAATGAATACAGTAATTTTCACAACACATAAGCACACACTCAAAAGAACGTACAATAAGAACACTATTGTAGTAAATCTTGACCAAAACGAAATGTATAGAGAAACGCAGTGTATCTTATGTACACACTGCATACAGATTAATACATACGTATATACAAAGATGCATACAACTGACATAATACACACATAAATTTTATCTCAAATATCCATCATAGCAGAAAACAGTAAAATGAACCTTACCAATAACATATTACGACAAATTGTACACACCCTTGTCAAATAAGTTGACATCATTAAGTATGAACATTTCAACTCATGTATACATACTATACAAATTAATATACATGTATATAAATATGCATACAACAGACATATTGTACAATACACACTATTACCATTAACATATTATTGCAAATTGTACACACCTCTGACAAAAAAGTTGACATCATTAAGTACTAATGCATACCAAATAATCAGATTAATATACATGTAGTACACACAAATATGCATACATCAGACACAATGTAAAATAAATATTCCTAATAGCATATGTTGACACATTGTACATACTCTTGATAAATAAGTCATATAATATGGTCATTATACATTAGAAATGAATTCCATGAACTATAGATGAATAGTTTTATTAATACTGCATTGTCATGTTATTTAAACATTCATATACACATATAAAAAACTAGCGAACAATATGTAATCAGTATAGATTGTATAAAATATAAAAAAAGATCTTGAGAAATACCATTAGATGTGGTTTATTGAATCTACAAAAAAATCTAATACCCCAGTATGCATCGATTTATACTGGTGGTTGACGAACGTCCGCTTGATACATGACAATCAACTAAATTCATCGCAATACTATAACATCGCAGTCTTTATTACACGATTCAGTTTGAATCAGAAGAGATTTACACGCATAACAAAAAATGTATCAACTTCGAGCTATTCACATGATGTTTTAAGTAAATACATTTTCTGGGTCAAGATTAAACAATACATGGAGTTATAGATAATATTAAAAACGACAAAATAATATTTGTAACCCGTCTATCCATTTCTGCAAACATTTTTAATTGATGAATACATTTATTAAATGAATTCTGCGATGTTTCTCGATGATTAATTTTCTGTTCACTATTACACTTAAAAGTTTGTGCGCTATGCTTACTGTGCTTTAAAAAATCGAATACCTCATTAAATTGTACGCGATAAGTCTGACCCAATAGTTTTGGGATTCTGTAGAAACGTGTTTTATTTTTCCTAATGGTGCAAGAGTTTTAAGTAGTGTTAAAATAGTAAGCGATTTACTTAGATATGCACAATAATGTAATAATTTATGTTCCGTATCGTTTTAAAAAAATATTAGAAATTATTATTAAAATGAAGTTAAAGATGATTACGTTCAAGGTAGTGAATAATCTTATAACATTTATTGTTTTAAACAACTGTTAAACTGTAAAAATAGCACATATACAAGTCAATTTAGATTTACCTTTGATGTCAGTAAATAACGTCGAAGAATTCATATTATAAATCTCACACTAAACCTAAACCACAATTGCTGTGCTGATAAGTAAGTAAGATATATCTGGTATATCAGGCTATCTTATATACCAGGTATAAAAACCGATATGTAACGGCAGATTTTATTGGACAAGGATGGTATTTTTAGACGTCAATCAAGACAAGTGTTGTAAAGTCTTTAGCACGAAGTTAAAGCATTCGAAAAAATACCTTTTGTCAAAGATGTTGAACGTAGAGAATGTCGTTCTTTTAATAACAATTTCGATGATTTTACAATGGACTATGGCAGGACGAGCCCCCACTTGGAACGAGTGTAATTGTTATTGGGGTACGTGGAAGTCATGGTCGCAATGTTCAGAAACGTGCGGAGGAGGTTCGCAATTTCGAACTCGCAGTGTTTGGCATGATGATATTCCGAAGTGTGATTCATTTGAGATGTGCGCAACTGTTGATTTGGGGAGTGAAGGACGTAGATGCAACACTAACTGCTACAGTGGTGGAAGTTTTGTAACAGTAGGCACATACTCCGGCTACTGTCGGTGTCCGACAGGAAATCTGGGTTCCTGTTGCGAACAAAGTAAGATTTCATATTGTACCAAATTCTATCTTCTTCTAATGATTAATCCATAAATACGAGTAGAATACTAGTAACCGATAATTATACATTTATGAACGTTACGACATCATTTGAATTTATCAATGGGCAAATTGCATCTACAAATCTTTGTTTATCGTACATACGTTTACTTACAGTAACTGTTCTGTTTTTGTACTATGGCATCGGTATTTTTAGCTGTGACCTGTGGAAAACCGAACACTATCAGCCACGGGAGATTCAAGGGTTCTGTATTTACGTACAATAGCCGAGTCACATACCACTGTAATACTGGCTACAACATGACGGCCGCTAGTACTTCAGTTCGAAGATGTACTGAGCATGGCTTTTGGTCAGGGAGCTCTCCAACATGTATATGTAAGTGAGTCTTTCATATACTAGTATTTATATTGATAATCTATTTAACAATTAAACATGTGAGTCAGTACCTGTTGCTTTTGTACATTTTTTAACAAATCTAGGCTAAGTTTATTCTATGAAACTAAGTCGTTTCAGAACAATTAATTTCATTGTTATCAGTTAGAAGATGATTTGGTGGATGTACGTAATTAGATAATGTTTGATATTGCAGTCTCCAATCTGAAAAACGATTTTCATTAGTTTCAAATTAACCATTATGTACACGTTATAATAAGACTACGATTGACTTTCAGACGTGATTGCATATTTTAAACTAAACAAGCAAGATCGCAATTTTGCTTCATATAATTTTGCAATGATTTCTAATTCAGATGCTACATCATGTAATAGCAGTCCATGCAAGAATGGCGCTACATGTGTCAACCTTCTAGGATACTTCAAATGTATGTGTCGGCGAGGTTGGTCAGGGAAAATATGCGACATTGGTATGCATTTCTTTCTTCTGAAGTTATGTAAACTGGAATCTTTCCAATTTTAACACTCTGATACGAAAACGTCTATGGGGTGGACTTAACAGACGGTCTGTCATATTTGCATATTTTACTTTACAAATCATGCATTAAGAAAATCAAATCATTCTTAAAATTCAGATGAGTTCTTAGGTTCCATCATAGTCATTTTACCCAATTAAAAATATTATATTTTCGGTTAATTGTTGCAGATATTCAGCCACCTGTAGTGGAAGGATGTCCACATAATAGGACCATATACACGTCAAACATGACCAGTTTTCAAACGTGGAAAGTTCCTACAATAGCCGATCCCCATCATACTGAAGTTAAAGTTACCAAAAACTATCCCACAAATTCATATGAATTTCCATGGGGCGAATTTGTTATCCAGTATTCCGCAGTAAAGCCAACCAACGGATTGAAATCTGAATGCTTATTTTCTATAACTGTTAAACGTAAGACAATTAACTTACTTTGTTTTAATTTGTGAATGGTAAATAACTAAACTTAAAGCACCATAAGAACGCGATGTATTTATAAAGACATGCTTCCTTTTTATTGGTAAAATCATACTAATGTTCAATATACTTGTTTTTAATTTGAATATTATAATTTTGCCATCGAAAAAGGTAAATGTGCGTAGATTTCTTTGCACAATTTATATAAGCATGCACAATCATCATCTTTAAATTCCCACACGCATAGTTGCGGGATATTCTATAACAAAAGACTAAAGCTTTTCCCCCGTTTACAGCCCATCCTTGCAAGGAATTGGATGCTCCTGAAAATGGAATAATCATGTGTAATAATTGGCGAACGGAGTATACTCGAGTCTGTACTTATTCTTGTTTATCGGGTTATGTTTTACCACCTGGTTATACTGGAACGATGCTAACATGTGGTGCAACCGGCAACTGGCTGCCATCAGTCCCTCTTGGAAAATGCATTTCAAATCGTAAGTCAGGATTTACAGTAATAATATAATCGAGCAAAAGTAAATAAGTATGAATATTTACGTAATTAATACAGACAAAGCCTAATTATCTTCACCAACAAAGCAGAACATTGCTCCCATTTAAAAAAAATGCAGACACAGATTATTTAGTAATTTTTGGTATCATTAGTAATTGACTCAAATGTTGTTTCACGATGTTTCAGTGCTGCTGGAAGAAACCGATGAAGAATCGAAAGAAGATAGCAATGTGTTCGAAACTTGTGATGAGCAAGCCGACCAAGCTGGTATAGAAAAAGCTTACATCAATGCACTAAAAAAATCCGTGTTCAACAGTCTGTGTCTAGAAAACATTGACGATTGCATACCAGCAAATGTTAACATCAAGTGTCACGAGTAGCATTACAGTTGCATGATAGTATAACGAGTAACATAGATACTATTTTTATTCAATAGGAAGGACAAATTGATTCACAGGAATTGCTACATTCTATCTAGCATTCTTTTTGTCTTACTTAAATGTAATGAAATACACAGTGCTGCCATTCTTAAAATAATTGGTCTATTACAAAAATACTATGCCCCCTGTTCGAATAGTGATAAGCTGCAATACTGAACTGTATTAATATGGAACTTTTGACGACACATGTTTGTAGAAGCATGTTGAGCCATTGTCAAGCTTAACTTTTTTAAACGGAAAAAGCATGTCTTCAATGTTTTTCTTAAAGATTTTCATGTTTGTTTTCGGATAGAATGTAAAGAGTCAAACTTTATCTTCTTAAATTCAATATATTGCTTCAATTCTAAAATATCTTAATTCTCACTAAATGAAAACTCTTTCATGATTTTATTTTTAATTTTGCATGATCATAGCATATGATAACAGAAACATTTTAAGGGAAAAAATTGGGGGTTGACGAACTCGTTTTTGAGATATCTGTCCTTGAATTTGAATTTTTGGCTGATTTCAGATTTTAAAATGTTTCTGTTATTATATGCTATGTTCATGCAAAGTTTTAAAAAAATCATGACAGATTTTTCATTTTCCCTATAAGTCTATGTGAAAAAAAACTGGAAACTGTAGCAAACGTCTTTAACATGTTTATAGAAAGTGATTAAAACAGAAATCGAAATTGTTGACGATCAAATAACTTCCTCCGCTAGACAGTGTTGTATTGTCTCGACATGAATAGCCTCTAATGATAAGATGTGTACACTCCTTAACTAAATTTTACTTCTTCGATACTTGAATACAATTGTCCTTATAGGACACTCCTCCGCACAGACTTTTTAAGTTTTATGCTTGAAGCAATTTTCAAACAATAATTTCATTGCAACATCATGTCTGATTGGTTAAAAGTGCATTAATGTAATCAGAAACTTACGGAGCCCGATAAAGTGACATCCACTATTCCTTTTTTTTTCAGGACTATATCGTTTTCACGAAATATTAATTCGGTTTTACGACTTGTGATTGTGGCCACGTGAAGTCTGAAACCATGCATGTTGTTTTCTTATTCTTGATAGAAATTACACCAGTTGACCGTAAACAACAATGATATATCTAAAACAGTATTGTATCCATATATACAGCATCGCACAAATGCACAGACATTACATTTCGATGATTTGTCTTAAAGGAAGTTTCGCGGGCACAAGAATTCGAGGATAGTCAATGTACAACTACTGCCAACGGAGTGCCATGGCATGTCAAAGACATTTATCATGTTTCTACATTACTTTTAGACCCAATAAAGGAGTGAATGGACAAACCTATCTTTATCCTGCCACTAGGTCGCGTGGTTTGCTTTATTTGGTCACTATTTTATTGACCCGTCATGTTGCTGAACGGTTATGAGGCTTTTAAAGAGATGCATAACTTGTTTTTATCTTACTCTTAACTTATTTCGTTGTAGAAACATATATTTTTTTGTAGTAGAAACAGGATAAATCGTATACATGGTTGGTGTAGAGGTGGAGAACGGTTTGTTCGGTTCGGCACGAAAGCTAAGCTTTCTAAGCCACACCAGATAAACCTTCTCCATCTCAGCACCAATCATGTATTCTCTATTTACATTGTTAATCTTTTTTTATTATGATTTTCAAACGAAACTGTCTTCATAATCATATATACATTACTAAACGAACAAAAGAATACAACAATTGGCGAAATAAACAGTACATATTGAAGAGGGCAAATAGGAAAATATTGGTAAGTAGACATTTCCTATCAAAATATGATTAATTGCAAAACAAATTCAAGTTCATAAAAGAGAAAAGCGATAGACAAACAATAGTATGCAGAAATATATAATTTCATCAAGAAGTTCCTGTTAAGCATAATTATAAGTGAACAATAAAGACATTTACTAGATACATTGGTTATATTGATAGAAATACTAACACTTCACATATGTGTTTTTTATAACAAAGCATTTTAATATATTTAGCTAATTCAAAAAGAATAGATTTATATTCAGTAATAGTCAACTCCATGAATTTATATATGAAAACCTTTACAAAATAATATCTTTTTATGTACTGTTTACGCAAAGTTTCAAATTTAGAACATATGCCAACAAAATGATATTCATCTTCTACGTCTGAAGAATCACAATTAGAACAAATTCTCATACTACGAGGTATAAAAGTCCTTCCTGTTTAGATCATTAGCCGGTGAACAGATAAACGTAATCTGCAAAAATAAAACAGCAAATTACGTGGTAAATTACGAGTGCAAGTTTAAATACTTAAAACAGAACCCTCTCTATATCAGTGTACCATTCTTGTTTCTACAGATCAATTACACGTTCTTTAAAAAAATGGGGAATGTTTTACAGCAAAAACGTATGAAAATCCATAATCAGCTAACATATTTTATCATTGGAGACCCAGTTTTTAACCCTTTAATCAACAAGACTTAAGTTATAGATGTTTGTATGAACCCTTTCGTTTTCTTTTGATTTAGTATGACCCCAAATTTCTTATGCATAGCCTAAGATTGAACCAACACAAGAATCAGATATACAGTTTGTTACATAATCAAAACAGTTTTGCGTCTTATCAAATATTCTTGTTTTACAAACAAGTGCTGTCAAATTCTTTACATTTATGAATCGGTAGTGGAAGACAAATGAAAAATAACTCTGATGATAATATCCTCTGCCAAATCATAAACAAATGAATAAATACATAAATAAATCACCAGTTCCGCAATATTCATTATCTGTGATGGAAAAGTTGTAATACATTTTATGTAAAACACCGCAATTAAGTCTATGATTACCATAAATGAAAACAAAACTGTCACAAAATTCGACCCCGTTCGACTGATATACTCGTATATACTTAACAAGGCTTATAACGCCCCCTTCGTAAAATATGCATAATTTCTTTTTGATATTCTGAGCTCTATCAACAAAAATGCGTTTTATTGAATTTTACCTCGTCACGTCTCTATTGTTGTAAACAGTTAGTTGCACGTGCAGCAAGTGGTAAGTATAAATCTTAAAAATATTTTTGACATCGATAGGGTTTTAAGCCACATCACAGAAATACACAAAATGGGTCGGATGTCCATTGATGAAAGGGCCCGCGCCGTCGGCGTTATTCAGGGAGTGGTCATGTAATTACAGGTACATCAAGATTTCGATTAATTTTTAATTTACTTAACTCATCAAATTAAAACAAACCACAAATGGAATAGCTGTGTTTTAGTTTTATACGTAATTTTGCAATGTTATATACTAGAAAATATTACATTGTGGTCGCAGTATTTAGTGAATTATCTCCCTTTATTAAACTTCAATTATTAGTACTTCAATTATATAATATTTCTGCCACCCTACAGAATGTATTCGTCAATAATATAACAGTATAGTCCGGAAACGATCTGTGAATAATCGAAGATCAGCTAAGTCCATTCGGTAGAGTGAGTGGCATTTCGGAACGGTTCACTGGTTTCCGTAATAATTATATAAATAACAAATATTTGTCCATTTAATTTCAAATTAAATGCATAGCTCAGTCGTTAAAGTCGTCAACTTTTTTACTTATGCAGTCAAGATATTACGGGTTCGAACCCCATGGAAACGCTTTATTCTTTCCATCTTTTAACTGGCTCTTTTGGCATTTATTATTGCAAATTTGTATTTCAATATTTGGAATAAATTTCATATGTATCTCATTGAATTTAATGTAATTCACGTGTTTGTTAGCAGTATCTGTAACTTGAGCCACTCTAAGAATCTGATTATTAATTCGCTTATTGTCTTCATATGCACTCGATTTCTTGATTTTAATATTCATATCTAGACGTTATTTTTCTATTAAACTCATCAAACAACGCAAATCTGTCAAAAGAAAAATCTTCAATTTTTCCGAATAGGCATCTTACAACAGTGGCCTACATATTTAAGGTCATGTTTATAAAGAAACTTGCATATTCTTATCTTAAAGATTGGAACAATCCTTGACCTTTCATCACGCCTCACTTCTTGATTTCTATCTATAATTGATTAGATGAGCAGATTGTTTATTTATTTATCTGCAAATTACACGCATGCAATACAATATAAAGATATCACGATTTAATAGCCACGTGATGTTTTTGATGTCAAGATTGTATAGTTAAAAATCACACCTCTTTTGAAGGATCTGATTACATTTTCAGAAATGTTGATATTTCATAAAACTGCAGCGGCATTTTAAAACATACTACGGTCGACATATAGCTATTGGAAAGTATTTACAACACAAAAAGGGGTATGCTTTTTTTTTTAAATATGTACATTGTATGTATTGCAATCGTGAAAAAGATTACATGCGCATATTTCACTAAATATAGCAGTATATAGTGTTCATCACTGTATTGATTTATTATGCTTATTGCTATTTCTGTATACATAAATCCTGGAGGAGGTGAGTTCCCCGCCCAGTTCAAAATGGATGATGGCAAACATTAAGGCTAACCAGGGACATAGATAACAGAGATAAGCAACTTCAGTTATTACCTATGTAATAATATATCGCGTGTGACTATTACTTTCCCCCCAAAATTGCTGATTAATTTGGTAGCAAGTAAAAATTCTTATCTACTGGTATCACATGCTATTGCTGCTGAGTTTTTCAAATATAAATTTTGACTGCTAGTTTTATTGCACCCAAGTTTATACAATGTACTATACCTACTTATGCCAATAAACATATATCTAGTGACACTATTTCTTGCAGGCCGATCACATTCTCATAGTGGGTATAGCAAAATATTTACTGAGAAAATTTAACAAAATATTATTAATTATGTCCAACAGAGGTCAAATGTTTAAACTTTCAGAAAATACCTGCTATAGAATTTACGAAATGCTGTCACACGAGATATTTTAAGTTGCCTATCTCTGTTATCTATGTTTCTGGGCTGACATACTAAGATTTAATTATTGATTATAGAGTTATAAATATCAATGGCATGTGATCATAACCATGATTCATAGAAACTTTACAATTTAAGTATCTAAAACATTCAAAGACAATATCTTTTTTGAATGCCACGCTTGTAGACGTTACTTTCATATAAACTACTATATAAAGATGCACTTTGTTCAAACTTTCGACTTATCTTAATGTTGATGATAGACTGAGTGATGCTCAAGATTGCAATATTTAACAACTCCTGTACTTACTATTATTTTATTTGGCATGTTTTTATGTCAAAACTTGAAGTTCCAAAACAAAACGATGGGCATATAAAATAGGTTCTACAGTTGCTAGGCAATAACATCTTATAGAAAGACACACTCCTTATCGTATACATAGACATATAATATAATTTATACACATTTCTTGTAATAAAATGACAAAGTACAACTTACTTGAACTTCAGTGTGGAAATCACCAAAAATAAATTATTATTAAGCTTATAATAATTATAAGAAACTTTATCTACAACGCACATGTGCAAGTCCTTACAGATGTCATTTTCAAGCTACCACAATTGACAAACATAAATTGTACACGAAATCGTCTAAAAATGCTAAAATTTTCTCAGTATAGGTGATACATTTGTGTTGTCTATGTAAAAACATTGTTAACATTGATTACAAACATTTTGTTTACTTTTTAAACAAAACAAAAACAACATGAAAAAATCTCACTTGGCATATAGCCGCTATCAAAGCTACAAGTAAACTTAAATGTAAGGTGGTATGTTATCTGTTAATCTTTGAATGGTGCACGGGCAAATTTCTAGAAAAAATTGGAAACATGCTGCTAATGATAAGAAGAAATATGCGGTGAAAACATGATATGAAAGGCTAATTAATGTAAACTTTTGGATAATTATCACGTGAATTTCAGTTCTTATCATTTAAATGTTTCACTGTAAAATGTAAAGACAAACATGGCGGCAAGTACAATAAAACATACAATGAAAGACAAGTATGAATAAATAAAGCCATGTCAATCAACATTATATAGTAAAGATACAACAAAAAGGTAAATCAATACCTTTATTTCCATTGTGGTCATTAGTGTTAACTGTAACAGACATAGGAAGACAATTGGTAAATAATAATTATGATAAATGGTATAACAGAAAACAGACTCATAGAAATAGCGCCATATTTTAGGATGCAACGTTACTTATCATAGAATAGTATGCATTGCGAAATATAAGCATGAAGCTAAAACATGTATTAATGAGGAAAAATATAATTGACATTTAAATATTACTCCAGAAGATGACTTGTAGCAAAAAATTGAAACAAATTGCCATGTAAAATAAAACAAATTTTGACTTATTGTAGTCACTGAAATCAAATAATCTATCAAATTTAGTACTAACTGTAATAAAAAATGGGGTTAAGTTTAACTATCAATAAGATTTAACAGATTGTCTTAAACTTGTATTTAAAAGAGGAAATGGAATGGACTAAAATAATGTTATATTGGACATCCCTTACATTATGAGTTAGTATATTCCATAAACTACAACTATTATAGGCAAATGACCTTTCCAAAACACTAGACCACTGGGATAGAGTATCTACCACTGTCTGCCATTTCAAGACCATTGCTGGAGAAAGATGCTCTTGACCTAAACCTGGTGGAATAAGAGTGTACAACACTAACAGGTGTAATATTTCCTTTTAAATATATGGGTGGAAGTCCAGAATATCAGAATGTATCTTGAACTTCAATTCTAAGTAAAAATGATAAAATGCTGTGGGAACCAGAGAGATTTTATCGTAACACGTTAAAGATCCAGCAAAAGCAGTGCAATTACATTAAAAATCAAGGTAATGAAAGTGCTCATGGAAACTGAATGTACATAGACTTGCACTGCAACATGGTACGGGAACTAGGTTAACAATTGCACGTAGTATTTTTGGTCCAAATAAGAATTCATGCGCGCTGAGCGAGTGGCGGCTGTGGGAAACTGAACTACCCTTCAGTTTCTAATAACGTAACGAGATAATGGATGTAATTCAATTAAAAAACTGTGCAATCTTTCTAAAATAAGTATTATAGCAAGATATGACTGGAGACCAATATGTTTATTGTTTATTTTACTATTTATTGATCCTGATGAAGGCCAATATGGCGGAAACGTTGACGGATTAAAAAAAAATGAACAATTTAAGTTTTGCTGAAGTTAGACTTCTTTTTTACAAAATATATAAAGTAAGTATTGACTGTGGCTGAATATAACATTCGACGGGGTGCAGTGAAAATATATGTCATTTTATGCATTGTAACAAACATTCAACAATGAACTGAGACACGAACATACAGTTGATTTATCGTGATCACATCGTAAAAATACATGATAGTATCCATGCATGGCACTGTGTAGTTGCTCCTTTAAACTATTTATGTATTTTTCAAAAAAAGACGGATCTCTTCTTTAGAAGGTATTTATTGTGTAACACCAATGTAACAAGTCCACAAAGACAAATTCCTGATCATGGAAAAATTAAGATGAATTTTAATTTATGCTTATTGTGTCACTATTTACATACACTGTGTAGTTAATATTGCAGTTTGTGTTTCTATACACGTACAAAGCGTTTGTGTAAGCGTTCGATGTTTTTTTAAAAATAAATTGCTACCTACAAAAATATATATCGTCAAGGACGTATCTAGCATTTACGTTGAAACGAATCAGCAAATCTATTATCAACAAATACTGAAGCATCTATAAACACTGTAAATAAATGCGTAATAACAATTGCACTGAATGTTAACATTTCTATTCGGCTGATGTCAATATTTTACAGATTTTACCACAGATCAAGAAGGTGTAGCCAAAATTAGCCAATGGTAAAACGCTACACAAAACTATCCAAATTATCATAAAGGGGCGGGTATGGCTACCGATAAGAAACATTGCAATGGAAATAAGCATTCTGTGTACAGTCTTAACGATAATACAAAGCTGGTATTTTGTGCATGAAAATGCTTATTAATTTGTATTGTTTCGCATTTGGACTTCTCGGTATTTCGTCAGCTCTGGTAACTTTCTTCATTTTCATTATATTTTTCATAATTATATATCGCTGTTAAAAATTTTCTTTTCCAGTTTTTGTAAGTTTGATAAACGCAAAAAATGCATCAGACATATTGCAGCAATGTTGTATTGGGGAACGAGCTTTCAGTAAAAGAAAATATTGATTTATTTATTGATAAACCTAACACCTTTCGAAGTACGCGGGAAAAGTTAGGCACATATTTGGTACAAAGGGGTTTGTCACGAAAATTTTTTTTTTTTAAATTTCCCATGTAACCCATATATTTATAGAAGGGAAAGAACTTCGACAATTCGAATTTTCCAACGCGTGTTATAAACTTCCGTGTTATTGCAATGCATTACAAAATATTTAACTCATATATAGTGCAACGTGTGGGCAACTCAACACGCTAACAGAAAATGTATACTTTTACTACCTTTAAAGATATTTTTAACTCGCTATTGAAGATTTTTCACTCGAAAAATGGTCAAATTTTACAACTACAGTCGATTTTTTTTCATTTTACTGTTAGGGAATATCCTATTTCACATGTTTATATGTCCCATTTCACATGTTTATGTTGTATTATGTTGCGCATCGTAAATACATGATTGTACATTCGACAACTTACAAAAGAAACCGAATCTCACCGAAGCTAAAAATAAATGCAAGCATTGACCGTGAAATCATGCAGCTTTGACAGTTTAAGAAAAATTCGTGCAATATATATATATCATAAGATTGAATGTGACAATCAATAACTTGTTTTTCACCGGATAGCGTCTACAAGTGTGCATTTTCTTATCAATAAAGGAAATGGCCAGCCGTTGGTACTCGTTGGAATAAAAATATCTTGTTTGTCTACTAAATCTCGCAAAAATAGTATCTTATAAAATCAATAAATTGATGGTCATGAGGCAATGTAGCATGAGATGTGAAAATTATTATTAGCTGCCTCACCGACGGGCGCTATCACATTTTAGCTCACCCGAGCCTATGACTCTGGATTAGCTTTAAGGATCGATGAATGTCCGTCGTCCGTCGTCGTCAGTCCACAATAAATAGTGTAATAAAAAAACTGCGACGTGATGCTTGATGTAATTATAGTTATTTTAAAGCTATTGTTTTGTAATATATTCCTATATACAGAGTAGTTATCGTTGTTCAAAAATGTGTAAATTACGTGCGATATTGGTTTATAGAAGACCAACCAAATATAATATTTGTTTCAAATCACTTGCAACTGACTTTATACATTGTATCTATTTAAGTATATAATTACAGTTTATAAATCTTTAACTAGGTGAAACTTGATTTAACCAGTCAGCCAATACAGATACCGATATGGTATGGTCAAGTATAAAAACGTGGGCTCATAAACTTGGTCACAAGGGCAAACACAGAAAAAACCTTGTTTACACTCTAGACATTGCATTCATCTTCATCGTCATTAATTATAGTATGGTTGTTTTCAGGTGAGCGATATAGGGACATCTTTGCCCTCTTGTTTCAGTTTTTATTGTTTAGTTCTTTCTAGTACGATAAAAGACGGTTTACTATAATTTATATACGGTACGTGTTAATACATTTTTAAAAACAATAAGAAAAAACTTTTCTTTCCTATGGCAAATGTAGGTTCCTGCGCTTTTGTCGACTGCACCAATGATTATGCATCAGTAATTGACATTTTCTCTGAATTAATATGACAAACAATAAAGTCAGTCTTATTGGAAATACAATACTTTGTAGTCCTTCAGAAATAATTTCCGAAACATAGCATGAAGGTCAGCTGTTACCACATGACCAGCTGGTGGGTAACAACTCGTAGTCTTTTTAGAAATCCGAAGAAACTTGCCTTAATTTGAACATAGTCTTAGTTGGTTGCGTTCATAACCAATGTGTGGACGAAGGAAGTGACAACATTAATAAGAATCAACCATGGAAGCGATGTTATACATATAAGATTCCTGTCAAGTATACTGTCTGCTTCAATATAAAGTTTACTGATATAGTGGATGGAAAGTGACGAAAGGCGTGATGCAATGCACCGTCGACCCGACGTGAGTTCCTATTCACATGGACTACTATTTTCTCATAACAGAAATTCATGTAATGTGTACATTTTCCGTGTTTATGAATGGAATATATTTTGCTCTCCAGGTGGGGTAAGTAACTGACAGTCACAGATCAAATTTGCCATTTAGTCCGCATGTGAAATGCAAAATACTTACCTGATGTAAAATACAATACATGTATATGAATCGGGTGTATTTTTATGCATTTTATACACTCTCCTTACATTTCAGGATTGCAGGCTGAAAAACATTTCAGACAATATCTTAAAGTGCGAATCAAATGGCTCAAATGTTGAAGTCCAAAAACTCTACAATGAATTGGCCCCTGATGGCACAACCTGTACCATTCATGTTCCACCAGATGGCGTAACGTCCGTTCGTTGTGACCAGACTGTATGGAAAAACACAGGTCCGTAGGTAGACAATAAAAAACATTTACTGCATGGAATTATTCCTTTAGAAAAAAAGCATTCTACATATAATAAGTATAAGCCGATATACGTCAACGGTGTAGTACAAAAAATGTAAAAATGTACACTTCTGCACATAATGTTTACATGTTTACTTAAGTGAATTTCCGGATATTTATGTTCTTCAAGGTACAACCGATGTTTCACGTCATCTGAGTCGTCCTAAAAGAGGTTTTGTCGATGTATTGTTCTGTATCTTAACTTTCTTTAGTTGCTTGTGGGGCCAAAGAAGCCACCCAGGTAAGTTTATTACGGTATCAAGTATTATTCCAGTAATTACTGAAATTAAGTATGTAAGCAGTTTGTAACATTTGAAAGAGCATATTGAAGTAAATCCTTTATATGAAAACATGTCATTAGTAAAGTTTAGTAAATATTTTACCAAGACTTAATTTCTCATACATATTCACTTTAATGAATTATTATTATCAATATTTTAATTCAGTTTGTATGAATTTAAAATCATTATTTTATAGATAGAACACCCCCTTATATTAAGTGCACACCATCAGTGTACGATCTCGTGAATGACGAATTACAAACCAATGTAAAATTCAGTTGGCCATCACCGACAGCTCATGACAACAAAGACGGGAGTATTACGTCAGAGACACATTTTTAGCTTTTTTCTTAACTTGGTTGTTCATTAAGTTTCATAATTATGTAATAATGCATTTGACACTCTCGTACTTTAAGTTTCTCTAGTATAATTACAATCCAACCAACGCTATTGCAAATGCGAATTTCGAAAGGATAGATGTAATAGCAGTGAATAAAGGAGAGAAAAAAGAGATAATAAATTATGAGAAAATGGCATTTATGTTCAGATGTTAATTCAGAACTTTAATAAATAAATATTTGCCATAAAATAAGCTGATACTTTTTAACATGTCTGTAACTCCTATTTGACTTTAATTGTAGTGCAAACATTTAAAACTATGGTACTATGTTTTGTTAGGCCACGGCGTGTAAATGGTAGAGCGCCAGGAAAACATTTTCCTGAAGGACGAAACGTCGTTTCGTATTTAGCAAAAGATAAAGCCGGTAATCGTGCTTATTGTGATATAACCATCAATGTTAAAGGTAAGCTTTCATAGTACCAGCTTATAAACGCAAACAAACATCATTCGGTCGTCGTCTATATTGTATTTAGTTTTATACCCACTAAAACAAACAATCAGAAGTGAGTAAAACAGGATTTGTTTGTGCTATGCAAATATTTATAGTTTATAATACAACAATTATACATGCATACAGATCGCAAGTTATATACGATTAAATTTATGTTCTATGGTACAAATTAATGTAGTATTAACTGGGTTGTTCCAGTTTTCTAGAATAAATTTTCCATAAATAATGTTGCCTTTAAGAATGGGCTAATATGAATGCTATCTTTAATCTGATGTGAGTCTTTTAAGTTAATGAGAATTTATACTGTAGAGGATGGTAATTGTGAATTATTTTGAATAGGAATATTTCCTTCATGTTATCCTAATTCCACTACATGTATACCCATTGCATTGACACGAAGACAGCCTTATTGGCAATTAATCTTTAGTTTATCATAACTACATGTATGTTCAAATTTGTACCGTCTATTACTTATTCTCCTATAATTTGTTTACAGTGATTCGCTGTAAAACTCCAGATAAAATAGACAATGGGTATTTCCAATGCTTTCCATCATCGGAATTTATTTACGGCGCCTCCTGCAGGTATGGGTGTTATGAAGGTTTTGACTTACATGGCAGCTCAGCATTGACCTGTTTGAAGAGTGGGATTTGGTCGGCTTCTCAGCCTCGCTGTCAGCGTAAGAAACATTATCTTTAGATTAACTTCCGAATCACCATTTGCATTTGCTCGCGTCAAAATATGCACCCATTTAATCTAAGATTATGTTTGCACAAATTACAAAACTGTCCAATTTGTAACAAGACGGTTTCCTCAAAGATTCAATATTTTGAATACAAATGTATATTATTTAAAATGATTGAGAACAAAAATCTAAATATATGCAGCGAAAGGTTCAGGATAATCGGAGCAATTACAAGGTGTTTGTCATTGAACGACGTACATTATTGTTTATAATCTAGCTAGGGTTTGCATATTTGCTTTGTGTATTTCGTTCTGTTGTGTTCGGTGCATCTGGTTTAGAGACAGTTGACATGAGCCGTGTCAATTACTTTGTGGAATTTGGATTTCATATTTGTTTTTTTCTACGTTCGAACGAGACTAAGGAATGTGCATCTCCAAAGAACAGATAATAGGCTATGTGTGATTTAGGTTCATGTATCGAAAGCAGAATAATGTAGCAGAACAAGTCAGTGGTTTGTACTGGTATGTGCTGAGAATTGTTTTGTTCCATTCTTTTATGACTAAACTGTAGGACATTATATTAGTGTGCTATTTTTTGTAATATTCGATAGTACATGTACAATCCTTGTTTTCATTTTAGCATGGAAATGTGAGCCCCTTCCGTCAATAAGCAACTCAGATCAACCCAAATGTACGAATAGATACTACTTTCGAAGTATTTGTTCATATATTTGCTCGACTGGCTTTGATATGCCCTCTCATGTAAGTAAGACATTGGTATGTTCCAAGACAAAGACGTGGAGACAGCAAGGAGTTCCTAAATGTATAGGTAAGCCAATACTAGTACAGTTCTCATTTGAAATATTACATTTTAGTGTCTTTCACACCATTGAAGGTCGCAGATGGACAACAATAAGCGAATTCATGTGGCTGTAGTCTGTCTGATTGGCTCAGTCAGAGAAGCGCGGGACTGTAGATTGATTATCGCGATTTGTAGACTCAGGCGACACACAATTTTCTCCATGACTATTTGACTTCCGATATGCATCCGAAGTCATAAGTTCAAATTGCACATCATGTGGGAAATACACTTGGACATGGGTTGTAATGTAATTGTTTGTAATGGTGGTTACACAGAAGCACTGATACAGATAAATAATAATAAAAAAATAATCAAGCAAATGTTGAGGCTTTGGTACAAGTAAAATGTAGTCAAACTTCCTGACAAAGTTGAACATTGTTCTGGTAGTTTTTACTCACGTGATGCCCTAACTGAAAGAGCAAGGTAAATAAATACAAACTGAAAAAATCTGGTAGCATTTCAAACATTTAAGAATGCAAATTGGATAGATGAAACTACATAAAGATAAATAAGTAATAAATACGAACGAGGTACTGGACACAAACAGACTGTTCAATGATAAAACACTAAACAATGTAAAGCTGCAGAGAAGCTGTAAATATGACCGTGTTTGCACTCATTGACTTGTTTGTCTTCATCACAACATTACGGCCGATTTTTGGACCAAAGGTTGTGTAAATATTTAGATTAACAGTAAATTGTTTGTTTATTGATTTCACTGTTCTGTTGTTCTACCTTGATCAGATGTTGAACCTCCGACATTCAGCTCATGCCCTGGTACTATTCTGAAGGGGACAGATACCGGCTCAAATACAACTCACGTAAGCTGGAATCAACCCTCTGTTCTGGACAATAGTAAGAATGCTAGAGCATTACTTAAGCAAGGAAAACAGCCGGGAAGTGAATTTACAGCAGGTATACACCACGTCTCATACACAGCGCAAGACGATGCCGGCAATAAAGCTTTGAATTACTGCTCGTTCAAGGTTGTGGTCAGAGGTGGGTAACAATTGTATAAATGTGTGTAACGAACAGAAAACAACCCCCGAACAAGTTTAGTAAATAAATGATAAGTAAGTAAATGGTTACTAAATACCCATAATTGTGTCGCTTGATACGATTAAATAACTAAAGCAAGAGTGCTTTAACCTATTTGAGGCCGAACGACTACTTAAAGCATTTTATACATCGGAACTGCAGTAAACATATTTTCAGTCGGTTTTCCTGACTGTATTAAATACTATTTTCTCCACGTTACAATTTCAGCATAAACCAATATTTTTACATACAACGTATTGAGAAGCTTAATTTTGTGCAGAATAATGTACATTTATATTGTACTTTGTCGTATAAAATATTGTAATAGGAGGAGGAAAATAATGTACCCGATGGCGGGTTCGAACCCGCGACCTCCTGCTGGCAAGTCAGATGCTCTACCAACTGAGCTAATCGGGCTGGTCAATATCCCAGCCAATTTAAAGATACAATATACCACACCGCTACAATATGTAATAATGGGTGGCTTGATTTTCTGTATGCTTTTAGTCGAAAAAAATGCACCCTATGTTTCTTTGAATACTGTGTTTAGACTAGAACTTGTTTATGACAATCATCGAAATTATTCGGTCTTCATTGCTATATAAGATGAATGAAACACCTTCAGATATTCGATGTCCCCGGCTGTTCCCTACGCCGTACATACACTTTGATTGTCCTCACGGCTACCGATCCGGTTCTCGTTGCAACGTGTCATGTGACCCTGGAAAAACGTTGATAGGTTCAAATGAAGTTGGTTGTGATAAAAGTCCAAAAGGTCTTTATGGTGAATGGAAATGGCAAGAAGACAATCAATCGATTTGTAAAGGTAAGCAAACACATGTGTATGATTACTTTTTAGCAGATATAGAGGAGAAATATTTCCTGTTAACTAAAAATGACGCCATTTTAGATGTCAAGTTACACACTGTGGGGTAAACATTGCTCAAACCAATTAAAGAATTTATCAACAGGGTGTATTTCACTATAGGTATTTACTACCGTCATCACAATTGATAAGTTCGAGCCATTTTTTAATTGTAGAATTCTGTTTTTCCCCGCAAATGGTTGTCATATACGGCTTCAAATTGTTTCTTCACGAAATATGCATTTTGATTGAATATCATCTATTGTGAATACTTTCCATAGAGGGAAGTAATCGTCATAAGAATAAGAGTGTAATATAATATCTTCCTGTGTCGTCTGAAGAAAATATAAACTAAATAAATTCATAAATTTACAATGTTTCCTTATGATACATACAATGATAATATTGTCAAATCGAATCATCCATGAAAACTTCGCATGTTTTATTTCTGGCAAATGCTTAAATATTAATAAATAACCTATATTGTTCTTACTTCCTGACAATTAGGCAAATTTACGAAATTCGGCGATCGCGCATGATGGTGTAAGTTCTATGAAGATTTCATGTAATGCAATAATTTTTGAGTGGCATTTTCTTTATGGGAATAAGGTTTGTTATTATTATTTATGCATAACCTAGAAGTCTTTTTCTTTTCAGACACAAGAAATTGTCCACCCATATCTCCCCCAACTAACGGTGCTGTTGCTTGTGATAACTGGGAAGCGGGCCAGTTTTGTCAAGTTCAATGTAGGAATGATACTGAAATGTCGAGTGTCAATCTGAACAAATTATATACATGCAAAATATCTGGGGAGTGGTCGCATTCCCCTCCAAATGGAAGAACTTGTCGAAGTAAGTGTTGAACCATCACTTTCTGTGCTCTATACATAATCTAATAACGAAGTTCGTAATAGACGTGTAGAACTATATACAAATAATGAAAAGACTTGACGGGTCTTTATAAATAATACTGAAGATCGGTGATATCGATGCTGATAACGAAATTTTGCTCTATTTCCTTAATGTACATAATTATTGATACAAGTAGCCATACTGCTTTAGAAGCAGATTGTCATTACAAGTTTATGTTTATATACTGTATTTTCATTTTTTTTCGTTGGGCTCGATTTTCGTGGTTTTTACTACGAAGGCTATTTCGTAGGGACATAAATTCGTGGGTTTAGATTTTTAAAAAGAAATGCCTTATTACTGCATTTAAATTCGTGGGGATTTGATTTTGTGGATGAGCCGACCCACGAAATCCACGAAATTAAACCCCTAACGAAAATTGATGATTTCACAGTATATCATATAGACCATTTTGAAGAGATAATATAGCAACAGGTTATTCTTGGTGTACTTGAAATATTGAATGTGAACTTCAAGGGAGAGAAATACAAAGATGGATTTTTACGTTCTTATCAAACTACTTACAATATTCATTTTTACTGTAATTAAACTTGCTTTTAGAGAACATTTGAAGTGCTACTTATGCTAAGTAACATCTATTCTGTTATTAACGGTGACAATCCAGTATCAAGACCAGGGGCCAATAAAACTGTTTTAAAATCGCGATTGTCTTACAGTAATTTACAGTAAAGAAGAGATGTTGAAAACCAAACCTGTGTTCATAACATTGACGTGGTCACTAAGCATGATTTCATTGTATTTTAAATGGATTACCAAAAATCAGATTCTTATATTAAAGTAACAGTCCACAATTTTGGGTATTGCAGAAAAGAGACACGCTAAACTGGCTTTTGGTGTTGTAGCTTCGTTTTATTTTAATGGAGAGTGTACAGATGAAACAACTCAAAAACAGATAGCTAATAATTTCATTTCTACCTTACAAAATAGTTTTTATCAGCCCGAAGTTTGCCCGGACAACAAGAGTTGTAACTCAGCTAATGTACAGGTAAGGAGGTTAGCGACACTAATTGCAAGAGAAATGTTTTACACGTGTGCTAATCTGTCCTTTCTATGTTGCACGCACATTACTCAAAATTAATTATAGTGATTTATGTTTTTTAGATCATTCAAAATATATTTGTTTTGATTTGACATACATTTAGACATATTACTGAATTATTTCATTTTGTTCGTTTTTTTTCTAGAAACCGGGTACTAAATTATGATTTATTGATTTGTTCTTTTAAAACTTCATTATTTCATATTAATTTGGACTTTAATATTGATTCGGCCTTTATTGAATTATGTTTATTTTGGCCTTTTCTAGAAACACCATACTGAACTATGTTTTACTGAACCATATCTATATTCATTTGGCATTTACTAGAACCATGATGCTATATTGTAATTTGGAAAACTACTTTTATTTCTGGCTTTTTCGATCAGATTACTTGTGGACAATCAACGAGAAAGAAGAGAGCGAGTGAAAATATTATCAATGGTACATACGTGCAGCTGAATATTCAACTACCAATCAAAACGCAGACAATAGAGAATGACCGAATATCTGCGATATACAAAAATATTAGTGAATTACTTCAGACTAGTATGGATGAAATATTTGGCAATGCAAGTGTGACTCTTTTAGAGATATCTGCAAGTGGTTTGAAAGTTCAGTGTCCAGTTGGATCGGTAAAGTCAGAGCAAAGTCTAAGTTGTGGTAAGTGACTGTCAAGCCAGAGAAAAATAGTCGTTGAATTGACATCAATACTACTTAAGTTTTCTGTTTCATCTTACGAACTTTATAAACTACATAAGCCTTGTCGTTAAGGAATGCAATCAGACAATTGCCAATATCGTCTTAATTGTAAAATCCTGATACATATGTACATGTATATATTTGCATAACATTCTACATATTTACATTTTTACAAATGCATGTTCTTTTCTATTTTCAAAGCATAAAGGACATTCTAATAAAAAGTGAAATTCATCATCTAAACAGTTATATGATAGACATTTTCGTTCCTTGTATGGCATCTTATTCGGTTTATGCCTTCTTTGCGTACAGTTTAAATCTAGTAAAACATATCTGAATTTATTTACAAGTATATCACCCCAATAGATTTGAAAATTCACTAAATAATTCACCAAATACAATGTACATTTATATTTTCAATTGGCAAAACGGCAGTGATATTTATACGTATGTATGTATATATATCACTGTAATATGTACATTGTACACCACTGTCGTCCTACCGAATAAAAATGATACCATGCAAAAATATATTCTACATGTGTATATATCTGGTATATGTACATGTATTGTAGGCTTAGCATAGCTAAATAACAGTTTCGACTTTCACTAATAAATAAGTGACCGCTTTCTTTTGATCTGTGATCTTTATAAATAGGGAGACCGCTTACTTTGTTTTGACAATCATTTTGGTAAAGCTTTTATCAGCACATTGAAGTCACATTAAAACCATTAAAATTGTTTTGTATCGTTTCGAATGTTATTAAATGTACAGTGGACTGCACAGAAGGTACGTTCTATTATGAACAATCAGGAAAGTCATATTGCGAGACATGCAGAAAAGGAACCTACCAAGACACAGCTGGACAATCAGCATGTATTCGATGTCCTTACACGACAACAACTAAAACCACTGGTGCAAAGTCAATTGATACATGCGAAGGTTTGTTTTCTGAATAATATAACCAATACACGTTTACCTCCGAAAGACAAAGGTCTATTCTATTTTCACGTGTCTCGAGTGAAACATGGGATATGAAAATAAATTTTTAAAAAATCAGAAATGTTGAAGATGCTATGAAACACATTGAAATGCTAAGGTTTTGTGCATAGAACATAACTCAGTAGACACACCCCATGTGAATGTATGATGAATTTATAAATGTCTTCAAACACAAATTGAGTATGTGTTATGAAATACATAAGTGTACAACAATGCGCAGTTTCATATAATTGTAATTATAACTTAAATACATATATATCAATCAATTATAAATAAACACAAATACACAAAGTACGTGTTCATATACTAGTAGTAATTTTGTGATTCTATCGTTCATAATACTTTTCCGTAGGATTTCTGTTATGACTATTCTTGTACTTCTCATTAAATTAGATGCGTGTCCACCGGGAAGTTACTCACAAGATGGAACGAAACCATGCTCTCCGTGCGAACTAGGATATTATCAGCCATCGTATGGACAGGCGCACTGTCGAGCATGCAAGGGTTCTAAATCAACACTTGAAGTTGGATCAACTTCGATATCAAATTGTGAAGGTCTGTTATCTTTATTAAATTTAAGACAAAATACGATGTCAGCTGCATATAAGAATTAACTTAAATTTAACACTAGATGTTAGAAGCCTAAAATGATAATCTGTCATATGCAATTCGGAATATGATTTATAGAGCCCTTACGGATTTTAAGCTGTAGTTCGGAAGTATTGTATTCTTACTACAAAGTTCTTATTTGATCATTAGTATTGCTTATTACAAAATTCAAATTCCATACTTCGCACTTAACAATTCTTATTTCATAATTCACATTTGGCGAAGTATTACACTTTTATCTCAGGAACATTATTCACTTGTTTCTTCAGTACTAGCTGGAGAATGGGATTTTTTATTACATCGACAGTGCTCCGTCTTCTTTTGTGATTCCTTCTTATCATTTTGGAAACATAAAATGGCATGGAATTGCAGACTGTGTACTACATATTATGTTGTGCATAAATGTCTTTTATATATTTTCAGAGTTCGATATTGAATTCGTGCCGGATGAACTATCTAAGATCATGGTAAACTTTCGTGAAAACATTTCCATGACAGACTTCACTTTATCGTTTTGGCTGAAGATGAACGTTGATGACAACAGTACAGCTGGTTTTGTAAATTTAACATTAACGGACGTTAGTAATAAGCATACATGGACATGGACTGATCTCATGGAAATATCACATGAAAATAAGTAAGCATTAAGTGGTTATATATTTAACGAAAGATAGAATAAGATATCAAATTCTAACTAAACTTTCTTTTTTAAAGCGATGGTGTAGTCACTTAACACTGAACAGTCCACAAAAATATATAAATTGATAACAATGTAGATAATAAAGAAATGGGAAAAAAATATACTAAATGGATGGGGATAATATTATATTCTGTCATTTTATGTGTTAAGATCGATTTCATTTAAGGCAAGTTTCATATACCGATTTCGAATGGCCAGATTCACAATGGCATCACATATTACTACACAGAACAGGATGTGTATATTCTATGCGAATTGATGGACTGAAATATGAAGTGAAGAATTTGGAGGACCAAATGAATTGTCCAACCATTGTATTTAATCAATTAACAATCACTGCAGGTATTACCACCATTTAACTAACGCAAAATTAATTAAATGAAGCTGATAGTAATAGGTCTACAATATAAGGTATTGCTATTCTATCTGTTCGGTGATTTTTTACAAACACACAGAAAAAAATGTTCGTGGAAATTCCGTGTCTGCCCCCCATCGGGTGAACTATAAAGTATGACACGGTCAATTTTCACGTGGTATATTGTTTGATAATGATTGATACCACGGGGAAAATTGCGGCGCCCACGAATTCGAAGGTATGCTATATGTTTCGTCGGAAGTTTAAATGTTTCGAGTTTTCATGTAGCCCATGTTCCAGCCAATTTTCCTAATCCATCGGTACCAAATTTAACATTGTTACCGTTTCAGTTTGACCCTGCAGAGAAATTTGAAAACAAAATAATGAAAAAGTCTGTACTCTTCAGATTTCTCTGCAGGGTCTATGGACAAACTACGACAGTAACAATGTTTTAAAAAAATGTGTAAAACTGCATTGTATATATGTCCTACGGTGTTGTTAGAGTACAGTGAAATATTGGTGGTCTTAGTATGTTGATGGTTACTAAGTAATCTTTTATTGTACAGTGGCATATTTATTTTAAACAGACAGGAATTCAAAGGATAGTATTTCCATGGTCAATATATGGGACGGCAAGAGGTTTAAAGAAAGGTATCGACATCGATGCTTTAGCAGTGAAGTGGGAAATTTGGTGTCGTGGAAGCAGATGGAAGAACCAGAACTACTTGGAGCTTATGTACACATGCCGAGCCAATGTGATGGTACGTTTAAATTTATGTGCTTGGCGCACTGTAGTAACTCATTCTTGAATAATTTGCAAAATACAATTTCTGTGAAGTATGCGGATACGAGCATTAAATTGTTAACAGGAAATAGATGATTTAGATAAGACAATGATTTTTATTGAAAAATACATGTACATGTACACTCCTTCCCCCAAATACTACATCAGGAAAAACCCAGTAACCTAACCCTACCCAACACATAGAAACAAACAAAAGACGATCATTCTCCAGTGGGGTATTGCCTTAGAACAGAGGGAAACTCTGTGCAACAATAAACAAGCATTTATTTACGTTGGTATATGTTTGGCTGTAATCTAATACCAAGTTGGCATTTTCTGGTGGTAGGTGAGTGGGGATGTGTGTGCTTGACGGTGGGTCGCAATGGTTGGTTTATGATAATGAAATCTGTTTGGTAAGGTAGACTAATTTTGCATTTGACATTTCTTGGGAATTGTGTTTTACTTTCTTTGTTTTAGATTTTGATAACTGTGTCTCATCACCTTGTCTGTATGGTTCATGCCATGATGAACTCAATGATTACAAGTGCACATGTAACAAAGGATATTCTGGTAGACAATGCGATATAAACGAGGACGATTGTATCTTTAATTTATGTATGAACGATGCCACGTGCCAAGATGGAGTATCAACGTACAGTTGCACGTGTCCTCCTCTTTATACTGGTAGATTTTGTGAAATAGAACAAGGTAAGCTTACTGATAAATTATGGAAATTCTATTGATGTTAAGGACCAACTTTGAAAAACAGATATCACAGAATTGTAAGTTTGTATTGCGAGCATATAAGAAACTAAATGCAGTGTTATCTGTCTTATTGATGTAATTATTTTTAATAAATCCAAAATATAAGTCATATGTAAACAATCTGGAACAAGAACGTTCGTTAACGTCTCGGATATGACAATATAAATTGCATGTACTTTGCCTCGTACACGTTATTTTATTTTAGTGCTTATTTTCACTTCCTGCTTCATACATAACATCAATACATCTAATAGTACATTCATCATAATGAATGTATACAACATTGATTGCTTTTGGGTCCATCTTGATCTCTAGCACACTACGTGTTTGTGGTACATGTATATTTCGCAGGGAATAGTCAACAGGGAACAAGCTGCAATTTTTCATTTCATGGAAATCTGTTCGTTACTTTTTATTCAATTACTCTTTATCTAACAATTCCCAATAAATTATGTAAACTATGATATACAACATTATTGACCATAATACGGTTGGGAAGAAATTCTTTGACATTAAATTTGTCCTGCAACTCTCAATCAAAAGTTGTCACTAGCGAAACTGTAATCAATGCAATTGCGATTTTATACTAAGTTAATGGCAACTGGAGTGAGTGGGGAAACTGGTCAGAATGCACAACAACATGTGGAAATGGAACAATGCAAAGACGAAGACTTTGTAACAATCCAACACCTGACAATGATGGGAAAGACTGTATTGGAGAAAGTGATGATATCCAATTTTGTCAAAACCAAACTTGTCCGGGTAATAACATTGACCTACATTTTTTAATGTTATTGAATTGCTAATTTAGAATTGAAACAGCTGTGATTCCCTCGATACAATATTAACTTAACATGGCACATACGCAATACCTTAGTAAGATACAGGTCAAATTGGACTTAATACCAAAGAAGCGTCTGAAATCGTGCATTCCTTTGTACAAAACAAGTGCAATTAATGTATGTATGATACAACTGTTTGTATCGGATCTAGAGAAGATACATTGGATATGCAGTAAACTCTCAATATTCAAGCCACTTTTGGAATTACAAATTACATGTTGTGTATTATAAATTGTAGAACGTTTTCATTAGCAAGTTAAAATACAGCGGAAATATTGTAGTCGCAATGATGAGTTCGTCTTATTATTGAAATAGTTGCTATGTGACGATTTATTCTAGGAAATAATCCATGTCATTACAGTATGTCCAGAACTGGTTCCTCCGACTCATGGATACCTGGACTGTCTAAATGATACTGAATCTATCAACTGCACTATCCAGTGTGATGATGGGTATGACCTTGACATTGACCCTTTACCAATGTATTATTGTGGCCCTGAAACATTCCATGAGTGGAATTTCGAGACAGATGAATACCCCTATCGTCGTTTGCCAAAGTGTGCTGGTAATTTGTTTAATACAAAATTTCATGTAGTTAAAATAAAAATACATGTAGTACTCAGACACATGTACATTGTATATATAAATGAAAGATAAAACATAATGCTTTTTACTTCGGACTTATTATCTATCCTCATTGGATGGTATTTTTATAACCTTAATTGTAATTACTAGTTCGGGCTGCTAATATTCCATTTACTTATTGCCTTTTGCATCTGATGGAGAGGCTGTTGGAACAACAAGTCAATCATTTAAAATGTTTGTTTGAATAGGATTAGCGCATTTTAAAGTCAGTATTTTATGCATGCACGGCGTGCAGTTGGTCGTACCAGTTCTTAAGCCGTTCTTTTCAATTCTACTATCAAATGACAGCTTATGTGAAACACTATTGGTCGACATTTTGCGTACATCATGGTATGTTCTGACTAAATCTTTATTTTAGAAATAAAAATGGCAGAAAAGCTAGAAGTCGTGTATACTGCGTATTATCGTAATTTGCATTGTGATACTACCAACATTCAGCAAAGAGCAAATTTTATGATAAAAGAAACTATCCGAACAATAATAAAATATTTACCATGCATGAAGAAGAAAACATGCGAACTTAAAAATCTTCATGTTGTTAATTGCCATGGCGAAATTAGAGGGCGACGTTCGGACAGTACAGCTGGATTCAATTTGGAAATAAGCACTCGTCCTGCAAATGGTATTTGTTTTCAAAACATTTATATATTTTGTGTTACTTGTGTCGTAGTGAAACTTTATATTATTGAACAAAGTGTCATACTAAAGATGATTAGTATCAGTTTACATTTATAAAATTAACTCATTAATAGAATGGTTTTATGGATTTAAGACCAAAGACAAAAATGTTGTATTTAATCGAAAACGCGCTTATCATACATTTTAGATGGCGAAGATGAAAGTTTATCCGACCTTGAAAAGTCATTCCAAGATATTCAAAAAGCATCAGACAATGGAAATCTAACAATAGATGTTCTAGGTGATGAATATGTTATAGACGGAAGCATGACAGATATATCCGGGAAGATTGAATGCGGCGCCGGTTCGACTAGGGTCAAACATTATTGCGGTTAATATTTCTTGTGTCTTCTACTACAGAGTCATTTTGGATCTCAAGTCCTTTTTTGTTTTTATTTCTTCCTATTTGTAATCCCTTTGTAAAATTATCTGTTTTAGATTTCCTCCAAATATGTGCTTTTCCCACACCACAGCATTAATTACCACATTAAGATTCCAAAATTCCTACTTTACTCGACTCATGTTCCAGTGTAAGTTTGTAGTTCTATTTTGGCCACATATCCATTTATTATATATATTTATTATTTTATATATTTTGCCGTGTTAAAATACTCATTTTTATTCTCCAGCGATCTTGGTGAGTGTTTTCGCTATATCAATATGGTCGTTCTAATATTGTTTGCCTTTGTGATGATAATTATATAACTAATTTAGGGTGTTGCCAATTACTGCTCAATTAAATTAATGAAAATCAAATATGATTTAAAACATTTTCTCTTCAATAAATTTATGTACATAAGTTCAAAATGAGAAATTACTATCGATTGGTATATGCATTGTTTGCCTTATACCATCAATTTGGAATTGAATATGGTACCTTAAACTCATTAGCTGCAGCAAGTATTTTCTCTCACAATTCAACACTTCTTGTACGTCTGGTAAACAAACATATTATTTTCTTTTCTCATTCTGGACATTCCGGTGTTAAGACCAAAAATGAATACGATGGCGATTAAATTCATTTACAGTTTCTTGTGGGAGAGGTTCATTCTTACAAGGTGAATTTTGTGTACCATGTTCAACGGGAACTTACCAAGACAAAGAAGGACAAGAATATTGCATTCCCTGTCCGACTGGCAAATCTACCCCTGGTATATTTTCAGAAAGTGTTGACGATTGCTCGGGTAAATTTTTAACTATTCAAATATCTGTTCATACCTGCCTATTGATAATTTGTTTTCTCGAGTTCGAGACGTTGGCAAGTCACGTGTGTTTCTTCATGACTATTGAACTGAGGATAAAGCATCTTAATAATTTCCATTTATATCAGATTTATTGTTCATGTGGTCAAACTACAAGTTGCTAAAGAATGCGTCCTATATTGGTAAGTTACCACTCCGAGCTAGATTTAAAAAAAGCTTCTTTAATTTTTGCATCTATAATAATTACAATAATACATTCTAGTCTTTTATTTCAGTTGATGTCTTAACAAAAGATGATTTTGATGGATTAGAAGGTACACTTATTCAATTAAATGTTGTGTAAGTTGTTGCATGTACTCCTTACTAATAAATGCATGTACATCTTGTAATTATCAAACTTTAATGACTTAGGACATGGAACAAACGCCAATAAAAAATCTTTAAAAATATAATTGTCGTAGGTTAAATATGTGGTCTGGTTTATTGGTCCTGAAAGAAGGAATAACACGCTATGCATTGAACATTTAATAAATATTTCGTGCGTCTTCACGCGACGAAAGCAAAACGGCAAGTGCCTGGTCACAAGTACAAAACATAAACTATAAAATGATACAAAACATGACAGTCAACAACAAATGGCATAAAGAACACAATGCAAATATATTACCTGAAAGAAGGAATAACACGCTATGCATTGAACATTTAATAAATATTTCGTGCGTCTTCACGCGACGAAAGCAAAACGGCAAGTGCGCGAGTGCAGTGAACTATGGTTTGGTCGTATATAAAAAAACATATATGACCGTACCATTCCGGACTGGAACAAAGTTAATGACGATGGTGTTAATGATAGATGATGTACAAGTGGCCAAATATATAAAGTATGATAAATAATAATATAATAAAGTCGCCCTGCGACATTCTCCCCCTCACTGAAAAATGCCGTCCCGACATTTCAAAAACTAACTACAATGCTACAGCCTATTTTCTATAAATACAACTACTTAATCAACAGCAATGCCAGAAGGACACAATTACAAAGATGCGCGCTAGCAGACCATCATGTAATACAATTACTCACATCTTAATATTACAACACCATAAAAACAATACTAATACTTATTCAACCTGTATATTGTAGTTCCATCAGAACACAATATCCACAGAAACCGAATCTAAGTACTAGATACAATAGCATAATAAAATCCTATTCAGATATCAGTTTTGAACATCTGATAAACGCAAAATTTACAATTGAGATAACTTATAAATTAAGTATAAAATAGCTATGCTGAGCATTAGCTACAAATCATCCAACATAAATTTCACACTAATACAATTGTATATATATAATACCATTCAGATATCAGCTTTGAAAATCAGAATGTGAAGTGATAAATTACTAATGCAAAATCTATTAAGGAATTGCACTAACAAACCCAAGTGTATAATAGCTATGCTGAGCAAAAGCTATAACAAATAATATAAATGCAAGCGCTAATTACTACACCAACGTCACAGTATCCACTGATTTACTTAATCAACATGAAGAATATACTAACTTGTAACCCAGTCATTGGTATTTAACCATTCTGGTTTACGTTTAACTCTTTGAGTCCTGGGAGCAAATTCAATAGCAGTAGGATTCAGACTTGACTGTCTCCTTTGGGGTATTACATATCTATTTGTGGTTGCCGGCACCGAAGAGGCACAGGAAGGCTGAGGAGGCGCACAGTCAGGTAGAGACTGACCACTGGGTACTATCTCTGCAGATGTCCCTTTGTCAGTCTGAACCGACTGATCCGCGTCCTCAGCAATTCCCCTTAACTGCCTCCTATCTACCGGCAAACCTGTAATAGACAATAACAAATTTCTATGGAGGGTTTTTACACCACACATCCCGTGTTCTTTCTTTACTTGAAACACAGGAACGCTCAAATCTGGCTGAGATACAACAACATGGATGTCCCTGTTCCACCGGTCTGCCAACTTGTTTTTACCTTTCAGGCCAACATTGCGAACTAATACCTTGTCACCAGGGACAAGTTTGACATTTCTGACTCTAAGGTCATAACGACGTTTATGACGTTCGGACTGACGTTTCGATTCCCGGCTGGCCGCTCGATATGCGAAGTCAAGTCGTTTTTTCAAGTTATCAACATATTCAGAATGTTTTTCATGGGTTTTTTATCAGGCTTAATACCCAGAAATGCGTCTATGCACAATCTCGGATGTCTACCAAACATTAAGTAGTGAGGGGTCAGACCTGTACTCTCGTGTCTGGTCGAGTTATATGCATGGACGAGGGTGGGAATGTAATTTTTCCAATTACTTTTTTGTTCCTCCTCCAAAGTCCCCAACATGTGAGTGTGACATACATTCTATAGCAGGTAATTCCTGTGGAGTAGCCTTAACCACATCCGGAAAAATTACTGCAGAAGTCATGGGCAAGCGGGAGAGTGCATCCGCATCAACATTGGACCTACCACTCCTGTACACGATTTCAAAATTGAAATTGGCTAATTCAGCTAACCATCTGTGAGATGTAGCGTCCAACTTAGCTGTGGACAGGACGTAGGTTAGGGGGTCATTATCCGTACGGACTTGAAAAGAATTTCCGTACAGGTAATCCTTAAACTTGTCTGTAACAGCCCAATTCAAAGCAAGGAACTCAAGCTTATGAGCCGGGTAATTCCTTTCTGTAGGTCTTAACCCTCGGCTTGCATAAGCTATCACGCGTTCCTTGCCATCATCGAGCTGATACAAGACAGCCCCCAAACCTACGCCACTAGCATCTACATTTAATAAAAATGGCCGCTTGAAATCAGCATAAGCTAAAACAGGTGGGGTTACAAGGCGGCCAATAAGCGATACAAATGCATGTTGCTGGGCCGCCCCCCAAATCCAAGGAGTTTTGTTCTTCTTCGATTTGCTGGCTTTGGTCGTGGGATGGCCTATCAGTAGGTCATTCAATGGCTTAGCCAACTGAGAAAAGCCCTTTACAAACCGCCTGTAATAGCCAGCAAATCCCAAGAAGGACCTCAACTCCTTAATTGATTTGGGAACCGGCCATTTTTTCAACACAGCAATCTTTTCAGGATCCGTTTCTACCCCCTTTTCTCCAACCACATGACCTAAGTACTTTACGCTCGTTTTGAAAAATTCACATTTAGAACCTTTTAACTTCAGACCAGCCTGCTCTAACCGCTGAAAAACAGAGCTGAGCCTCTCAAAATGCTCATCCTTGGACTTAGAATACACAATTATATCATCCAAGTAGATCAGACATTCCCTAAGGTTCAAGTCACCCATAGCACGCTCCATCAATCTTTGGAAGGTAGCAGGTGCATTGGTAAGTCCAAAGCCCATGCGATTGCACTCGAAAAAACCTAAAGGACCAACAGAAAAAGCAGTTTTGGGCTTCCTCCTTCATGGCAACTTGCCAGTACCCCGACCTTAAATCAAGTTTAGAAAAGTACTTTGCCCCAATGAAGCTATCTATGGATTCCTCAATACGAGGTAAATCATAGGTATCCTTGACAGTACGGCTGTTAAGTTTGCGATAATCAATGCAAAATCTTAATGAACCATCTTTCTTTCTAACAAGAACCACATTTGAAGAAAACGGACTACTTGAAGGTCTAGTAGCACCAGCCTCTAACATGTCCTTCAGATGCTCTCGGACTTCTTCATACATGCCAGGTGGTATACGCCGATAATGATCCTTAAATGGTGTAGGATCTGTCAAGTTGATACGATGTTCAACAATATCAGTGCAACCAAGATCTGTCGGACTGGCAGAGAAAATATGTCTCCAACTGGAAAAAAACTCCTTGGCCTTGGCACCCTCATCTGCTGTTAATACATCAGCAGGAACTGAAATACCAAGATCTGCAAGGGACTTCTAACCAGTGGAGGGCCGGGTTGCCAAACCTTCGAACGGGTCTATACTTCTAACAACATTAACATCCTGAAGGCGACAAACAAGGGCATTAGGTTTTATAATAACTGGCTGAGCAGACATATTACACATTTTGACATTGACTCGGCAGAACGAACGATTTGAGTTTACATGTACAAAACTCGGGTATACTGCCAGAGAAGAAGAATTTTCCAAACTTTCAGTAACTGCAGTGGACATACTTCCAACGTTTCTAACTTTTCCAGTCATAACCTTCGTAGAAAAAGGAGGAATCTGGACATTTGTATCATTGAAACTTTTAACTGATAAACAGTTAACTGAAGGAAGACATGACAATACATTACACCACTCTTCAGGGAAGTGTCCACTATTTAAGTTTAATTTTAAAAAGTTAAGTACATTAGTACCAACAATAACTGGCACTTTACAGGAATACTTAGTATCAGGAGTCACCAACAATGGTACAGAAACAG
This sequence comes from Lutraria lutraria, assembly GCA_964023205.1. Lineage (NCBI taxonomy): Eukaryota > Metazoa > Mollusca > Bivalvia > Venerida > Mactridae > Lutraria > Lutraria lutraria. Next base: position 36,424,989 of record OZ026842.1, on the reverse strand, counting down.
GATCCAACTCAACCCCAGGAATCTTAATGTCCATGACAACATATCCAATATAAGGGACTGAATAGCCATTGGCACAAGATATGTTAATACTAAAATCAGACAACTCAAACAATTCAGGCCTAGGATTTAATGATAAATAAAAAGCCTCGCTAATTGAGGACACCATACTTCCAGAATCCAAAAGACCCTTACACTTAATCTGATCTAATTCCAAAGTTACCTCAGTTGCCTTACCAATCAAAGGGGCAATTTTGGGGCTTTTAAACTGAGTATGACCACTTGTTTGCCCATCACAAGAGGTCACATTTAGTTTAAAGCTTTCTTAAACTGTGTGGACCCGGGAGTAACCTGTCGTGGTTTCTCTTGGCCGCTCTTCAAAGTTTGCACATCCTTTTCTAATGAGCCAACTTTGGCTACCAGCTGACCCATCTGCTGAGTCAGCTGTTGCATCTCTTGCAACATCTTGCTCTCGACAGACGACATCAGCTGGGCAGCAGGCTCAACCTTTTTGTTGGCCTTGAAAGTTTTGCTCATGGCTTCGGAGTTAGTCGAAACAGCTACAACAGGACTGGTAGGGGCTGCCTTCATGTCCTGTTCCATCTGTCTCAACTCCCTCCTCAGCACCCCATAATCATAGATTGTTTCATACTTATAACGGGATACATTTCTTAGCTCCTTATCCTTCAATCCTGACCACAGTCTACTGCAGAGCATCTCATTCTTAGTCGCCTGATCAAACTTCAGGTTAGACCTTGTCAGAAGCTGCTCCAGTCGCAAACTGTAGTCAGCGATTGACTCAGATGACTCCTGTTTAGCACAATAAAATTTCTGCTTTAAGGCCTCACAGTTAGCTACATTACCATAAATGCATTCTAACTCCTGTACCACACTCTGGACTGAGGCATTTTCTCCTAAATGTAGTAATACCACCCTCGCCTTACCCTTGAGACTCCCACGAACAGCCTCAAATATTACATGTTCAGGATATACTCCATTCCTCAACAGACACTTAACCTCATACTGCCACAGATCAAAGGCACTATCATCCTCATCCTCCCCTGAAAAGGTAGGTAGCTTTGGTAACCTTATAGGCTGGTAACCATAAGATCGTCCAAAACCACAGTCAGTGTAGGCCAAGGATGACTGCCTCATCGGGGGCAGCGGAGTAGGGGGGGGGGAGGAACGGAGGGAGGATCCTCATCACACTGTCTGGCAGAATAACGTGGGTTACTGTTCCTAACCCCTCTATGATGGTCCAGAGGAGTTCCTGGAATATAGCTACCAGTACTGTTTAACCTATGGGCCTCATAGTATTCCTTTTCAGGAGTATTGTAGGTGAGGTTATTGGGGGCTGGAGTCTCTGACTCCACCCGGTACAAATGGAATCTGCCAGACCGCTGAATAAGTTCCGCATAACGTTCTAATTCCTCATCAGTATAATGATCTACCGGTTGTTCTGAGGCCATCCCTGACAATCAATTAAAAGTCCCCCAATAAAAATATGACAAATTACAAATTGTCCAATTAATAATAAACAAGGAGTCAACTGAGTAACCACGTTAGTGTTATTGGTCAAAAAGGCCTATAATTAAAATAGGTGAACATAAAATACAAATACAAAGAATAATCCAACAATGCAATAAATCAACCAGACACCATAAGAGCAAGGTACTGAGTATCAAAAAAGGATTTGACAATTACACACTGATTACCACTTAACAAATGGATTATGATTTATAATCTAGGTTAAATAGGGGCATCTGCAATATAATACCTGCAAAATAACAAATAAATCAGGACTGATTGTGATAATGGTTTAGTCACACAATAAATTAATTACCTTTCCTTTCCATGGAATTCATCTAACTTGTAGTTCAAAACTGTCTTTGTCCACACAAAATACGCTGAAAATAAGCTGCTCAAATAATGGTGCCAATAATACTAAATTGTGATTTCACTATGCATCAGTTACCAAGTAGACCCAAGTGTTAATTGATTACATCAAAATGCCAGCTCGCATCCCTGCACTCCGCATACCCTAATGGCACCACTGCTGATAACTACTATATGTGAGACTACAACCACTATACTACAGTACTTCAACTCAGATATACTATTATGAAATGTCAGAATGACCTAGTAAATCCACTATGGATTTAAGGTTTTTTTTTTTTTTTTTTTTTTTCAAATATACTAATACAATAAATATATAATACAATAATGGATGGGGATGTATCAATATTATACAGGTCTGTTAATATTAATGGCAAATGAGTTAGTCTTACCAATGACAATACTGTTAGTGATGATGATGTTACGTGCAAGCAAAACTGTTATTCATTCCATTACCCCAGTGCTGTGACCATTACTTCATCATTTTCACAAAAACAATAACAATCATTCCTGTAATAGTAAAAAATAATATTCATAAAATGTGAACATAAAAATACTACAAATCATACAATTTCAAAATAATTGATACTACAAAACATCAACTGAAATTAAAGTTAATCACTCAAGTGTCAACTGATGTAAACTCCGGTTCCAACGTTGATACACAGTTAATTGACGCGTATAAATCCAACGATGAATATTTATCAGTTCATAGAGCTCTTACACAAAAGAACACAACACAATGTGTGCACACTAAAGTTTGTCGACAATTTATACACCAAAAACTAATAATAATTAAAAATTTCACCGCACGGATACCATACTCTTCACTGTCATCTATACATTCCTCGGGAAACACCCACGTGCTGAGGAATTCCACGTGACGTCACAGCCCAAGGTTATAAACGATAACGTTCGCTTACTGGCGATAAACACGCATACACATACAATTCAATGAAACCACTTCTCCACAAAACCACGTTGGGCGCCAATGTCGTAGGTTAAATATGTGGTCTGGTTTATTGGTCCTGAAAGAAGGAATAACACGCTATGCATTGAACATTTAATAAATATTTCGTGCGTCTTCACGCGACGAAAGCAAAACGGCAAGTGCCTGGTCACAAGTACAAAACATAAATTATAAAATGATACAAAACATGACAGTCAACAACAAATGGCATAAAGAACACAATGCAAATATATTACCTGAAAGAAGGAATAACACGCTATGCATTGAACATTTAAAAAATATTACGTGCGTCTTCACGCGACGAAAGCAAAACGGCAAGTGCGCGAGTGCAGTGAACTATGGTATGGTCGTATATAAAAAAACATATATGACCGTACCATTCCGGACTGGAACAAAGTTAATGACGATGATGTTAATGATAGATGATGTACAAGTGGCCAAATATATAAAGTATGATAAATAATAATATAATAAAGTCGCCCTGCGACATAATGATCATTTATTCAATTAAAATTCTTCGTTTGCGTATATCTCGATATTCATAAACAATGTAATACTTTTTGTACATTAAACTAAATGAGTTTATTTTCAGTGATAGGCATCACTGTGGGATATGTCAGTGGCTTTGTTGTGGTTATATTTGTAGCAGCTTTCATTTACAGAAGATACAGGTAAGGGATTGGAAATATGTGAGAAAGGGGCATTATATATATTTTACCAATTATATATATCATTAATTATAATGCATACATGCATGTTACATATAATTCCCTATTTAAGAGTCATGTTTGAGTAAACTAATGATTGAATGTTGTGAATGTTAGAAAAAGAACAACATTTTAACACAAAATGCATTTTAAATGCTTGGATGATAAAACATATACTAGTAATTATCAAAAATAAACAGATCGATCTGAACACTCTTATCAAACTTGAAAGTTTCATTAATGGCAACATCTACTTTTAAAATGTGTTTATAAGCATTTGGTACACGCCAAGAAATCATTGTTTGCATGCAATTGTTCGATGTTAGTTTGAATAGGAATTGGAATACTAGTAGGTCCTTACAGGAAATGCCACAAGCTCAAGTATCACCTTCCTTTACAGACATCCATAGTCACGAATTAACACACAATGACATCACACATCAGAACCTAATCGTAGCATCCTCCCACCCACTCTAAAAATATTTATCAATCACTGTGACACGGCTCGTGCGTACCACGCCGCCAAGAGCTGTACTTATATAGACTTGCACTGTGCATAACATAGAACGGGAACCAGTTTAACATTTGCACGGCGGATTTCAAACCCCTCGCACCGATTACGTCACGCTAAATGCTTCTATGTGTCTGTACTGATCAAGGGAGGTAACCGCTGCGGGGAGCTTGGGAGGATTTATAAAACATGTAATACTTTGTATCAAAATTCATGCGCGCCGAGCGAGTGACGGCTATTGATACTATCGTTCATCTTCCACAAACAACATGGAATGTTGTAGTGGTACTTATTGTTCATGCATGTAAATCTTATTTCAGATCAAAGATATACAAACTTGTAACACCAACGGATTTAACGAGGGAGACATCAACACATGTACCAGGACCTTCCAAGCCAGTGCTTAAGAAACAATTACATGTACATTGTAATTGAACATTGACAGACAGTTGAAAAGAACATAAAAGAAAAGAAAGGAAATATAAATACATGTACATGTGCATCGTTTCGTACAGGCTCGTATTTCATGTACAGTTTTTGATTGTGTTGCGTGTATCTATTTCATGTCTTTGTATTTCAATAATAAAGTCTTCTCAAGTTTAGTGTCTCTTCAAAGTAATTGGCACTATGTCAGTAGCTCTGAATGTTTGTATTATTGAAAAGAGCTGTAGTCTGTGTGCTATAGGCAGTCAGAATGGATATTCCAATACAGACAAACTGAAACTATACAAACGATGTACCAGTAATAGACATTTGCGATTTAAGACGGTGACGGTGACGGAGACGAACTTCGGATTAAATTAAAGGGGTCGTCTCACATTTATAATGAAAATGAATCACATTGGAGTATATGCATGTTATTTTGATATCAAGCCATATTTACAGAATTAAACCGATTTGTTGGTTTTTTTTCGGCACAAAAGACCCGGCAAATATTTAACTTCCCGTCGATGTCTCCATATTGTTCCTACTGATTTATAACACTTGAGCTCAACACAAACACGATACTGTCGAATATATCTGTTTAATTTTCGACACTTTCCGGGGGCGTAGCTTGATCAATAATGGTGCGTACGCAAACTTTCTGAATGCTCGTGGGGGTTAATATGTACCTCGGCCCAAGTGCGTTTTAGATATTTCGCTTGAAAATCTATGCCTCTTTCAAGTTCGTAAACAAATATCCACGACTTTTTGCATCCACAAACTGCAATACCTTCCGACTGAGGTTAGTTTTTAACACTGGCAAATAATTCGCATGTACATAAAATTCATTAGACCAATAAATCTAACTGCAAATCTAACTGCATACAAAGTCACATGTCTATTATATCCACATAGATCTACGTGAACCTTCAATAATTACAATTTATTTCAATAAATACGACTCGTATTTTCCAAAAGTAATCAATATTTTATGTGATTGTTTCAGTAGGAGCAAAGACGCATAACGAACTTATTTAGTTCTAATCAAATATCAGTGTAATTTTACGATTCCGTTTTCGGCTGATTACATCTAGAACATATTCAGAATCCAGCTGTTTTTCAGTGTAAAGATTTAAAAGTCCTTAGCTTGACAATCTACTTGTTGTCATAGTGTTTCTGGTGTAGCATATCAATAAACCATCGCTCAGCTGTAGCTGTAGGTACTCGCGAATACACAAATCTCGGTTTGTAGCCCTCAATTTTCAAGGCGAAGTTAGTCATGGATATGAAGTTGCTCTATTTAATGTTTGTGTCCAAGTAGGAAAAGTTATTTCAGTTCCATTGTGGCGCATTAAACCAAACCGCTGAGCATCATTCAGATGTCCTATAATATAATTATATGATGCGTTTATTTAGGTACGTCGCTATCATTATCAGGGTAAATTACACTACAACTCTAAATAGTCTAGATTCGTGATCATTTGAATTATTGATTTACTTGTATTTTGTTTATTAACAAATTTTGATTTTAACAATATGACAAATACAGACGTAAGTAGTTTTATTCATGAATGTGTATTTCTGTTAACGATTCACACAGAATCAGCTTGGAGCTTTTGAGTATATGCCAATTTAGGAGTCAATTGAAAATGCAGTCGCCCGATGCCAGTGACGGGAAAGAGCCACGTAAACGCCAGGTACCTGGTAGACGCAGGCGACAGCAGAAACGCCTTCTGGCAGAATTAATTCGTGACAACCAAGAGTCGTATAACAGATTCATTACAAAAATAGTACCGAAATTGATGCGTATGCTTGGTTTAGTTCTAGTTCTTATGACAATGAATAAAATTGTAAAATAAACGCGTTTTTGAGTTGACTTGCAAACACAATAATTAGTAACACTTGCCCTATACAAGAGTATGTATCAATAATTTTGAGATGAACCCCGAATTTAATCCGAAAACCGATGTCCACCACCGTCACCGTCTTAAATCGCAAATGTCTAATAAGTCGTGGAAAGAATACACTGAAACTAGTTTTAGCGGCCATCTCCGAATAAATGTCACCCTGTAAATAAAGGCCATTCTTTTAAAACTGTCATTCAATATTTAAAACAAAATGATCTCTGAGTAAAGGCCACCTGTCATTTAAGGCCACACGTGTGTGCTTCAAATTGGGTTCTGAGGAAATCTCCTTCCAACCAGTACATGACACGTGGAAACGTTCGTGATACCGAACCTCTTTTAATTAGCCAATCAAATTCATTTTTTCTAACTCGCGGTAGAAGCATGTGCCTTTCGTACTTAAAAAGTACGCGGTATATTACGTTGAAGTTCAATGACCTTTAGATCTTAATACTTTTAACTGCGTTTAATTTCGGCATATACATGTACCATGACAGCGTCGTCAGCAACTTCAGTGTAATACTTTTTACGTTTTACGGACGATTAAAATTTATTGAAATGTGTCGCTCGTTCTGTGTTGATTTCTGACCATTTACGTAATGCTTGGTTAAGTTTTAAGTTTACTCCGTTGCCTGTTGGAACGAATGCCACATAGCAGACGATGTATGACCAACTGTAAAACCATTTACCAAGTTAAGCATATTCTATCTGGAACGTTGTTAGTCCGCATTACCTGCCCCTGACACTACGTAATCGAAGGAATATTTGGAGCAAGGAACAAGACTACTACTCTAAAAGGTGCATGCAGTGGACGGACCGGACTGGACGTACTGTGTTTTGTAAAACGACTAGTCCACAAAAATCAGTTTAAGTATTAACTGTCTTCTAGGAGGGAGGCACAATTTGTATATGACTTCATAAGCTACATGTCAAGTCTCGCTCATTTAAGCGCTCGGTCTCTTAGTCTATGTGTGCCTTAATTTCTACTTCACGAATAAGAAAAAAGCTGTTTTCTTTGAATATATAACTAATCTTAGGATTCAGCTTTGTCATTGGTCAATAGTACGGCTCTACTATGAATATTATGGCTGTTTTATTTCAAGTCTTAAATGCATCATCCATTCGACGATTTATTAAACTACTTATTCATAAAACGGTCAGTAAATAATAGAAATGAATTTATGGTACATTGTATTTTGGAGAAAGTAAAATGTTTTATACACATATACCTTTTGTCCAAGAAAACCCTTTTCTGTTCTAATAGTTTTACAGCTTTATCTATTTCATGAAGGCCTAATGATTTTTACAGATTATTTAGTATATCTTGCTTGCTGTTCTTTTAATTTTATTATTATGAAACTAAAAAATATGTTTGTTTAACTTTCATGGTTTTGTTATTAAAATCAAACTAACCATTTTGTTTTTGTCACTTCCATTTTCGGGCCGTTTATTATGATTGAGACTAGGATGAATATTTTACGCATTCATTGATCTCTTTTTAGAATGGTCCTTCTGTTTACGTTACCAAGATACAAACTTACCAATGTTCCTATAAAAAACACTTAAGTAATCCAAAGAAGAGTTCACACAAAAGTTTATATTTTCCGTAGACGGGAGATAGATTATTTGCGAATCTGCCTTTGTCAGCATCATTTACGTACATTTGAAGTTTGATATTGGAACTGATCATGAATGAACATAATGTGCATGGATTGAAATTGCTTACCATTGATGTTGCTTTTATAATTAATACGTGAAATGATATGTTCATATTTGTGCATTACAATATCAAACTCTGAAGACAATATCATAATTACACCATAAAAGTTGTGTGAAAAACGTAAGTATTAAGTGGTAACAATGAACGGACATTTCTGAACAACGGATACTCACAACAGAGAAAAATAAAAGAAACAGTTATGAATAAACAATAAACAAACCGAGACGGAAATACGAGAAAATTGTGTCACAAACAACAAATGAAACAGAAACAACGCCAAAACACCAACTAGATATTTGTTTGAATCAATTTTAATCACGAGAAACTATATTCTAAAATTTCATGCGTGTTAGTGTATTGTGGATGGGGGAATTTTGTCACGGTACCCTTGCTAATCTTTATTCATTACACATGCACATAAAAAACAAATACTAATGCTTAACGCAATCATTAACACGTCAAATCGAATAAAAATGTATGTTTATTCACATCTCTGCGTAAAGGTATAAGCGTAAAATAATCTAAATACAAAATATAATAACATTTTGGTTGATAATTACGATGTATACAAAACAATTAGACAATAATTAAGGTATAAACATAACAATTAATATTTATCAATTAAGGGAAAGCGTATTACAGCCTTGTCTGGTGTCTTAGAAGTGTGAGCCGTGACGGTTGTTTAAATATAAATATGTCGCTGTCTCTGGTAACATGGATTATTCACATTGGTCGTTTCTTTTCACACATTTCCTGCTGTTCAAAAATACATGTTGCCATATCCAAAACTAAAATGTCAAAAACGCTTTTGCTTTCAAGTTAAGTGTAGTCTTAAAATCCATGTTTTTCATATAAAAATCATTACATATCACCGTTTGTATATCGTAGCATGCCTTTGTCGAATACCGGTTTAGTTTGTCTGTTGTTTGAATATTCTGACATAGAATACAAATCAACGGAACTATTGCCAATTTTTCGTGATCTGCAAATAAAATCACTATTAATCAACAAAAAACATATGTTTAAAAGATTACATTTCCACAGGTTTTTTTCGAAAAATTAACACTTGAATTTTACATTAACAGTTTCTCTTATCCATATCACGTAAAAGTTAACTTAATATGACAGAGAAAAAGAATTAATATCATGTGAATGAAAACGATATAATCATAAATGATAGAAGAAAGCGAACCTGTTTTTCATGTATTTTATGACGAACACAAGGCCTACGGCTGCTAGTGACAGAAATGCTATCGACACACTGGTACCAACTGCTATCTTCACACCATTATCTGCGTATGACAATAAAAGCACAATGGAACCTCTCTTACACAGACATGTTTTTCATCCAGCATATTTTATAAAACATAATTAAATATTTTGGTCAAAAATTAAAGTCTATCAGGATAGGAATTATCTCGATTTGTTCAAATACTAGAATACAAATATACAGTAAAAAATAAGATACAAAAATGTATTTCCATTTGCTTTAAATCCCGAAACGTAATTTCTTACCAACTTCATCGTCCCCATTGTCATCATCCATGTGGTCTTTGTCTCCGGAAACAACAGGAACTGCTCAAAATGCAAATATGCACATATGAGAATATGAAAAACAATAGCGCCAAACTGGAATAATTACGCTCGTCAAAACTATCTAGTGGAGATCGGATGTGGACTTTTAATCTTGGAGAGCAAACACAATAATTTTAGTGTGTTTGGCTGAATAATAGGATCATATAATTCTTAAGGGCCGGTGGCGCTTTTTTTTTGTTATCGCACTTAGCCAAAATATGATGTCCATTAACATTTTCACCAAGTTAGGTGAATTTTGAATATGAATTGTTCAAGTAAGAGTGCGGACAACTATTGAAAATGATGTTCATCCATTCGTCCCAAGATAATACCGGCATGGCCCCACCAGGATAGACGTATCAAAATGTATGTATATACATCATTTCAAAATGAAAATAAACGGTAACACGGGCCAAACATCACAAACATACAATTCCAGGAAGAATTCCTATAAATGGTTGTTACGTCATCGCATGTTTAAATGGCTATCGTCAAATTATGATCAATCTGATGATATAAACAATAATTATATACATCGGTTTGTAAAAAAATAAGTATCATTACCCACTAAGTAAATGCTTGTTACTTTGACAAAGAAGAATATTATCCACACACATCAGTTATAAATAAATTTAATTATTAGTAAGTATTATCTTAATATTCTTACCTGTACATTCAGAAAGATAAATGGACCCGACACCTTGTGTGGTCTTTCCAGATGGACACGGTTTACATACCGATTGGCTCTCTTCGTCTTGAAATTGTCCTCGTGGACACATGATAACTCTATTGCCGTCACAGTATGAACCGACTGGACATTCCACTGTAAATAATATCAAATTTACAGTAAATATATTCAATTAATCAGGCTTACCAGGTAAGCTCAAGTGAAGAGATCCATGGCAATGGATCGAGAGATTGCATGTCCGAGATCAAAGCGAGGCAATTCTTTTCTCAGGTATCAGATTTTTCACCAAACATTACACACCCAATGGCATTTGTCTCGCTCCTCATCTTCACAGTCATCCGAGTAAGCAGTGGTTATCGGAATAGTGGAAAGCAGGTTAGTACATGTAGTAAATCCAGGAACACAGGCTAATTTTCTGTCGTGCATAACTAAAATAGTGTTGACCAACGCCGTTGTTTAATCCTATAACAACGCATAATTTACAAACCGACAAGTGGTTTGCAGTTAAAAAATCAATCTAGACTTCTGTTATTTAGTTCGACCGACAAACGTTCAATGAATTTAAAAGAAACCTTGTTTTTCCATTAAACCTACTCTCCCGAAATGCTTATTTTCCGTTCAAGAATGTACATTGTCTTTTACATAAACTCACCACAAAATATGTTAGCTGGGACAGTTCCACTTGGACATCCGATATCTTTTTTAAAAGTAACCTTCGATCCGGAAGCCAGTGAATGGTCAGTGCCATCGATTGTAATTTGAAAGAAATCAACCGAATTGTTGAAAATCTTTTGAGCAGAATTCTCCAGTTCCATTGTAAGCTTAGCAAAATTAATCAAGTCACTAGATGGCGCTGAAATAATGAACAACGAAAAGCATAAGGACACATAAATAGTTTCTCGTAAAATAGATATAATGTCCGTAACTGTGTGTATAGTGGTGGTTGATATAGGGCGCCACCATGGTTCAAATATTTGCACAAGTCGTTGATTGGGAATATGTTTTTACTGTAAGCTGTAGTTTTAAACAAGCATTTATGAAAAATTCAATATGCCTCACTAAGTATTTGGTAAAGTTTTATCATTGTATGAGTTGATTCCCTATGGCGCAAATCTGTAAAATTGGTGAGGCATAGTTGTTCATTTTAATACGAATAAAAATTCATTACATATACATTGAAAAGTCCCTCCCTATGACAATGCAGTGTACATGATTTGTTTGCATTGTACTTGTAAATTGAATGTGTATGTTGATTTTTTAATTCATGCACTTGGTTACTTGCAATTAACTTCAGTAATAGTAAGTAATGATTTATTTCCTTCATTTACGACAGTGTCTCTGCTTCTGAATACTTATTCTCATGTAGTTCAGTCTTAGCTCCTCTGATAATATTTCTTATAAGATGTCAACATATTCATCATACACATGTCAAACCTTATATTAATATGTCTAGGGTTTTAGTTCATAGCATAGTTTAAAGTTCCTGTTTAGAACAAATATAGGCACCTGATTTATTTTGCATACTGGACTCGATATTAAAAGAGTCCTTGCTGGCGTTGACATCGGCGTGTAGTTCTATTGTCAGTTTCAATGTACCACCAACATCACGCTTCTTTCTTTCAGCGCTACACTCAGGATCGCGGACCGTTGCTGTGCATTCTCCAGCCGCCTTACAATCAATACTTGATAATTTGGTTTCCAAAGCTCGTTTAGCACCCGCAATACCATCAGAAGTACACGGTATTGTATTATATGACCCCTGGAAACTTACTGACAATTGTGGAGGTGGTTGAACTTCTGAAAATGAAATTAAATATCCATGGATTAAAACTAAAATTTCGTAATTATTTATTTGACAGATCTTCTTATATTAACTTATCATTATTCTTTCTTCTCAATCAATATTACATGTGATTCAAAAATATGATCATTACAAATAAGTTTGTACAAAATGATTAAGGAACGCTTCCCGTGATATTAATATCTTAATAAATGAAATAGCAGTTCAAATGAATCGCAATGAACTATAATGTTTATACATATAATTAAAAAACATTTTATAACAAAAACTTCGACAACAGTATGTCTTCAGTGAACTGCTTGTAAGACTGTACTTAATGTACTGTCATACATTGTATATGCAATTAGTTTTTTATTCCAATAAAGCCAATCCAGTACCAGAACATGATGGAAGTCTCCCTGTTGGGTTATGCTCATTTTGATGATTCCATTTATAGCCTGTTAAGAATCCACATTCATAATATGGTAAAGGTTCCTCAGAGAAAAAGAGTCCTGTCCTACAAGAGAGAGCACATCGGCGAACGTCAGTAGTTTCATTGCATGAGATTTGAAGGCCATATGTTCGTCTTAGTCTTGAGCACACTACAATTAGTCAAACAGAATGTAGTACAATTACTATTCGTCAAGCATTTCATAACTAACATACTTATCAAAAAGCGATATGTTCTTCCGAAATAACAGTTAAACCTAGAAAGTAAATATTATTGGAAGTAGGTTTTACTCTGGAGTAAAACGAAATGCAAATGCTAATACACTGTGCTGGGATTAAAACCTTCTGGTCTTTACCACCAGTTAGTCTCAGGCTATTTGTTGTTGGCACGAGCTCGACAGTTGTAATGCATTTTCCGTTGTATCTTATTGTTTAGTATAATGGAAGCGATATGAAATATTTCAAGAAGAAATGACGATTAAACGATAATAACATTTTATTCACGTGCTTACTAGGGCAAACATCTTCATTGCATATCTTTGTTACATTACTGTCGCCAACACATGGTTTGCCTTCTGTGTCCGCAGGTGGACTGTCGCATTTCCTAATTCTAGTTTGATTGCCTCCTCCACAACGCTGGGAACAAATTGACCATTTTGTCCATTCTGACCATTGACCATCAACTTGATTAATATAAAAAGGTAAAAATTATAGGAGTACAAACAAAAGGATATGAGTGATAAAAGATCTAGGTTTTGCCATCATGATTTATTTATAGAAACTTATCAACGACACCAAGAATTTGCTAATTAGCATACCAGCTTTAACTTCACAGAAGCTTCCCCTGAATCCATACGAGCAATCACAGGTGTAGTTGTTAGTTCCCCTTACACAGGTAGCGCCATTTGTACAGCTGTTGTTTTCGCAGTAATCAGGCGGTGTTTCACATTGCCGACCAGAATACCCATCAGAACAACGACATTCATAATCCCCGACTTTATCAATACACTCATGGTTGGCACACGGTGAACTGTCACAATCATTTATAGCTAAAATTACAAATCGTTATAAAAAGGTTAAATGGACCAGTCCTATATTAATTTTCAAATCTTGAATCTCCTTTTATTTGATTGTTATTACGACAAAAAGTAAATCAAGGTGTATCAAGGACTTTAAAAGTGCTATTTATATTTACTACAACAAATGTTCAATTATATTTTAACTACATTTTTATACTAGTAACTGAAGTCCATATGGAACGCAAAATTCAAATGACAAATTAAACAGATAAAGGCCCCGTCAGTGTTTTCAAAACATTATTGCAAAGTAATGTTGTAATTATAAATGTAAACATGTTTATTCCCTGTCAGAAAAAAAACACACAAATACTTACGGTCGCACACAGATGGGATATTTATTGTTGCATTTTCGGCATTTGCTAAGCTGTCCATTGTCAAAGAAACATTTGACATTGAAAGTGTACATGTTGAAGACCAGGTAGAAATTTCAGATACGGTTAGAGCTCTTGGTAATAATTTAAACCCAGAGATTGTTAAACCTGGAAATGTAATTATATCAAATGTTAATTAGGAAGCATTTGCTTTCCTCTTCGCATTTGTGCTCGTACTGAAATGACGATGAAAGAGAAAAAGTATTTTATTAAGTTTAAATCTTAAAAACTCTACAAGCTAATCTGGAAAGCTTATTCGGTTAAAATCAAGACTTATCCGTGAGGTCGATGGTTCAGGACCCGCGGAGGGCACAGACTGCGCAATGATAATTTGATTAACATAACTCACATTGTCATTTGTCTAAAGTAGCCTATTCACTTATGGATAGATACTTAAATACTAAGAGAGAACATTTAAGTACTTGAACGTAACCGTACAGACACTAATTAACTATCCGCCTAAAAACTGATATACTACTATAAATGGTGTTAAATGAAAACAAAATATGTAATGTTTAATCAACTTACCTCCATGAAACTTAACTACATCAAGAAATCCACTGTTATTAATTTTTGAAAAACCTAATGTGTCATCGTGAAGTGCTAGTTTACCATCAATATAAACCTGGAGTTTGCCGGATTGTTTTTGAAGATTCATAGCAACGTTTGTCCATGTCGATGGTGGGATGGATTCATTTAAGGGCATTTCATGGCTACAAATAAAACGATAGAAGTACAAATAAAATATTGTCCAAGTTTTGTCCGAATATGATAAAAAAACTCACAAAGTAAATCCACTACAAACATTCAGAATAACTAAGACAGCGTATTTAAAAGACAAATGAAAAAATATATCACGAAGTTTACAGCTGCTTATCGAAATTACTACACCAACCTCCGCTAAACAAAATTGTTCCGTATCAAGCATTAAATCGATCTTAAGTATTGTTTGGGGATATTTGTCTGTTTGGTCACCCAATTGAATTGATATTAATTAACAACTATCCCTAAGACTACTTGTCTTCAGCTCGTATCAATAATACAAGCACGTGCGACATTGTGGATGTGGTGGGCTGTGTAATAGAAGTTTGTTTGCACGTGAAGTTATACTAGTATTAACCGTTTACTGTATTTTTATGTAGTTCATAATCTAAATTCCGATACTCACCCACTAACTATCACTTTAGCTATAGGCGTAAAGAGGAAGTCAAGGACAGTGTCGTCTTCTGGAGTTGTTACTTGAAATGCTGCATTGTTGGTGGTAGAATTTCTAACAAATATCCACATGTAAACGGAAGATATGTCATTCTCTTGTTTGTTTTTCACTGTCACTACATCGGTTTCACTAATTCCAATGTCGAATGCTGCGGTAAAGAAAACTTATGAAGTGTGCTATTATTTTTATTCTTTCAAACATTAGAATTGTTAGATCGTTTAACAGCCCTATTATTACTACCAGATATAAAAATATCGACTGTCGTTTGACTGCATAACACAAATGATTTAATTTTTGAACTGAACCACTGTCTAGAATTGGATGAAGTGAAAGAATTTGGGACTTATTTTTGTTATACATTAATATATGTTCCTTTACGGCTAAATGAAGCTATAATAAGACATTTCTTCCCCAAGAGTATTACACAGTTTAAGATTTCCGAATTAATAAGATCATCACTAATGTGTAAAAAGTTACCAATGCACTGGGAGTTTGATATCGCTCCATTTATCTTAGCCCGGGTGTCTATTTCACATTTTGTGCAAGTGGTTGATTTTGCTTCAGATTGGTAAGAATTACTAGCGCATTTTGTACATGGTGATAATCCTGTAGGCGAATATTCCCCTTCTGGACAGTATTCTGAAGTTAATTACAAATGTAATTATTTTTGGATTAGTCAATATAACCAAGATCATAGGATATTCTAATGTTAGTGTGTGTTTTAATTACCGATTTTATAAAATAGAACATGGTTTTAACATGTAACAAGTATTAACATTTTTCAAACGGTAAATTGTTGAGATCAATTATGTACTTTAGAATGTGTAGTAATCACTTGCCTATTGAAAAGGGTCGTGGTTTAAACAAGAATTTTCTATGAGAAATGCAATTTATAATGTAGAAACAAAATAGGTGATGAATTCCATTATTTATTTAAGTGCTGTTACTTCAGAGAAGTTAGGAAAACTATTTTGCATCCTAAATTTTGTTTTAATACAATCATCTACACCTTTCAAAATGTTATGAAAACAGAAAAGAAGAAAACATATTATCAATTTGGCTAGATTTATTAGTAGTCAAAACATCGCCTGACTAAATACTATATTTATTTACCATATATATTCCGATGTAAATTTCATGTATTCTCTCCCTATTTAACTCTTAACAGTTTTACAATCATGTACAGCCTGGTATCCTATTCTGTATGTTAAACTGATATTGTACACTCATTTCATATATATATATATATATGCAGAGGAAATATATTTAACTTGACACTAACTAATATACGGTCAATAATTAGGGTAATTAATCACAATTCGGCTGTGAAATATATGTTAGGCCTACTTTTAGCACCGAACCAAAATCTTGGATTATCAATTGGATTATTCAAAGTTTCGATGCATTTTGATTTACTGATATAAACATATTTATTATTGTTCGATTTATTGTTTACTCACCGTTAATGGAAGTAAGTACCTGACAACAATATTATTCTTATTAAAACTAAGATGAATGTCCTACCGGAGGATTACAAAAGCATCAATTTACAGATATTGGTACCTTTTTTGAAAAATCTTATTTAAGTCAATTTTAATCATAAAATAAATAACCTAAGCATTGCTCGACAGATGCGGCTCCTGTCTCTGTCGTGTTTCTTCCAGCTGGACACGGCAAACATGATAAGCTATTCATCTCATTCTGATATTCTCCAACTGGACAATCGGTACATCTTCCTCTATCCGAAAACTGACCTTTAGGACAACCCACTGCAACGAAAGTATTCGTATAATACTGCATTTTTTATGAAACCATTAACAAACTTAGACCAAAAATTCACATTCAATAGATTTGTCCGGCAAAACTAACAGCATAAATGGTTTACGGCATCGAACGAACTGACCTGAATATTGTCTATCAGTGTATTTAAATAGATTCCTGTGCTAAGGAAGAAGCAAAACTGAGAAGTGCATGCGTATTCAAAGACATGAATCAAATGTAAATTTAACATGCATGATATACTACACTGTAGTGATGTACTGACGATCGATTTATCGTCCACGCGAGAGATCGCCCTGTTTTCATTTCACCAGCCAAGGAGTTATTCGCTTTATGAATTTGGAAGATTAACCTGGTTCTGTCTGATTTTTTACGTAATGAATCATTTCCCCGCACAATCGTCATTCGATTTGATTTCTTTTTCGTCATAACTTTCCTTGCAAATACTTTAACCAAAACAATCAAAAAATGATTTTGCAATTAGGCGCTAGCTTTGAGTGCTTAAAGTAAATATTGACAAGTTTGCATGCAATATGTACAATGCCGTTTGACTAGTACAACGCAATACATCGCGATACACGTTTGGTCAAATCGTTGAATCCCAGCTACTTAAACTTATTGACGATTCCTGATTTTAAGCGCATTAATGCGTATCATCTTTATTGTGAGAATCGAAATGAACATGTTCATGCATTTTAGTCAATGACACAATACATGAATATAATATTTCTTAATAATCTAACTAACCGCATGTTCCAGTTTCAAGTCTTGGTTGTGTTCCGTTTGGACATGACATTTTTGGATTCCCAGGACCATAGGAATTAACGTCAACGTGTAAGTCAGCAATATTCAGATCAAAATGACCCGAATCTACTTCAGCCTGTATGTAATCTGACATTTTGTAAAATTTTTCCTCATTGGCTGCGTAGATGTCATCGGCACTTTTTCCTTCTTCTTTTGTAAATGGTAAAACTAAGTTAAATTGTATTCTATATGCATAGCCTTCTGCTGAACGCCGGGAACGATTATCACGAAAGATTGATCGTTTTCGTCTTGATGTAGTTGGACCACAGGTAACACCTACGAACTGCGCTTGACATTCTGGAACCCCAACACATTCCTCTAGAAAGTTTGATGTACTCAATGCATGAATAAAGTTTTCTTTAATCTGATGGAGGTTTTGTGCAGAACTGTTGCATTTTCCAGTATAATAGAAAAACTCATTTGGAAGATTCATATTGGTGACATCTTTCTGAACTGTAAACAAAATATAACGATTGCAATTACACTAACTAATGCTTCATAAGAACATTTCAAATGATTGATTTTAATCATTGCCAGTACCACAGTGTTTGCTATATAAAACATTGTTTTAAATTTGTCCAATTGGTAAATATAAATCAAGCAAATCTCAAAACAAGGAGTAACGATTAACTTAATAGTAACAAATAGAAATCACAGCAACCATTTGTTTAAAAAATACGATCAAGATGTAGTTAACACAAATCTTAGTATCAACTGAGTATATTGATATTCGACTAAATCTTTAGCGTGTGGGGTATTGACAGTTACAGCTTAATGGACTCGTTACTACTAACTAGAAAATAGGTTTATGCATATCTGCAGTACATATTGTTGAGATGATCCTACCGTGACAATCAGGTACATTCGCAGACGGTCGCCATTTTCCAGTTGAACGACCACACACGAACATACCATCTCCAACATTAGGTATGTCGTATCCCTTTTGACATTGCATTTGGCACATCTGACCATGGGTCCATTCGCTGCATGAAAGAGCACCATTTTCAGGACTATTCAGGACAGCCATCGAGCAATTGGTTTCTATTATAGAAATTATATTTTAGTTATATTCATGAACTAGAATACGCAAATGATTTGCTTGGAAAGAATGTCATAGCAGCTACTAAAATCTATCTGGTCAATAACAATATGTTAAATACATGTTTAGAAATAAACAAAACAATAATATCTGATTAAATGACCGCTTCAGTATGAAAACCATCTTATTACAACGACCACATTCAATCGGTCAGGTTTTGCTTTACTTAAGTATGGACTCATGCGAAATAAACTTTAATTGTAATTTTATTAGTTGTGCTATACAGCTTATATATCGTTTAAAGGTGAAGAACAGAAGTATGAAGTCATGCTATTTAAAAAGATTAACAGCATTTTTCGGTATAAAACAAGTCGATGACATTTCAAAAGATGGTTCTTTGCAATGTACATCGGACAGGTAACCTTACCACATGTTTCCCTATCAATCTGTAAGTGACAGCCTACTTTATCACCTTTTTAAGCGGCGAACAGTGGAAAAAAATTAAGGCTATGTGTGTTACATCTTTACGTACATTATTTCAGGCTCTAGATCAAAACCTGCACTCTACCGACAGAGGTTACAAAGACGAACCATTACCTTTGCAAAAAGGTGCAAGACTTCCGTTATTCCACGTCCAGTCATACTCAGGAGGGCTTATGTCAGGCTTTTTCAAACATTGTATTTGCGTAGCACCACCCATTGGGTAACCAGATTTGCATGCCAAGTTACAAGTAGCTCCAAGCATGTATGCGTCTGGACACATGTAGTTTAAATGTTCTCCACCGAACACATTCAGTAAAGGCGGTGAACAGCTTACAGCTGCGGAACAAAGTTAACATATTTAGTTCAATTAATCCATCCTCTAAACCTCTCCTTATTCATGAAAGCATTAAAACTATGCAACAACGTAAGAATAAATAAGCAGTATTGCTGCTAATGACCACGCGTAAACAAATTTAAAAGAAATACATTTGTAAATATTATCTGCAACCAGGTAAAATATAAAATTAAATAATGTTACGAGAATATAAAGAATTAACAAACTCACTAAGTACTTGTATTGCGAAACGACAACTGTTCCCTTGATTTTCAGCTTTGTCCTTGATTGTATATGACACAGTATGATACCCAGCAGTGAATCTTTGTCCGCTGATAAATCCGTGGGTTTCCGTTACAGAAGGAACTTCACCGGAGTTATCTATTCCTTTAGGAAGTTCCCATGTTACTTTTGCAGTATTGTCAGGTGCATCGATGTTAACTTGTTTGTCGTGTGGGCACGTTTCAGGATCAAAATGTGGAGGTGTTACATCTGTAAATGATAGGAAATCACATCCATAAGTTTGCTTTCACAAAGACGCGGCATACTTTTACAGTGGAGTCTGTGTAGCAACGTTAAATGTCGCATCGACGCTAAATGTCGTATTTGACGTTATATGTCGCAAGGCTGACGCTAAATGTCGCAACCAACGCTAAATGTCGCAAAACCTCCTGACGCTATATGTCGCATCTGTAACGCTAAATGTCGCAACATCAACGCTAAATGTCGCACTCCTATATCAACCTCTACAATGCAGAGTGATCGTTCCCGCTACATCCCTACACACTCGTAAATGTTTAATAAATAATTGTTTATCCGTTCATGATAATGTTTAGCTTACCCCTCTAAGTTTTTTACATTTGTTCATTTGAATAAGGGATTTTTTTTATTTGCATTTATTACATAACATCGTCGCCGGTGTGTGCATGTGTGTATTGCTATAATGGGGAGTGATTGCCACGGAGTATAGTAATGAGAAGTGACTGCTCGATGGTAGACTATTCGCCTTTAGAAAGGAAGGCAGAAGGTTCTAAACCTACCAGTTTATCAACTAACATCATTTGTTCAAATTTGAAGGAAATCTATATACAGAAGGACATATTGCAAGAACTCTTATCTGTAAAACAACATAGTTAAGCTATTAATGTGTATATATGTGTACTCTTATTCCAAGCTGAAAGGACTTACGTCCAACACACACACCGACATACGTTTCACTCAGTTTGAAGGATTATCACATTCAAGGACATTTTTATTAGTCTTAAAAGCACTTTGTGAAACGGTAAAGGGCTAAGACAGAAAAAGTCAGCCATAAACAAAAAGTGAAGAGCGAATCTATTCATTTTAACTAAACCCTAGAAATTATAATAGCATGTACGTAACGATATGTTTCTACATTAATATAAGGTAAAAATCAGTCAAGATAAATTCAATATCGTATGATTTGTCACACAAAAATAATGAGAGAACAAAACACAAAAACTGTTTTGCTGAATGTCACACAATTTAAAAGCAAAGTATATCTGTAAAAGTTCACTGAAACTGATATTGAAATCGTTTTTGGTTATTTCTAAAAGTGGATACATGTGGCACTGGGGATCCTATAACGCATTCCTCCACATTGAAGAGTATTCAAATAAGCTAGAATTGCTGTCTGAGGGTTGTGGTTTCGAATATCTTAGAAGGTATATTTTAGGATGAAAAGTGTTTTATTTCAATGAAGTTACTTTTAAAGATTGGCTAAATAATGCTAGAAATGTAAACATTTGTTTAACTTAAGATGTGTTGTGCAACAGTAAGCCTGGTAAGGTTTTATTGTTGTTCGGTACGAACAATAAAGTTATTACCGTATTTCAGAAATCGCTCAGTTTTCATTGAAAACCTGCATACCGAACAGCTTCCATTAATTTAACCTTCCGCCTGCGAACATAGTTCCATTTTTTCAGTTCAATGGCATAAATACAAATTCAAATATTACGTGCATATAAGTCAAAATCAGATGGCTACGCAATATCGTAAACGAGCAATACTAGACAGTCGTAAAAAATCTAAACAATCCTATCCCTCGGATTACTACAATATTTACTATCAGTACACACATTTCAAGGAAGGATGAATCCATAATCCTCGTGCTTTATATGCTAATTTGTCTGGTTCCTAGCTTCTATTGTAAACGTTTAGAAGTCACCATTGAATTCATGGACGATGCGATGATAACTGTGTGTCAACCAGATATTTAAAAAAGTGGTTCATCGGGAAATTGTAATCGATTGATTTAATGCTTATAACGTGAAACTTTTTCTTCGAGTGTGTCTTCATGCGTGAGATATTACATTCTGCAAAAGTTGAGTATACAAAGCGGCAGGTAATGTAGACTATATGATATTATGCTATTTGCTTAACTACTTTTTGTGATCAGATGGGAATCATAAATCAAAGTACTGAAAGCACATGGAACGGGAACAGCTTTAACAACTGCATAGCGGGTGTAGAAAAGCGTTAGTAGTACACCCTGGACGTCTATACCATATGTCGTCTATCCTATACAGGTCACAAAATCAGACCATCCGCAGAAAGGGACATGCATTGACCAATTAAGAATGTGTTATCACATCACGGATTGCTTGCACTAACCCTTTGCGAGACCCAGCTATTCTAATATTTTTGTCTGACACTTATAGGTGATACAGATGTATCATCGAACCGGTCAGAATTGAGATACTATCGCGGCGGCGTTGTCTTGCTCACAATATCTTTAGATAATCTATTCACCCTTTGAAGAGAGTATCACGACAAATGATTTTGTTCCAAAACAAGCTTTAACAATAATACACCAAATCTCCGGCGGTAGTTCTACATGTTTTTACTTTGTGAAAGTGTTTCGGTTTCCGTTTTAGACTAATAATGTTTCGCAATTTTAATGCGAGTCTGAAATTCTGATGAATCTCTATTACAGCATAACAACGTTAGTGTGCGAATCTATATCATTAGTGAGAGAGTCAATGTCGTTAATGTGAAAGTTTATATCGTTAGTGCCCGCCTGGCTATCTCAGTTGTTAGAGCGTTTGTCTGATGATCTGATGATCGAGAGATTGTGAGTTCGAATACCGGACGAGACTCATGCTGTCCGTGACAAATTTGACTGATATTACATCCTATTGTCCTCCACCTCTAAAGTATGTGGGGTAGCTTGGCAGAAGCTTACGGATATAATGTGGTTAGTACTGATTAAGGCCTAACTGAAATCTAGGAAAGCTGGTTAGAATAATTGCCCGCCATAATATGATTGAACTTATGTTGAAATAGGCATTAAACCTGATGAAACAAACAAACAGCATATCTTTAGTGTGCAAGTCAATCACGCCTCGTTCTATCAACACACACACATGCACATACCGGCGACGGCGATATACAATAAATGTCAAGATAAAAAATAAAATCCCAATTCAAACCAGCAAATCACGGTAAAAAATTAAGAGGGGGTAAGCTAAACATTATTATGAACGGATAAACAATATTCTATTAAACATATACGAGTGTGAAGGGATGTAGCGGGAACGATCACTCTGCATTAAAAAGGTTGATATAGGAGTGTGACATTTAGCGTTGATGTTGCGACATATAGCGTCAGTGCTATTTATTGCGACATTTAGCGTTACAGATGCGACATATAGCGTCAGGAGGTTTTGCGACATTTAGCGCTGGTTGCGATATTTAGCGTCAGCCTTGCGACATATAACGTCAAATGCGACATTTAGCGTCGATGCGACATTTAACGTTGCTACAGTCTGTTTAATTGAAATGTCACGACAGTAATGGGTTAATCGTTTCAGGACAACAGTTAAAACTAAGACATGTATATGCTTTTACCTGAACCAAATGAAGTTTTGATGTCATGTATTATTGTACATTTTGGTTAGCCATACGTTTTAAAAAAAAAACAGCTAAGTGTCTGAGGTGGCCCAGTATAGGTCGTGTACAATAACGTTTTAACTCCTACGCAACGAATGAAAGTTGTCATAAGAGCCATACACTCTTATTGATTTACCAGTCCATGCATGTACACAGATAAGACTAGCCAACCATTTTAAGACACTAGTACAAAGATCAGTATCAATCTTCAGTAGCTTCTCTCTTTACGCTTAAACAGAAATTATTGATTTCTTACGACATCAAATACCTTTGCAAGTTGGCGCACTGCCCCATTTACCATCCTCATCACACATCATCATTCGTCTACCCTCAACTCGATATCCACTCCAACAGACAGCCTCGCAAAAAGTGCCATAAAACATTTTACCGGAACATTCAATTGATCCGTGAGGGATATCTGGTGCCACTTCACAAGCTCTTGCTAAAGCACAACCATAATTATTGTACAAAATAATTTCTTGTAGTTTGTAAATAACTTATAAAGCTAATGACATTAAACTCGCATGTGAAATATTACTTCCAGAAAGTTCAGGATTTGCTCTGTTCCTTAAAATTACCAAAATTAAGAACAGTAGCAGCTGATGAAATAAATAATAGATCTTGCAGATATTGAAAAATTAGTACAGTGCAGCCTCTCCAAAGCAACACCCTTTGGGAGGAGTAGCAAAATTATGTTGTTGTTGAAAGGTTGTTGCTCTAGAGAGTAGAGCGTTTAAATTAATAGTTAAACCGTGCTGTGGAAAAAATATGCTGTTGTTGAAGGGAAGTTTTTTATCAAGGGAGGACCGCTCTGGAGAGATTGTACTGTATTTGGAAAAGAAATCTAGATGAAATAAGACCCACGTATGCAATTAGGGACTGGTTTTGACCATTCTTTGTCTTGTTCACACGCTAGGACCGCTGCTTCTTTAAGCTCGTAACCACCAAAACATTTTACAGTACACACAGTACCATATCTGTTATCTGGATGGTCACATCCCAATTCGCCGTTCAATGGCCATCGGGGTCGACTACATCTATGGACTGTGTAAAATCATTAGTATATTAATTTAGCAAACAATGCGTTAATCAGATATGTATATAATTATGTTAACCACTACATTTATAAACCTGAATAACAGGAACTGACAATAACATTAAAGCTAAAATTAATCAAGTTGTTATGTGCAAAATGCGTTACTTATAAATGTGGTGTATATGCTGAAAAAGGTTTCTGCACCGTTTTGTTCAGAATCTCATATTTGGTCAATCATAACCACTGTATGATCATGACGGCTCATTGTCGTAAAGTAATTGCTAAGAAAAGATGACAGCCTTTTAAATTTGTTGGTTATATTTCGTTAAGTTTGTACTGTATGTCAAAATGAAGACACAAAGTATACATAGTCGTATTTATCATAAGATTTCTTTATGCTGCAGTTAATAATACAGTAATTTATTATGTGTTTTTGAATGTTTAAAGGAATTGACTGAACGTGTTATAAAAATGCTGTTCACCCTTCACTTCAAATAGTAAGTTATCCGTTGTAGTCAACCCATCCATGGTACCAGTATAAATGACAGTGTGAGTTCCTTCTGAAAACCTGTCACCACTCTTCTTGTTTTGAGTAATTTCGAGATCTAGTTTTGCTTTTCTGAAACGAAATCAAACAA
This sequence comes from Lutraria lutraria, assembly GCA_964023205.1. Taxonomy (NCBI): domain Eukaryota; kingdom Metazoa; phylum Mollusca; class Bivalvia; order Venerida; family Mactridae; genus Lutraria; species Lutraria lutraria. Next base: position 36,399,677 of record OZ026842.1, on the reverse strand, counting down.
ACATACATAAATTCATTCATGTCTTATTATAACAAAAAATAATATGTAGATAAATGCATCTCCTTCACCAATGCGTAAAAGAAAAAAGTTCCTGGATTCCTCAAACCCGACCGATCCTATTTTTTGCGGTCTTGGTCTTTTTTATATTGCCGAATTTTTTATTTTCATATGAATTATATCTCCGAACCTAAGGTATCCGTATTGGCTGTATAACAAAAACAAAGGGCCATAACTCAGTGAAAATTAAAGTATCGGGATCGGCTGTATGGTCATATCAAGTTTCACCAATTTATAGATTAAAAACCATAATTATATACTTGAATAAATCCAGAATATGAAGTCCTTTGCCAGTGATTTAAAACAAATGTCATATTTGGTTGGTATTCTGATAACCAATATCGCACGTAATTTACCAATGTTTGAACAACGATTACTAGTTTGTATTTATGAATATATTACAACAATTAGCCTTAAACTAACTGCAGTGAACGTGCCTCAGATTTTTAATATTGTCCTTCGTTCGTTAGATACTTGACTTTCAAGAAATTCCGTACCCTGAACCCCGCTGTTTATTACGTAATACACCATAGATTAAAAATGAAAACAAACATCAACATACTGAGGCATGGTTCACTAGACTAACATATCTGCTACAAAATAACAGCTTTGAAATCCATCATCAAATAAGGCGGCAATCTTTATTCGAAAATGACACGTACTGTGTTTTAAGCGAGCAATTTATTGACAATTAAGTGTCGGATCATTATCGTCACGTGAAATCAGCGAATACGATTACTTGACGCACTCCATTCAATTTTGATAACCAGTCAAAATAGTTATTCGTCGAGGGTTCAATAATGGAAACCACGCCCAGGTTTGATGTCTAGTGATTTAATAACGAATTGAATTAAATGGTATCATATCCTCCCAACACAATGCACAACACGTTAGAGATGGCTTACGCTGATCAAGTTGATAAAGGGTACAGAGTTTATCGCAATAAAACACTATTTTTGCGCGTTCGGTTAGAATTTTGGTTGTCTGATATTAAAGTATGATATTTAATATTTGTAAATAACTTAAATCAAACATTATGTTTTAATTTCTTTCGCGTATTAAGCCAAATCCGATACATATGAAAAACGTATTGCTGACCTACCGACCCTATATCTAACATTGAAGAATTTTCAAAATGGATTTTATGCCGTTTTAGATTATTACACAGTAAAAGCTGATGTAACGATCTTATATAGATAAATCCGTTCAGGACACAATTTTTGGTACTATGGGCCAAATAAACCTTTATATAAACATCAAAGTAGCGTTGATGTCTTATTAATTTTGCTCTTTGGTGGCATCTGTTCATTGGATTGAATATTTTCAAGAAATATGATAAATATCTACACGTTATTATTGAACTTGGTCCCTTTCCACTTAACAATTGCAGTATCCATTCCTCTATCAGCATATATTGGCGTGCTTGTAATGATAGTTACTTCCTGGCTCACCGTCGGTGGATATTTAGGCGGTTCGTCGTCATCTATCAAATATGGCAAAAAAGTATGTGCTAAAGTATAGATACTATGCCTAACCCCCAAAAATTTTACAATGACATTGTTTTACTTAATAGTAAAACTTTTATGCTTCGTTATACGTTAGAGTGCTCTGAAAAATGACAAGTCAAGCAAGCCACATGTCGCATACAATAATATGTATGATTCAAATTTATTTGTATAAATCTGTAACGACAATTGTCTATTCGAAACTACGACGTTTAGATTTTAACTTATAAATATTATTTCAAGTACTTACCACAAAAAAAAATGCAAGCAATCCATCCGACGGGACCAATAGCAATCAATATATCATTAGTGACTGATCTTTTTGTTCTCGGTAGTACTGAAGAGCCTGCAAGAGCAATATGTTCTTTCATTTTGTTTTACCTTTCCGAATAATATCTATATGCATACAGATAACTAAATAAAGAATATTCAATATCCCGGGATACAACATTGAAATAGCATGTTAAAAATATACATGTGTGTAAAGGAGAGTTTTATGGTGAAGGCGACTGTTAATCTAAAGATCACGAGGAGAGAAACTACATATGGAAATTGTTATTGTCACGTATCAGACTGCAAAGTGGCATCAAATTTTATTATTATGACCTCATCAGCTAACCTATAAAATCACCTATTACATAATTACCTTCAGTAAACGATTGAATGAAGACACCATCATAACATTGGACTTGAATGTACTTTTCGTCGACTACTTGTATGCACGTTGAGTTGCTTGGCATCAAATTGTCATTGATTGGTACACTCTTACCGCTGCTGTCACTGCACTCAAGAAACATACTCTTGTCTTCGATTTCGCAGTCCATCTGTTTAATAGAATGTTACAAATTTGTTGAAAGAAATAAGTATCCCTATTTATAGTCTTTGAAATTACTTTATACCTTATTGGGAAAACTGTATAATATTTTTTTACAGATATAAAAGTTGCTTTGCTGGATCATGCGGATCCCCTTAAGAAGTAGTCAACGCTACTAAGCTCAGGTAGAATCCATATTGGCAACAAACTCACAGAATGTTTCCTTCTATGTACAGACAATTTATAGTTAATTGTGTTGAGACTTACGAATATGAAAATTTGTTATGCATTACCCAAGACTTGTATTACGATGTATTTACACAATGAAAGGGATTTCAAAGATTAGGTCTTACACGAGGTAAATAGTAAAGAATTTCACCACTTACCAAACCTTCAAACGATCCACATATAGTAACTGATAACGATAGTATCAATAAAACATAAAGCATCTTCATTCTTGCCATACCTGTAAAACAGACCACATGCAACTTGATCGTACTGTTAACTGAACAACCATTTATTTATATGCATCGTAATATACTTAGGGGGGTTGATAAACATCCACTTGATACATGACAGTTAACTAAAACCATCGCAATAATATTACATCGTAGTCTTTATTACATTTTGAATGAGAAGAGGGCTACGTGTACAACATGATGTTTTAAGTAAATATTTTTTTCTGAGTCAAAATTTAACAATACATCGATTTATAGATAATATTGAAAACGACAAAATAACATTTGCCCGTCTATATGTTTTATTTTTCCTAATGATGCAAGAATTTTAAGTAATGTTAAAATATTATGCGATTTACATAGTTATGCGCCATAATGTAATAATTTATGTTCGGTATCGTTTTCCAAAAAATAAATAAATAAATGAAGTTAAAGATGATAACGTTCAAAGTGGTGAATATCTTATAAAATTTATTGTTAAACAATTGTAAAATGTAAAATATCACCGATAAAATCAGTTTAGATTTACCTTTGATGTCTGTAAATGACGACGAAGAATTCGTATTATAAATCTCACGTTAAAACCAAACCACCATTTCTGTACTGATAAGTAAGTAATATATATCTGGTATATAAAGGTATCTTATATACCAGGTATAAACACCGATATGTAACGACATATTTGATTGGACAAGGATGGTATCTTAAACGTCAATCAAGACAAAAAGTGTTGTAAACTCTTTAGTAGGAAGTTGAAGCATTCGAAAAATTACTTTTCGCAAAAGATGTTGAACGTTAAGAATGCCGTTCTTTTAATAACAATTTCAATAATTTTGCACTTGTCCCTGGCAGGACGAGCGCCCACTTGGGATGAGTGTAATTGCTATTGGGGTACGTGGAAGTCATGGGCGCAATGTTCAGAAACGTGCGGAGGAGGGTCGCAAGTTCGAACTCGCAGTGTATGGCATGATGATATTCCGAAGTGCGATTCATTTGAAAAGTGTGCAACTGGTGATTTAGGGAGACAAAGACGTGTATGCAACACTAATTGCTATAATGGTGGGAGTTATGTACCATTTAGTACTTACTTCGGCTTCTGTAGGTGTCCGAAAGGGAAGAAGGGTTCCTGTTGCGAACAAAGTAAGATTTCATGTTGTACCAAACTCTATCTTCTTTTAATGTTTAATCCATTAATAGAATAACCGGTAATTATATATTTATGGAAGTTAGCAATATCATTTGAATTTATAAACTGCATAATTGTATCTCTAAATTTCGTTTATGATGCTTATGCTAATCTAAAATAACTGCAGTTTTTTTGTACTATGGACATGTCGGTATTTTTAGCTGTGACTTGTGGAAAACCGAACACAATTAGCCACGGGAGGTTCACTGCTTCTGTATTTACGTACAACAGTCAAGTCACATACCATTGTGATACTGGGTACAACATGACGACCACCAGTATTTCAGTTCGAAGATGTACTGAGAATGGCTATTGGTCAGGAAGTTCTCCGATATGTTTATGTGAGTCCTTTTGTTATTAATATTGATAATCTATTTTGATACATTACTTTCATTCATTTTCTTGATATTTTAACAAATCTATGCTGAGTTTATTTTACGAAACCTAGGTTTTTAGAACAGCCAATTTCATTGTTATCAATTAGCAGATAATTGGGTAGATATACGTAATTTGATAATAAATAATATTGCAGTCTCCGATATGAAAACGTAACTAGTTTTAAAAGGACCAATCGATGCTCGTTGTTATTAACCTGCGAACTTTCAGGCATGTGTATTATTTTAAACTAAATAAAGCAGGATCGTATTTAGTTCCGTATAATTTCAAAATGAATTCTGATCCAGATGCTACATCATGTAATAGCAATCCATGTAAAAATGGCGCTACATGTGTCAACCTTCTTGGAGACTTCGAATGTATGTGTCAGCAAGGATGGTCTGGGAAAATGTGCGACTTTGGTATGCGTCTCTTTCTTCTAAAATTGTACACACTGGACTCTTTCTAACTTAACACTCTGATACACAAACATCTGTCTTCCGATCATAACAGTCGGTCCCGTTTGTTTTGTTTAATTGCATAACAATTGACACATGAAACCTCACTTATCCGAACAAGATTTTTGCAGTAGTGTAATTTTTATAGGGCTACTTTGTCATATGACACACTTATAACAGCGAATATCTCACAATAATTATTCATATTAAAAAATATTTTACTTTGTTAAGCATGCATAAATAATCACTCAGTTCTTAGGTTTTGTAAATTCCATTTTATCCAATCATTTTATTTCGGTTAATTTTTGCAGATATTCAGCCACCTGTAGTGGAAGGATGTCCGCATAATAGGACCATATACACGTCAAACATGACCAGTTTTCAAGCGTGGGAAGTTCCTACGATAACCGATCCCCATCATACTGAAGTTAAAGTTACCAAAAACTATCCCACAAATTCATATGAATTTCCATGGGGCGAATTTGTTATCCAGTATTTCGCAGTAAAGCCAGCCAACGGATTGAAATCTGATTGCTTATTTTCTATAACTGTTAAACGTAAGCCAATTTAACTGTTAAATGGTAAATAACAAAGCATACAGCACATAAGAACACGATGTATAAAGACATCTTTTTAGCTCACCGGAGCGAAGTTCAGGGTGAGGTATAAGTATACTATTTCGTCCGTCGTCCGTCCTCAATTCTTTAAATGACTTCTTCTCTGAAACGGCAGTGTCTAATTTTGAAGGAAATCCACAGGAATGATCTTTGGATGGTCCTTTACAAAAGTTACTAAAAGAATGTTATTCCATGCAGAACTCTGGTTTCCATGGCAACCAAAAGGAAAAAGTTCCTAAAATAACGCCCCTAGGGTCATAACGGACTTAAACCACATGGTCTAAAGCTTGGATATTTGGCAAATAGCTTCAGCTAGAGACCCTCTAACAAAGTTGCTAAAATAAAGTCCCAGGGGTCAAAGTTGTACCTACCCCAGGGGTCACATGTTTTATATCCATTTATATAGGAAAATATGAAAAGAATTGTATGAAAGCACAAAGTTTGGAGTAAAGATGTGTTGCGTGAGGCACAATATAGAGGCCCTCTAATAAAGTTGCTAAAATAATACCCCTGAGGTCAAATGTTCCAATAGTTTTTACTTACTGCAGCACAAACATAAATAAAAGTCGTAAGTAATATTGCCATAACTCGTTTCTCAGGTGAGCATTGGCCCTCTTATTATTGGTCGTGTTTTTATTTTAAATATTGCATTATATTTCAAAAAACAAAAGAGATAAACATGCGTAGATTTCTTCGCACAACTTAAGCATTCGCGTCATCTGCGGGACATTCAATCACAAAATACATGAGACGTTTCTCTGTTTACAGCCAATCCTTGCAAGGAACTGGATGCTCCTGAAAATGGAATAATCATGTGTAATAATTGGAGAACGGAGTATACTCAAGTCTGTACTTATTCCTGTTTGTCGGGTTATATCTTACCACCAGGTTACACTGGAACGATGCTAAACTGTGGTGCAAGCGGCAACTGGCTACCATCACCCCCTCTTGGAAAATGTTTTTCACCTCGTAAGTTAAAATTTTCAGCAATAATCTTTATCGAACCAAAGTAATCAACATGAATATGCATCTTTCCCGTAGTTTATACGAAAAAAGTCTAATCGTGTTCACTGACAAAGTAGGATATTGTTGCCATAATCTTTGAAAATGTACAGAAACAAATTATTATGCAATATTTGGCATTATTAGTGATTGAGCCAAGTGTAATTTCACGATGTTTCAGTGCTGCAGGAAGAAACCAACGAAGAATCGAAAGAAGACAGCAACGTCTTTGAAACTTGTGATGAGGCAGCCGACCAGGCTGGTATAGAAAAAGCTTACATCAATGCTTTACAAAAATCCGAGTTCAACAGTCTTTGTCTAGAAAATATTGACGAATGCATACCAGCAAATGTTGACATCAAGTGCGACAAGTAACATAACGGTTACTTCATACTTATTAAAAAGATAATACATGTACTTATATTCAATATGAAGTAAAGGTGGATTCCTAGAAATTGATACATGCTAAGGTCTTACTGGCCTACATTAATTCTCGCACACCCAACAAGTCTACAAACCAATCACCTAGTACATGTGTATTGATTCTTAAAATAAAGTATAACTAAAGATTTCGTTTGTTATCTTCCTTTTAATGTAATAGAATACACAATGACATTTCCAATAAATAATATCCATGGCCGGTATTCCATATTTTCGTATCTATCGTTTGTCCGAACATAAGAGAGGAGATCTTATTTCATGAATCCTGTTTTTTTTTATTCTTTATTTACCTTGACTTGAACTGAAAAGATGTCCTGATTGGATGAACTCAACTCAATATTTCACCTAAAGCATCAATATTAAAGATGTGTTTGTTTTCTATATATCGAGTTTTACGCTCCCTTTCTACAGTCTCTCATAGAGTCATATGAGGCGGACAGTTTATCTAACCATCGTTCCTGAGAAACCAGTACTCGACTCCAATCCCCCGTAAGCAGCTGCATACTTACTCACATAAAGAGACATGATCGGTAGCGGGACTTGAATCCACGACTCTATCAGTGAGATGTTACAGTGATTTGAAATCAGCGATTAAACACTCGACCACGGAGACGGGTCAGTTTTAAAGAAGAGATCAATCCCTGATATTCCATCTGTAGAGAGTGTTTTTATAATCCGTCTGTAATTGATCATATAATATGGGATGCTCTTTGACCAGCAAGATGAGCATTCCGCATGTTGTAACTCTAGTCAACCTAGGCTTTCCACAGTTCCGTGTCCGTGTTTATGTCTCTACTAGTAAAGATGCCTCGTTCCAAGCCGAACATGAAACTAATTACCAAAGATACGAAAACACAAAATTCATTGAAATAGTGCGAAAAAACTACATAATTATGATTATGTCACACTACTAGAACACAAAGATTTTTCAGTTATTACAAATAATAATCTAGAACTCGAATAATATCTATGCTTTCGTTTTATTTGGGTGTTCAATCACTGTCTGTAGTGAGAGCCAGTGGTTGAACTCTATTCTTTTTAAAAGCGACATCCTTGTTTGCATTAAAAATGCGACTCTTCTTCGAGTCTTCATTCATATCCTATCATGGATCCTGTTACGGACATATGGAATAGCTGCTCTCGTCCATTTATGCGAAGGCGGACCATAGACACGGAACTTGAAATACCGGTCTTACTTTTCACCTTCGTGTTTGGTTTCCGATGAGCCCGCATCCACCAACAGTTGTTGTATTGTGCGATTCGACTAGGATATAGATCTATGTCAGACGACGGGGATACTTGACACACGGGTGATTTCCGTACTTCATTGTTAGTGACAGCTGATACCAATATATTTTGAACAGTTAACCGTCATTATCTCTCAAGATTATTATCACGTTCGAACATCGAAATTAACATCCGTTGTCATCCCCTGTAAATAGTTTGTGACATGAAATCCTTAAAGAATCAAGGGTCGACTTGTCGAACAATTAAAGAAATACGAGAATTATCATCTTGACTATTCTATTTGTGGAAAACGGTACAACATACAAATACCATAAATATAACTTGAGAGATAGTTTTAGTTTTAAGTTTTTTATTGCAATTTTCCACTCAAACATGCTCAAGTTGTTTACATAGACCGACAATGTCTTGGCTGTCAAAACAGTTTTAAGCAATGCTCCTGTTTTACAAACCAAAGCTAACCTGTTCCTGCCCCCCCCCCCCCCCTTTTTGTCGTTAGCAAGTAACAACTTCCTCACATATATGAATCAGAGGAGTATAAATAAATTTCACAGCATCCATTGCTGATCCGATATGATATTTGTCGAGTTTCCTGTTGCCGATTAATATTTTTTTCAGCCTATTTTTAACACAACTACATTTAGCACTGTGTGTTAGAAGTTAAGTATTTATCATAAAGTAATAAAATAACCAGACAAAGTTTACCAAGAGGACTTTTTCAAGGGCCAAAAATATGGTTGGTTTCCGCTAACATCTCCAAAAAAATCTAGTGGGGTGGAGTAAAATCTTTTTTTATACTTTTTTCTACGTGGTATATTTACCACACAGTATATGTGTATAGTGCTGCATGAAAAATGCTAGAGGGCGTTCCCTAGGTTGTTCTTCACAGAACATGTGTACCAAGTTTCATTGCAATAATTAATGCTCTTAAACTTTATGTAAGTTGGTGGAATGTAATGGGACAATGCACCTGATTCCTATACTTCACTTTGTGACGTGGGATATAAAGACATCACAATATGGGTTTGAAATTTACTTTTTCAAAATAAAATTAAACTTGCTATCAAATGTTTGTTATTCAGTAATGTTATTTGCTATTACTAAAAGATGCAAACTTGATTTGTTTTACCAAGGTCTTACGCATGACACAACGCGCCACATGTTGGTGAACATTTCTGCCAAGTATTTTCGAAATCCATCAACAGATGACGAAGTTACTGACCGGACAAAAATAATGACGAAGTTACAGAGCGGGCACAGCCAAAAGACCAAAAGTATGTCTTTGAACTCTACGTATGACCTTGACCTTGGAGCTACAGCCATGGGAGCTGGCGCGGCACATCTTATAGTAGTGGTTAACATTTGTGGTAAGGTATAACAAAATCCTACAATGAATGACAAAGTTACAGAGCGGACACGATCTGGGACAGACAGACCAACAGAGGCAGATAAGGTGACTCCTAAAAAGCCCCATTATTTTAGTGGGGGATAAAAAGCCATGTCCTTACATATGTCACGATAACTTATAATAAAGTATTTATATTGAGCTGCCAATCGGTAACTACTATGCGTGGCTGTTTTCTTCTTCTTGCACGGCTCACTCAGGAACATGGACACACTGACTAAGTAGTATGTACAGGCTGTTGTGAGGCGTGCACACTTCAAAATAGTTTTATCTATATGTCTGTGCTACATTCTGTAACAAATACATTAATTATTAGAGTAACCATTTACTAGAAAGTTACACATTGGGAATGAAATGGTTCTCTGTTATACTGTACAAGAGAACTGATGTCATAAACCTGAAATGACCAAGAAACATTGACCACAAACATTCATACATATGTTCTTCAGTTGAAACCGCATGGTTTCGTTTATTTTATATCATATTACATGGTTTACAGCTGAATGCATATAACATAAACAAAATGTAAATGAAAGCATAAATGAAACATACAAGAGAATGTTTTCTGCTATAACATCTTGTTAGGAAATCTAAGTCGATAAATAATGTATTTAAAAGATTTACTGATTAACGTCTTCTATCGCTTTTGAAATATGATTTATAGCTGATGCAGTATTCGATCTGACTTAGAATGATATTGATAGTTTCGTAATTGCTGTATTTTATTTTATATCCAATGACAATATTATCTAGAGAGTTCATTTTGTTATTTATTCCTATATTAGAAAATAGTCCATTCATTTGTGTCCAAAAGGATGTTTAATACGGATATGTTAAGAAGAAATGATTGTTATTTTCAATTTGGCCACAATAGTAACGATTTATATTTGCTTTAACTGAAGCTTTCGTTGAATGAAGAGAACTGATTTCAAATTTCCAGGTAAGCGGTATAGCTTTTTTAATTATCTCAACTTTTGAGATCCAATTAGTTTTAGATTTTAGTAGGTTTGGAAATCATTTATATTACTGTGATGACATACTATGATCAAAAAGGTAAACAGTGATATGTAATCATGATACATTCATTAATACCCATAACTGGAAAACATTTCTAGCTACAAATGTGGTAAAGTTTGACTGGCATAATAGTAGTTTACGTTACATAACGTTACCTTTTCTACGATAAATACTTAGCATGCTTTCCAATGCATAAATAATACTTGAAATACTAGCAATACAAACATGCAAATTAACATTCCAACTGTTTTTAATTCATCACTGATTGTGTTTTACCTTTATTTATGTAACTTTTTAAATGGTTCATAAACGAGTAACAACATTAAATTTTCTATGAAGCTGTTATAGAATTATCATAAAATGTATTCTAAGAATATGTATTTATGAAACAATCAAATTTAAATTGACAGTGCAATAAAAATTGCGCCATTGACACACACAAACATGTGTGTGTCATTTACGTTACCATTTGTTAGATGATATTTTATATGGATATGGTATTACTTAAGTGCTATATTGTATGTTATGCAACATGTACGTTTGTCAGGTTTCATTAGTTGTACACATTATCATCAAGATATTTTTCTTGTTCTGATGGCAAATTCACGAATTTCATATTTCATCCTTATCACTTTCTGTTTCATAGACAAAATCGACCATACTAGTGAGCTCAATGTCGTTTTTATCATCAATGTCTTTTGCATCGCTTGCCTTTCGCACAATATTATCCAAGTAGCAGTTATATTCCAGCATGTTGTCAGGACCGAATTTCCAACCACTTTCATCCACTTTTAGAAGATCAGGATTGCCCTCTTTGCATAGGTCTAAATATACACCATGTACTTACCCGTAACACATTGATCATGCGAGACGAGATCTACAGGGAGAGAGTAAACTCATGTCCATATAACTTAAAGCGTTCAGAACACAACCATGACTTTGATACTTGTCATACCTCAGTTTATTGAGGCCGTTGTATTTTGGTTGACCATACAACACACATACAAATGTCTCAATGGCACAGTAAAGTTCATCCGAACAAACATGCGTGTAAATTGGCCAATTTTGTCATGTAATCTTCTTTTATAGGAGCTCCCATAGAGAATGGCTTTAGTGTTTTCCAGACATCACTTTGTCAAGAGAACCACTGGCACAATTCCGAATTTTATCCGCGAGACCACCGTCGTTCATCACTTTACCTAGATGAAACGAAGATGGAGCTTAATTGCGTGAAATACACCCGTTCTCACTATGACATTAGAGAATTTGTTCGGAAACTGCCAAACCAATAAGTACGATTTCATGACCACTGCTAGGTCACAGGTTACAATTGCATAATCATTGAAAAAAGAGACATATATATTACTTGCTATGAAATTGATAGACTAAACTAAACATTAATCTAATTAATGAAATTTATTTATTGCCAATTGATTGATTTGATTTGATTGATTGCTTGATTTGAAACTTTGATAATGAAATAGTTTTTATTTAAGCCTAAATGCCACATTAGATTTTATAATGTCTGATGCAAAAAAATATCAAGATGTAGTTATACATGTATTTATGTTCATAGTTATATTTTGGTAACGATCGCGGTAGATAATATAAACATTATTCTACATTATTGTGACTTTTGTGTCACCTTGTCAACCTAAAATACAATTGAGTACCATTTACTCATTAAACAGTGTTCTGCTGGATCCGGAAACAGTTAGTATATGGTGATAATCGAATATTTTAGAGTATATGTAACCTTATTTCAATGATAAAATATGATAACGTAAATTATACCACATTTGATGATGTGTTTACACTCTTGTTTACATTTTCTATGCATATAATTATGATTACAAAGCCTTTAAGTTTGATCTCTTTGCGGTATAATGTTAACTTTAAAATTTCAATTATGGTAACGCCCCAAAATGGCGGTAACGGAGTAAAGCCCCAACACCCAGATGGTAGACACTGGGATTTGGTAGGTCTTTCCATACACTTTCAGAAAAACATACAGTGGAAAAATGCCTCCGGGGGGGGGGTATTGGTGCCCCATAGTCTAGTTGTAGATTAACTCTGAATTTATTTAACATTTTTTATCAATAATATCGTTAACAAAATATAATGTTTGAATTTATCCAAGATTTGAATCGTAAACATTTGCCATGTAGTTTGATATGCTTATTACCCCCAAAGTATTTGGTTTCTGATATTGAAGAAAAAAGGTGATTCTTTTTTAGTTTTGGTATTCATTCCATACATTAATACTCTTTATGTAGAATTGTGATAAGGGTATGAGAGGTTTTGGAATAGATTTATAATTGTCTAGGTTCATGTTAAAGATCATTAAGTTATTACCAAATTTGTTTAATAGGGTTTGTAGTATGATTTTCCAGTTTGCATTGTTATTGTTCTTTAAATTCTGAATCCATTTTAATTTCAGGGATTTATCGTTGTTGTCTATGTCTATCATGTTTAATCCTCCATCTAACTTATTTTATATAAAATGGATCTTTTTATTTTCTCTTTTTTATAGTCCCAACGAAATGAAAAGAAAAGTTTTTTACGCTTTTAGTTATTTGTTGTGGTGTAACTAAGGAGTGCATTAGATATGTTGATCTAGGTAGTATCAAACTTTTTAAGACTGTTATTTTCCCAAAAAAGGTTAACTTTCGTTTTTGCCATGCTTGTATTAAGTTTTGAAAACTAATTTTGTCTCGGGTTAGCAACTTGTTTTTATGCCCAATTCTTACTTTATTCGAAGTACCCTTAATTCAAGAGAGGCATCGATCATTTTATTCTCATACCAGTTTAAGCTGCTTAAAAACTAGGAAGTTTTGGTAATACAATAGACTGATCGAACCAATCAAACGTTAGCGGAAGATCTGGAGACTTGTTGTCTTTGATAAATTTGAACAACGACACAAGTACGTACGTCAATATGTCTGTATTTGGTAAAAAGACAGATTTAATTAATTTCTCAGCAAATATTACGTAACAGAATAAGCACATATCAAATTTGTTTCCTTTGATGTACGATTGTTTAACAACCTCATGCTGTTTAAGCTGTCAAAAATTGTTGAGTTATAAATCATTCTGCCTTTGAAGGATCTAACTTGTATAACTTAATCTTCAGATGGTGACTCGTTACCTACAGTCGAAGTACAGACGAGTGTTTAAGATGAAACATTTATACTACCCAACGGGATAAGGTTTTTAATGATTTACCTATTGCAAACATAAAAAAGATTACATGCATTTTTTTCACTATGATAGCAGAACAGGGTTGACCAGTATGGTTAACAGGCTTGTGTTTATAACATGAACATATGTATTGATTTATTTCTCTCTTATTACTCTTTCTGTAGACATAAATTATCCTTGTATCCACTTGTATTCACATATGTCAATAAAAAAACTTAAAAGCACGTTTACTAAACACTAAATTTCCCATATAAGTTTATTTGATGTCATTTATCATTAAATCACTCTAAATACAAATGTATGACGAATATCTTTTCTTTCAGATCATATCAATAATTCAAATTTTCTTCACACTGCCCACTATCATAGTAGTTCGCTTTTCGTCTGGCTTTCCTAATAATGAAAAAATGTCAGTACGCTGAAGAATCCAGCTTATCAACATTCAAATAATCTCTGACCGACCGAAATTTCTTCAAGTGTAAAGTCCAAAACGACGGGAAAACTTACATTTACTGAGGAGAACATAAGATTTATTTTTGGATTTGCACAATGTTCATCATCCCATAAATACTCGTATATACATTTCCAACCTTTATAGGCTAACATTTAAATATCAAATATGAATGATATGGTATACTCATTACTATCAAACAATTAATTAATAAAACATAGACAATTTATATAAATATAAGGTCAAGTAAAGGATAAATAATTTAAGATAATGTCATTCATGCATTTAATGGATTATAAGAATCTTAGTGGCACACTGTACGAAATGTCATAGATTCCGTAGAATGTCAATGTTTTGTATTTGATAAGTAGTTGGAATATATCTGCGTCAAATGAGATTATATTTCTCACACTAAAAATGAAATGGTATCTTCAACACTATTACGTTCACAGATTTCACACAATCTTAAATAATTTTCAATTCTGTTGTAATTTCCGGCTTCTGTTTTAATTCTGTGTGCTTACATTCTAAATTTTGTCATAAGATGACGATGGAGTTTGTTATTAACTGAACTTAAATATTGCTCATATCCTAAGGATTGTTTTATATTCTTGTACATAAATAGGTTGTCGAGTCTCCTTTTCCACTCATGTGTGTGTATGTCAACAAGTCTCTGTTTAAAGATAGGGATAAACCATCTTTTACCATTTAATATATTGTTCTGGTTTTCCCATTAAAAAGTGTATCATACCAACATTTCAATACTAACCTTTCCATTGGCTTTGAACTGGCAAATTACATACATGAAATTGATGAATGTATAAAAATTGTTTTGTTCTGATATACTTCATAATAAAGGTGCATATGTTACTTCTAAGTAGATGAAGGCAATCATTAAGGCTAGCATATTAAATTACGAATTATACAGTCATAACATAAATCGTGCACGAAATCGTCGAAAATGCTAAAAGGTTCTTAGTTAAAGTGACGTGTTTGTGCTAACTCAATCTGGAGAAACGTTATTATGTTTGATTCCTAACTATCTATATATTTCTTTAAAAAAAAAGACTGATCTCATCTATTTAAACTTATCTTTCGTATAGCATCATCGTAATAAGTCCGCAAAGACAAAGTCCTGGTCAATGAAAAAAATAAGATGATTTTTAATTTATCTTATTGTGTGACTATTTATTGTGCAGTTGATATTGCAGTTGACGTTTCTACAAAGCGTTTGTGAAAATATATATTATCAAGGGAGTATCTAGCCGTTGAAGTCTTATCTAAGTTGATGCGAATCGGCACATTTAGCATCAACTGATAATACTTATTTAAACTCCAAATAAATGCGTAATGATAATGCACTAAATGTTCAATTCGGCTGATATCAACATTTTAGAGATCTTACCACATATCAATTGGGTGTAGCCAACATTGGCCAATAGTAAAACACAACACAAAACTATCCAAATTATCATAAAGGGGCGTGTATATCTTCTACCCCACCACTTATTTCAATAGATTTAAGCAGTATTATTAGATATTACAAAGCTTGTGTCTTGTGCAAGAAAATGCTTATCAAATATTTTTGTTTCGCATTCGGACTTCTCTCTATTTCGTCAGCTCTGGTAACTATCTTCGATTTCATTATATTTTGATAAATACGATATACTACGCCGCTTAACTCTTTCTAATTCACTTTTATAAGTTTGATAGCTTGCGTAAAAATATCGAAATGCAGTTAGCTAACTTAAAGGCCTGTATTCTTCAATGTTTTGGAAAAACTTACCTTGATGACAAATAATATGGGTGCTCACAACGAGGATGGAAGTTCCTCACAACATTTTTGCCGAATGATAAATTACACTCCTCGTTATGAGTTAAACGGGCGTGCAATACCAATACGTTAATTGGATGTACAAAATTGCAAATGGGTTATTACTTCGTTGACCAGATTGTATCATTTCGTCTACTTTTCGTGAACTACTTTTACACATTGAGCAACACATTTAGATTTAAAGTCTATTTTCAAGCATATCACCGGGAGCATAAGCGTTTATTGAACGCATCTTTACGAGATAACAAAGACAGTTCACTAAAGTAGGTGTTAATACGTTCGTCAAAACAGAGGGATCTCCTTTCTTCCGAAAAACGTACGAGAGCTGATACCTGTTCTTTCTCTCGACGACTACACTAATTATTAAATTCAGTAAGTGATTCGTCTTTCTGGATACGAAATACACTAATCTTTTTGGAAATACTTAAGTCTTTCAGAAATAATTTCCCAAAAGTTAGATTTAGAAATAACACGACAGTCATCCGTTACGACATGACCAGCTGACGTGTGCTGACATGCGAAATAATTACCTGATGTAAAATACAACACATGTATATGAGTCGGATGTGTTGTTTTTGATGCATTTTATGTATTTTGGCGTGTGTGTATCGTTAGAAAAAATTCATTCTTCTTGCATTTCAGGATTGCAGACTGAAAATTATTCCAGGCAATATCTTAAAGTGCAAATTCAATGACTCTTATGTTGACGTACACAAACTCACCAGTGAATTCGCACCTGACGGCACAACTTGTACCACTTATGTACCACCAGATGGCGTGACGTCCGTTTGTTGTGACCAGTCTGTTTGGAAGAACACAGGTTAGCATGTAGACGTGAAATCATTTACTGCATGGAACATTCTATGCATTAAATACGCCAACGGTGTAGTATATTTATTAAATATACACTTCTACAAATAATGTATACGTGTTTACTTAAGTGAATGTCCGGATATTTATCTTCTTTAAGGTACAACCGATGTTTCACGTAATCTGAGTCGTCCTAAAAGAGGTTTCTTCAGTATCTTGGCCTGTATCTTCACTTTCTTTAGTTGCTTGTGGGGGAATAGAAGTCAACCAGGTACGTTTATTACGGTATCAAGTATCATTCAAGTAATTACAGATAATAAAAATGAAATGTAAACAGTGCAAGCCAAACAGGTCGTAAGATATAAAAGTGCATATTGAAGTATAATCTCCCTTTTATGAAAACATGTCATTAGTAAATTTTAGTAAATAATTTACCAAGATTGGGCTTAATTTCCATACATTTTAATTTCATTTAGTAAATTATCATTATTAATATTTTGCATTAATCTAAAATCATTATTTTATAGATAGAACACCCCCTGATATTAAGTGCACACCATCGGTGTACGATCTCGTGAATGACGAATTACAAATCAATGCAAAATTCAGTTGGCCGTCACCGACAGCTCATGACAACAAAGACGGCAGTATTACGTTAGAAACACATTTCTAGCTTTTTTTCTTTACTATTTTGTTTATAAAGTTTCATATTTAATAATTCATTTAACACTCTCGTACTTTTGTTAATTAATCTAGTATAATTACAATCCAACCAACGCCGAATTTTCAATGGACAGAGGTAATAGCTGTGAATAATGAAGTGAAAAAAAGAGAAAATAAATCATGGGGAAATGGCATTTATTTTCAGTATGTTAAATAAATAAATATTTTCAAAATGATAAGCTGATATTTTTTTAACATGGATTCTGTCACTCCTATTTGACTTTAGTTGTAGTGCAAAAATAAATAACTATGGTACTATGTTCTATTAGGCCACGGCGTGTAAGTGGTAGAGCGTCAGGAAGACATTTCCCTGAAGGACGGACCGTCGTTACGTTTATAGCAAAAGACAAAGCCGGTAATCGTGATTATTGTGATATAAACATCAATGTTAAAGGTAAGCTTTCATAGTACCAGCTTACATACACGAACAAACATCATTTGGTTATCAAGAATGTATTAAATTTTATACCCAATAAAACAAACAATCAGTAGGGAGTAATAAAAAAGAAATTTTCTACAATAGAAGAGCGACCTCTTACATAATAAAAAAATAAATAAAAAAATTATGTAAATATTTCTAGTTTATAAAATAATAAAATTCATGTTCTGTAGTCGTTTCAACTGGGTTGTTTCTGTTTTCTGAAATACAATTTTCAAAATGATTTCTGACTTTAGAAATGGGCATGTATGAATGCTATTTTACTAGGTTTGTTGCCTACACATTTACTATTTTCATGCAAATCTACATATAAATAGCTCTATGGTGAATAACATATTAGCATAATATTTTATACTTTGACACCGTATTCTCTAAGGTGATTATTCTGTTGTGAGTCTTTTAAGTGAATGAGAATTTATACTATAGAGGACGGTAATTGTGAATTATTTTGAATCATAATGTTTGCTTCACGTTATCCTAATTCCACTTCATGTATATCCATTGCATCGACACGGAGACAGCGTTGTTGGCAGTAAATCTTTGTTTTACCATAACTATATGTATGTTCAAGTGTATACCGTCTAGTACTTGTACTGCTTAAATTCGTTTTCAGTGATTCGCTGTAAAACTCCAGATAAAATAGACAATGGCTATTTCCAATGCTTTCCATCATCGGAATTCATTTACGGCGCCATCTGCAGGTATGGGTGTTATGAAGGTTTTGACTTACATGGCAGCTCAACATTGACATGTTTGAAGAGTGGAATCTGGTCAGCTTCTCAGCCTCGATGTCAGCGTAAGAAACAAAATTTTATCTTCTAATCAACTACCAAACTACCATTTGCAATTGCTCGCGTCAAAATATGTATCCATTTAATATAAGATTATGTTTGATCAAATAGATAGATAGATAGATAGATTGATAGATAGATAGATATTCTCCTCCGCAAGCAGAGAGCAAAACATATATACAAGTGACACATTGACATTATTAACAAATATACAATATTGTACAATACAAAAGATAACTTTTCAATGCACATCTAAGTAAACTGAAACAGTATCTACTATATATCAGCGCAATAATAATAAAAAGATTACCTGTGAACTTAAGTGTCCTAAAGCGAAAGCGAAAATTTAAGACAACTTGTATCATTTACATGGAATAGAAATGGCCCTTTGAAATAACAATCTTTAACGAAAGCAAACTTAAAGAGAGTAAAAAAGGCTTATAGATGGATTATGTATGTTAATCACTGAAAATATCTGTAGTTAGAAATGAGAAAAGTAACAATGTCATTGTAATTGTAAACAAAACCGTCCAATAATGAAAAAGACGGGTTCCTCAAAGATTCAATATCATGAATGCAAATGTGTATTATTTAAAATAATTGAGAACGGAAATCTAAATGTATGCAGCGAAATGTTCAGGATTATCGGAGCAACTACAATGTGTTTGTCACTGAACGATGTAGATCATTGTTATTAATCCAGCTGGAATGAGTCAGAGATGAGGAACATATTGGTGTGCCATTAAATAACTCGAGAGAGATCACCTGAATGTAAACACCCGTAAACAATACATACGTTACTGACGCCATCAGAGAAATGTTATTTTCATAGCTCACCTGAGACCTAAATAGATCAATGTTTACAAAACTGTGTGTTTGCTTTTACTGAAAGATTGAACATTTATCAAATGAGGTACACATAATAGGGATTTATTCCTAATTATTATTTTAGTAGCGTTATATAGAGTTGATGCCAGATAAGACGATACATACGTTACAGCACACTAATGGCAGTTCTAATGTAGTTGAACGTCACAAAAATTATCAAATTAAACTTTGAAATGTTTGCTCCTTACTTCAAAGTATGTTATCCGGCCGCTATATTTTAAAATTATTAATGCAATAAAATCTGTTTTGAATTCGGGCCATTTTTGGATTTGAGGTCATTACAAAGCTAGTAGCCTCGTCATGCATTGTCGTTTATTTTAAAAACATGTTAAACTGAAATTAGAAGGGTGAAATTTTGTAATCATGATATCATATGATAGCCTTTTATTTTTTTGTGTTCACGTGACAATGTTTCAACAAGTGATACATACGTTACGTCCAGTTATGAATGTACATGTTACCCTATTCAACAAATCACGACTCTGATTCACGTGAATGACACTTAACTATTGATTTATAATAATTATAACAAAAAATGGTATATTGTCAAATATTCAACTTCGACTATAAAAAATTTAACTATACAAACTGTACCTGAAAATTTGAACATATTTTGGTATTGTTTACAACTCATGCAATAATAAATACAAACGTAATCTGTCTCTTGCTTCCCATTGGAAAGTCAAAATGAACAAACTACTGCACTAGTTAGGGTTGTATAAGTTTGTAGTTCAATAGCTTTGAGGTATGTATTGTTTGTGGATTTTGTATTTGCTTTTCTATCCAAACAATGCGTTCAAATATCGAAACGAGACTAATGAATGCGTATATTCGGAGAACCGATTTAGTCTATGGGTGGTTTAGGTTCGGAAACACTTTAGAAACTGGCATAATGTAGCAAAAGTCTATGGTTAGGATCGGTAAGTGCTGTGAATTGTTTTGTTCCATTACCTTTTTTTAAAAAGAAACTGTCAGAAATTAGTATCAATGTGTTAATTTTTGTTATAGCAGATGGTATAATCTTTGTTCTCATTTAGCATGGAAATGTGAGCCTCTTCTATCAATAAGCAATTCAGAACAACCCAACTGTACGAATGAATACTACTTTCGAAGTATTTGTTCTTATATCTGCTCTACTGGTTTTGATATGCCCTCTCATGTAAGTAAGGCATTGGTATGTTCTAAGACAAAGACGTGGAGACAGCATGGCGTTCCTAAATGTATAGGTGAGCCATTACTTGTTTAAATTGAAAGTATGTTCTCATTTGAAATATTTACATTTTGCATTGACAGTTTGTGTCTTTCACACCAAGGTCGCAAATGTACAATAATAAGCGAAACCATGTGGCTGTAGTCTGTGTGAATGGCTCAGACGATGGAGTGCAGTACTGTAGGTTGAAATATCGCAATGTGGAGACTCAAGCGACACACACGTTTCTCCTTGACTATTTGACTGACGATATGCATCCGAAGTCATAAAAACACCTGGTTACACAGGAGCACTGTTTATGTAAATGGCTTTGCCTCCGATACAAATAAATAAACAAACAAATCAATCAAACAAATTTTGAGGCATTGATACTGGTCAAAATGTAATCAAACTTCCTGAAAAACTTGAACATTGTTCGGGTAGTTTTTACTCACGTGATTCCCTAACTGAAAAAGCAGTGGGGAAAAAGAAGGTAAAAACAATCTGGGAGCAGTCCAAACCTTTATAAATGCAAACTGGAGAGATAAAACTAAATAAAGATGAATAAGAAATAAAAACGAACGAGGTACTGGACACAAAAAGACTTAGCAATGTAAAGCTGCAGAAAAGCTGTAAATATGTGTGACATACAGTACCAAATAACATTAAGAGACATACAGCCAAATAAAATGACATCTACTTTAATATTACGATGAGCTATTTCTTCTCAGTGCAGTACAGCTTCACTTAGTGAATATTTCGATGTTAAAGCCCCATTAGCTTTTTGCTGTAGAAAAATATATGCAAAAATATTTAATTGCTGATATTGTCCAAAGATAATTATTACCGACGAAACAAGCCCTTTTTCGTCTGAAAACACTCATTTCACTGTGATTTTTGCTTTTGAAATATGTTGAGCGCGTGACGTCACTTTACTACGTGTGCATAGCATGACTGCGGGAAAACTCATGTGTTCTATGAATAGTGTTTATTTCAATGATATTCCAAAAAGACGATAGTGGTTTCGGAAACATTTTTTCTTGTTATAAAGTATGCACGTGAGGAAAACACACCGGATTCCTCTGTCATAGAACAAACAGAAACAATTAGGACCAATACATTTATAAGCTTATGGGACTATAAGAACTTCTAATTATTAACGTTTAGACCATATGTCAACTTGATAATGAAATCACCAAAAATGTTTAAATTTACATTAAATTGTTTGTTTATTGATTGCACTGTTCTGTTGTTCTACCTCGATCAGATGTTGAACCTCCGACATTCAGCTCATGCCCTGGTACTATTCTAAAGGGGACAGATACCGGCTCAAATACAACTCACGTGAGCTGGAACCAACCCTCTGTTTTGGACAATAGTAAGAATGCTAAAGTGTTAGTTCAGCAAGGAAAACAGCCAGGAAGTGAATTTACAGCAGGTATACACCACGTCTCATACACAGCGCAAGACGAAGCCGGCAATAAAGCTTTAAATTATTGCTCATTCAAGGTTGTGGTCAGAGGTGGGTAACAATTGTATAAATTTGTGTAACGAACAGAAAACAACCCCCAAAAACATTAGTAAAGAAATGATAAGTCCAGTAAATGGTTACTAAATACCCATAATTGTATCGCTTGATACAATTAAAAAACTAAAGCACGAGTGATTTAACCTTTCCGAGATCGAACGACTACTTAACGTAACGGGACTGGATATTGGGTGATATCATGTTTCACCAATTCATAGATATAAAAACTTAACCATAATCATACACTGAAATAAACCCACTGTATCAAGTCCATTGCACATTATTTAAAACAATATTACATTTGGTTGGTCTTCTATAAACCAATATCGCGCGCAATTTACAAATTTTTGAACAACGATAACTACTCTGTATAAAGGAATATATTACAACAAATAGCCTTAAAATGACTATAAATGTACAATGCAGGGAACCGTGCCCCAGAGTTTTGATAACGTCCCCCGTTTGTTAGATACTTGACTTGTAAGAAATTCCGTACCCAGAACCCCGCTGTTTATTACGTAATACGCCATAGAGAAAAAATGAAAACATGTATCAACATTCTGAGGCATGGTTCCCTAGATTAACATTTCCGCTACGAAATACCGAAAACCGCTTTGAAATCCGTCATCAAATAAGACGGCAATGTTAATTCGAAAATGACACCTACTGTGTTTTTTAAGCTGAGCAATTAACAATTAAAGTGTCTGATCATTATCGTTTCATAAAATCAACGAATTTGACGCACCCCATTCAAAATCGCTTATGTTTACGGTTCAATAATTGAAACCACGCTGTGTTTAGACTAGAACTTGTTTATGTCAATCATCGAACTTAGTCGGTCCTCATTCCTGTTAAAACGAATGAAACAATTCCAGATATTCGGTGTCCCCGGCTGTTCCCCACGCCGTACATCCACTTTGATTGTCCTCACGGCTACCGCTCCGGTTCTCGTTGCGACGTGTCATGTGACCCAGGAAAAACGTTGATAGGTTCAAACGAAGTTGGTTGTGATAAAAGTCAAAAAGGTCTTTATGGTGAATGGAAATGGCAAGAAGACAATCAATCTATTTGTAAAGGTAATCAAACACATGTGGATGGATTTCTTTAGGAGAAATATTTCCTATTTACTAAAAATGACACCGTTTCAGATGTCAAATGTTTTGGGTAGACATTGCTCAAGCCAATTAAAGGAATTTATCAACAGGGTATATTTCACTGTAGATATTTATACTTTAGGATTTGTTTCTTCGCGAAATATGCTTATCAACTAAATATCATACATAGTGAATACTTCCCAACAAGGGAAGTAACCGTTAAAAAAGTGTAATATATAGATGCCTAACAGAGGAGGTAACTTTTGTTCAACTATACTATAGATTACTTCAACAAGGGTTTCCCGTATCGCCTCATGAAACTAGATACATATTCATAAGTTAAGAGGCCGCAGATAATAACAATATTGTCAGATCGAACCATCCATGCATACTGGGCATGGTTTATTTCTGACAAATGCTTAAACTATATATAATGTTCTCTTACTTCCTGACTTTCAGGCATGTTTATGAAATTCAGCGATCGCGCATAAATGAGTTAGTCCTACGAAGAGTTCATCTAATGCAATAATTTTTGAGTTGCATTCATTTTTCTTCAAGGGAATTGAATTTGTTATTATTTCGATACATAACCTGTCAGTCTTTTTCTTTTCAGACACAAGAAATTGTCCACCCATATCTCCCCCAACTAATGGTGCTGTGGCCTGTGATAATTGGGAAGCTGGCCAGTTTTGTCAAGTTCAATGTAGGAATGGTACTGAAATGTCGAGTGTCAATCTGAACAAATTGTATACATGCAAACCCTCTGGGGAGTGGTCGCATTTCCCTCCAAATGAAAGAACTTGTCGAAGTAAGTGTTGAACCATCACATTCTGTGCTCTAGACATATCGAAATAACGAAACTCGTAATAGACGTGTAGAACTATATACAAATAAGGAAAACACTTAACGGGTCTTTAAAAAAAAAATACCCAAGGTGAGGCTGATAACGAACTTTTGCTGTACATGTATTTCCTTAATGTACATATTGATACAACTAGCCATACTGCTTTTGTATAAGATTGTCATTACAAGTTTATATATCATATAGACCATTTTAAAGAGATAAATAGCACAAGGTTATTTCATGTGTATTTGAAATATTGATGGTGAACTCAAGGGGAGAGAAATACAAAAGATGGATCAGGACTTTCGCATCAAACTACATAACACTTCCCATTTTTACTCCATTTGTACTTGCTTTTAGAGAACACCTGAAGTGGAATATATGTATATACTAAGTAACGGCGAAATCCGATATCAAGACCACCTTTGGGAGCCAATAAAAACGTTTTTAAAATCGCGATTGTCTTATACAATTTACAGTAAGGAAGAGATGTTGAAAACAAAAGCAGTGTTAATAATATTGACGTGGTCACTATGTATGGTTTCACTGAATTTAAAATGGATTACCAAATAAAAACAAAACGATTCTTACATTAAAGTAGCAATCCACAATTTGTGTATTGCAGAAATGAGACATGCTGAACTAGCTTTTGGTGTTGTAGCTTCGTTTTATTTTAATGGAGAGTGTTCAGATGAAACAACTCAAGAACAGATAGCTAATAATTTCATTTCTGCCTTACAAAGTAGTTTGTATCAGCCCGAAGTTTGCCCGGACAACAACAGTTGTAACTCTGATAATGTTCAGGTAAGGAGCACAGCGAAAAAGATTACAAGACTTGCGCTAATCTGACCTGTACTGCATGGTCATTACCCAGAATTAATTATATTGATCATGTTTCTTTTTATAAAATCATCCAAAATAGATTTGCTTTTATTTGAAATTTTCTTTAAAGATATTACTGAATTATTTAATTTTGATTTTGGTCTTTAATAGAAACATTTAATGACATTACTTTGGCTTTTCTAGAAACCGGGTACTAACTCATGATTTATTGACTTGTTCTTTTAAAACTGCATCATCTAATATTATTTTGGACTTTCATATAGATTCGGCCTTTATTGAGTTTATTAAAACTGAACTACTAGCATGTTTATATTAATTTGACATTTACTAGAAGCATGATGTGGTTTTTTTGCCGTTTCTAATAGCAAAACGACAATTTCTGGCTTTTCTGCACAGATAACATGTGGACAATCAACGAGAAAGAAGAGAGCGAGTGAAAATATCATCAATGGTACATACGTACAGCTGAACATTCAACTACCAATCAAAACGCAGACAATAGAGAATGACCGAATATCTGCGATATATAAAAATATTAGTGAATTACTTATGACTAATACAGAAGAAATATTTGGCAATGCAAGCGTGACTCCTTTAGAGATATCCGCAAGTGGTTTGAAAGTCCAGTGTCCAGTTGGATCGGTAAAGTCAGAGCAAAGTCTAAGTTGTGGTGAGTGACAGTAAAGCCATTACTTTTTTACACATTTATGAGTTTTCTATTTTCAAAGTATAAAGGACATTCTAATAAACAGTGAAATTCATCATCTAAACAGTCACATGATTGACATCTTCGTTCCTTGTATGGCATTTTATTTGGTTGATGCCACCTGCGAGTTTCCACCTCTAATTTATGTGCGTACAATTCAAATATAGTAAAACCTATCTGTATTAATTAACAAGTATATTGTCCCAATAGGTTTGAAAACGAAAATCAATAAATATTTCACTTAAAGTATATACAGTTTTATTTGATAAGACGGCAGTGATATACTGTATATACTATAAATCACTGTAAAATATACATTGTACACCACTGTAGTTCCGAATTAAAATTAATCCATGCAAAAATATATTCTACATGTGTTATTCGTGTATATATGTATAGTTTATATATAAGTGTGTATTGTTAGCTTAGCACAGCTGAATAACAGTCTGTCATTCACTAATAAATGAGTGACATTTGTTTTGACCGGTGGTCTTTATTTATAGGGAGACCGCTTACTTTGTTTAGACAGTCATTTGGTAAAGTGTTAATCTGAACTTTGAAGTCACATTAAAACCATTAAAATTGTTTTGTATTATTTCGAATTGTATTACACGTACAGTGGACTGCACAGAAGGTACGTTCTATTATGAACAATCAGGAAAGGCATATTGCGAGACATGCAGAAAAGGAACCTACCAAGACAGAGCTGGACAATCAGCATGTATCCGATGTCCGTACAAGACAACAACTAAAACGACTGGTGCAAAGTCAATTGATACATGCGAAGGTTTGTTTTCTGAATAATATAACCAATACACTTTTACCTCCGAAAAACAAAAGGCCATCCCCCCCCCCCCCCCCCTTCACGTTGCTCGAGTAATTGCTTCACAGACAATGGACGGGCGAAGGGATTGAATTAAAATCAGAAATATCGGGGAAATACTGTAAAGATTTTGTGCATCGAATATAATTCAGTAGACACACCCCATGTGAATTTATGATGAATTTATAATTGTATTCCAACTCAAATTTTGTATGTGTATAAAACTAAATAATTGTAAAAGAATGCGCAGTTTTATATAATCGTAATTTCATAAATCCAAAACTTAAATACATTATATATTAATCAATTATAAATAATCACGAATACACAATATACAATGTACATGTGCATAGAGTAATTTTGTGATTTTATGATGTCCATAATACTTTTCTGTAGGATTTATATTATGACTATTCATGTACTTCTCATTAAATTAGATGCGTGTCCACCGGGGAGTTACTCACAAGACGGAACAAAACCATGCTCTCCGTGCGAACAAGGATATTATCAACCATCGTATGGACAGGCGCACTGTCGGGCATGCAAGGGATCTAAATCAACACTTGAAGTTGGATCAACTTCGATATCAAATTGTGAAGGTCTGTTATCTCTTTGAAATTTAAGACAAAATACAATGTCAACTGCATATAAGAATTAACTTAGATTTATCGCTAGCTAGATGTTAAAAGCCTAAAATGATAATCGGTGGTATATATTTTCGGAATATGATTTATAGAGCTCACACGGATTTTAAGCTGTAGTTAAGAAAGTATTGTAATCTTACTACAAAATTCTTATTTCATAATTCGTATTTGAGTATTCCCATTTCTTACTTCTTATTACAAAATTCAAATTCTATACTTAGCACTTGACAATTCTTATTTCATTATTCGCATTTGGCGAAGTATTACACTTTCATCCCAGAAACATTATTCACTTGTTTCGTCAGTAGCACCTGAAGAATGGGATTTTTTGTTACATCGACAGTGCTCCAGCATAAACTGGCATGGTATTGCAGGCAGTGTACTACATATTACATTGTGCAGAAATATCTTTTATATATTCTCAGAGTTCGATATTGAATTCGTGCCGGATGATCTATCTGAGATCATGGTAAACTTTCGTGAAAACATTTCCATGACAGACTTCACTTTATCGTTTTGGCTGAAGATGAACGTTGATGACAACAGTACAGCTGGTTTTGTAAATTTATCATTAACGGACGTTAGTAATAAGCATACATGGACATGGACTAATCTCATGGAAATATCAGATGAAAACAAGTAAGCATTACATGGTTATTTATTTAACAAAAGATAAAGACGGTTTGATCTACTCGTATACGTATATGATATAAATTCTAACTTAACTTTCTTTTGCTTAGTTACTTAACACTGAACAATCTACAAAAACCCATCCAAATTGATAACAAGGTAGGTAAATAAGAAATAAAAACATTAACATTATACTCTATGAATGGGTACATATTCTATTATTTTATGTTTTAAGATCGCTTTCATTTAAGGCAAGTTTCACAAACCGATTTCGAATGGCCAGATTCACAATGGCATCACATATTACTACACAGAACAGGATGTGTATATTCTATGCGAATTGATGGTTTGAAATATAAAGTGAAGAATTTGGAGGACCCAGCGAATTGTCCAACCATTGTATTTAATCAATTAACAATCACTGCAGGTATTACCACCATTTAATTAACACAAAAGTATTTGAAAATGACGCTGATAGTAATAGGCCATTGCTTTTCTATCTATTCGGTGATTTTTTAAAAACACACAGAAAAAAAATCTTCGGTGAAATGCTTCACAGTTCTGTGTCTGCCCCCAACAGGTGAACAATAAATGACACGGCCTATATTCACGTGGTATATTGTTTTGATAATGATTGATACCACAGGGTCTGGGAAAATGGCGGCGCCAACGAATTCGAAACTGGGTCGTATTTTTCGTCGAAAGTTTAAATGTTTCGAGTTTTTCATGTAGCCCATGTTCCAGCCAATTTTCCGAATCCATCGGTACCAAATTTGACATTGTTACCGTCGCAGTTTGACCCTGCAGAGAAATTTGAAAACGAAATAATGAAAAAGTCTGTCCACTTCAAATTTCTCTGCAGGTTCTATGCACTAACTACGACAGTAACAATGTTCAAACAAAAAATGTGTAAAACTGCATTGTATTTATGTTCTATGGTGTTGTTAGAGTACAGTGAAATCTTGGTGGTCTTAGTATGTAGATTGTCACTTGGTAATCTTGTACTGTACAGTGGCATATTTATTTTAAACAGACAGGAATTCAAAGGATAGTATTTCCATGGTCAATATATGGGACGGCGAGAGGTTCGAAGAAAGGTATCGACATCGATGCTTTAGCAGTGAAGTGGGCAATTTGGTGTCGTGGAAGCAGATGGAAGAACCAGCACTACTTGGAGCTTATTTACACATGCCGAGCCAATGTGATGGTACGTTTAAACTTATGTGCTTGATGCACTATAGCAACGTGCATTCTTGGATAATTTGCAAAATACAATTTATGTTAGTAATGTGGATACGAGTTTTAAATTGTTAACATGGAATAAATGATTTAGATAAGATTATGATTTTTATTGAAAAATACACTCCTTCCCCCAAATACTACATCAGCCAAAAAACAGTGACATAAACCTACCCAACACATAGAAACAAACAAAAGACAGTCATTCTCCCGTGGGGTAGGTATCGCCTTCGAACATAGAGAAACACTGTCCAACAATAAACAAGCCGGTGGGTCGCAATGAAATTATGTCCATGAAATCTGTTTGGTAAGATAGAATTTTGACAATCTGACATTTTTTTGGGAATTGTGTTTTTGCTTGCTTTGTTTTAGACTTTGATAATTGCGCCTCATCACCTTGTCTACATGGTTCATGCCATGATGAACTCCATGATTTCAAGTGCATATGTGACAAAGGGTATTCTGGTAGACAATGCGATATCAACGAAGACGATTGTAACTTTAATTTATGTATGAACAATGCCACGTGCCATGATGGAGTATCAACGTACAGTTGCACGTGTCCTCCTCTTTATACTGGTAGATTTTGTGAAATAGAACAAGGTAAGCTTACTGATAAATTATGGAAATCCTAATGATGTTAGGGACCAACTTTCAGAAACAGATAACACAAAATTGTAAGTTTGTATTGCGAGCATATTCATGTAATGTTTTGTCAATAAATCAAAATACAAGTCATATATATGCAAACAATCTGTTACAAGAACGCTCGTTAGCGTCTCGGATATGACAATATAAATGTACTTACACGTAAGTTTACCTTAGTGTTTATTCTGACTTCCTGCTTCATACATGACATTTCAAATTATCAACACGTTTGATAATTAATACATTCATCATAATGTTCGTATACAACATTGATTGCTTTTGGTCCGTCTTGATATCTAGCACACAACATGTTTGTGGTACATGTACACCTCGAAGGGACAGTTCGAACAACCTGCATGTTCCATTTCATGGAAATCTGTTGGGCTACTTTTTATTCAATTACATGTACTCTTTATCTAATAATTCCTAATTAAATATGTATACTATGATACACAACATTATTGAGCATAATACGGTTTGAATTGTCATTCTATGACATTACATTTGTATTTGTTTTCATGATTAATGACCTAAATCTATCCTGCAAATCTCAATCATAGTTGTCACTAGCGAAACTGTAGTCAATACAATTGCGATTTTGCACTAAGTTGATGGTAACTGGAGTGAATGGGGAAACTGGTCAGAATGCTCAACAACATGTGGAAATGGAACAATGCAAAGACGAAGACTTTGTAACAATCCAACACCTGACAATGATGGGAAAGACTGTATTGGAGAAAGTGATGATATCCAATTTTGTCAAAACCAAACTTGTCCGGGTACTATATAATAATTATAACAATCATAACATTGACCTACATATTTTTAATGTTATTGAATTGCTAATTTAGAATTGAAACAGCTGTGATTTCATCGATACAATATTAACTAAACATCGCATATACGCAATACCTTAGTAAGATACAGGTCTAGTTGGACTTAATACCAAAGAAGCGTATGGAATCTTGTATTACTTTGTACAAAACAAGTGCATATGTGTAAGACAACTGGTTGTATCGGATCTAGAGACGATGCATTGGATATGCAGTAAACTCTCAATATTCAAGTCACCTTTGGAAACCTGTACAAGTTATATTATATATTTTAGAACTTTTTCATTAGCAAGCTGAAATACAGAGGAAATATCGAAGTCGCAATATTATTGAAATGGTTGCTATGTGAGGATTTAATCTAGGCAGTAACTCATATCATTACAGTATGTCCAGAATTGGTTCCTCCCACTCACGGGTACTTGGACTGTCAAAATGATACTGAATCTATCAACTGCACTATCCAGTGTGAAGATGGGTACGACCTTGACATTGACCCTTTTCCAATGTATTATTGTGGCCCCGAAACATTTCACGAATGGAATTTCGAGACAGATGAATACCCTTATCGTCGTTTACCAAAGTGTGCTGGTAATATGTTTAATACAAAACTACTTGCAGTTGAAATGAAAAAAGTATGCAGACACATTATATAATTATATGTATATATGAAAAATCATATGCTTTTTTACTTTAGACTTTTAGACACTGGAAAGTATATTTATTAGCATATTTTCAATCACTAGTTCGGGCTGATAATATTCCATTTATTCATTACCTTTTGCATCTGATCAAGAAGCTGTTGGAATTTAAAAAGTGTCTTTGTTTAAATAGGATTAACGTATTCTAAAAAGAGTATTTTGGCATGCAAGGTTTGCAGTTGGTCGCACCAGTTCATAAGCCGTTCTTTCGAACTCTGCTACCAAAAGACAGCTCATGGTATTATCTTCAGTCTAAATGTTTATTTTAGAAATAAAAATGGCCGAAAAGTTAGAAGTCGTGTATACCGCGTATTATCGTAATTTGCATTGTGACACTACTAACCTTCAACAAAGAGCAAATTTTAAGATAAAAGAAACGATCCAAACAACAGTGGAAGATTTACCATGCATGAAGAAGAAAACATGCGAACTTAAAAGTCTTCATGTTGTGAATTGCCATGGCGAAAAAAGAGGGCGACGTTCGGACAGTACAGCTGGATTCAATTTGGAAATAAGCACTCGTCCTACAAATGGTTTTTGTTTTTTCAAAACATTTTTAGATTTTCTTATTACGTATGTTGTAACAAAACTTTGTATTCTTATACAAAACGTCATACTAAAGATGTATAGTATTTGTATACATGTATACATAAAAGAATTAACTCATTAATAGAATTGATTCAATGCTTAATGGATTTAATACCAAAGACAAAAATGGTGTATTTATTCGAAAATGCGCTTATCATACATTTTAGATGGCGAAGATGGAAGTTTATCCGACCTTGAAAAGTCATTCCAAGATATTCAAAAGGCGTCAGAAAATGGAAATCTAACAATAGATGTTCTAGGTGATGAATACGTTATAGATGGAAGCATGACAGATATATCCGGGAAGATTGAATGCGGCGCCGGTTCGACTAGGGTCAAACATTATTGCGGTTAATATTTCTTATGTCTTCTACTATGTAGTCATGTTGGGCCTCACGTCCTTTTTGTTTTTATTTCTTCCTATTTGTAATTTCTTTGTAACAATATTTGTTTTAGATTTTCCTCCAAATATTTGCTTTTCATACAACACAGCATTAATTGTCACATTTAGATTCCAAACTTCCTATTTAACTCCCGTCATGTTCCAGGTTATGTTCGTAGTTCTATTTTGGCCACATTTCCATTTGGTTTCTTTGTTCGGGCACATCATTATATACTCGTATTTTGCCGTTTTAAAATGTTCATTTTTATAGTGCTACGATCTTGGTGGGTGGTTTTGTTATATCAATATGGTCGTTCTAATATCGTTTGCCTTTTACAGAGTACGTGGTGATATACCTAATTTAGGGTGTGTTGCCAATTACTACTCAATTAAATGAATGAAAATTAAATATTATTCAAACATGTTCTCTTTATTATATTTATGGCCATAAAATAAATTACTATAAATTGGTACATGCATTGATTGCTTGATACCATCACCATGGATTTCCATGAATATGCTACCTTAAACTCATTAGCTGCAACTTGTATTTTCTCTTACAATGCAACACTTCTTGTACGTCTGGTAAACAAACACATAATTTATTATTTTCTATACTCATTCTGGACATTCCGATATATTAACCATGTTAAGACCAAAACTGTTTACGATGACTATTAAATTTATTTACAGTTTCTTGTGGGAGAGGTTCATTCTTACAAGGTGAATTTTGTGTACCATGTTCAACGGGAACTTACCAAGATAAAGAAGGACAAGAAGGTTGCATTCCTTGTCCGACTGGCAAATCTACCCCTGGTATATTTTCAGAGAGCGCTGATGACTGTTCGGGTAAATATTCAATTATTCAAATATCTGTCTTAATAAGTTCCTCTCATATCAGATTTATTGTTCATGTGGTCAAACTACAAGTTGCTTGAGGAATGCGGGGATACCAGCCACTATTTGTAAGAACCACTATGAGCTAGCTTTAAAAGCTTCTTTAATTTTTGTATCTGTAATGATTACAATAATACATTCTAGTCTTTTATTTCAGTTGATGTCTTAACAAAAGATGTTTTTGAAGGATTAAAAGGTACACTTATTCATATTAAAAAAAATAAATGTTGCGTACGTTATTGCATGTACTCATTACTAATCGATACATGTACATTTTTTAGTTATTCAAACTGAAATGATACAAAACATACGCCACTAAATAATTATATATGATCATTTATTTGATTAAAATTCTTTGTTTGCTTATATCTTGTTGTTGATGAATAATGTTATACATTAAACTTAATGAGTTTATTTTCAGTAACGGGCATCATTGTGGGATGTGTCAGTGGATTTGTTGTGGTTATATTTGTAGCATTCATTTACAGACGATACAGGTAAACTAGCATATAGTATAACTGAAAATATGTGAGAAAGGGGCATTATATATTTTCCACAATTAAATATATCATCAATTATAATACATACATGCAAAATATATATATTCCCTGTTTAAGGGCAATATTTAAGTAAGCTATGGATTGAATGTTGTGATTGATAGAAAAAAACATTTTAACACAAAACGCATTTTAAATGCTAAGACGACAAAACATATAAGTAACACTTTTATCAAACTTGAAAGATTTTATTAATGGCAAAATCTACTTTTTAAAATGTGTTGATAAACATTTGGTACACACCCCAAGACATCATTGTGTGCATGCAATTGTTCGATGTTAGTTTGAATAGGAATTGGAATAGGTCCTAACAGGAAATGCCACAAGCAAAAATATCACCTTCCCTTAAATGACATCCTGGTCGAAGCAGCCCCCCCCCCCCCCCCCCTCCAAAAATGTACATCAATCAACACGGCTCGTATGAAGCATCAAAGAGCAACACGGTCCAAAAAACAACGTTCCGAAAGTACTCGTGGAAGCTGTAATCGCTAAATGCTTCTATGTGTCTGTACTGATCAAGGGAAGTAACCGCAGCGAGGAGCTTGGGCGGATTTATAAAACGTGTAGTACTTTGGTACGCATCAAAATTCATGTGCAGCGAGCGAGTGACGGCTGTGGATACTATCGTTCATCTTCCACAAACAACATGAAATGTGGTAGTGGTACTTATTATTATTCATGCGTATAAATCTTATTTCAGATCGAAGATAAACAAACTTGTAACGCCAACGGATTTAACTAGGGAGACGTCCACACATGGACTAGGACCTTCCAAGCCGGTGTTTAAGAAAAAAATACATTGTAATTGAACATTGACGAACAGTGGAAAAAACATATGAGAAAGAATATATATATACATGTACATTGTTTCGTACGTACTCGTATTTTATGTACATTATCTGATTGTGTTGCGTGTATCTATTCCATGTCCTTGTACTTCAATAATAAAGTCTTCCCAAGTTTAGTTTTTGTTGCTCGGTACGAACATAAAGTTAAGACCATTTCTCAACAGTCGATCGGTTTTAATTTTCCTGCATACCGAAGAGCTTTCATTAACTTCCGCCTACGAAAATAGGTCCAATTTTTCAATTCAATGGCAAAAAACACAAATTCAAATAATACGTGCATTCAAGTCAAAATCAGATGGCCATGCAAAATCGTAAACGAGCAATATAAAATAGTCGTAAACAATCCTCTACCTCTGATTACTACAATATTAACTATCAGTACACACATTTAAAGGAAAGATGACGTCATAATGCCCGTGCCGTATATGCTAATTTAGTCTGGTTCCTAGCTTCTATTGTAAACATATAGAAGTCATCATTGGATTCAAAAACTCATCATTTGTTTACTCTTGTTAACTACGTTATTGCATCAGCTAAATCGTTACATTTATTTCGTGATTTTATCGTTGATGATTTCTGTTCATTATATTCTGAAAATATATGTGTGCATAAAAATAGAGACTTAAAAAACATTTTTTGAACTTGGAATGTCAGAGTGTCGTCCAAATACGCCTCCTATAATGCATGAAAGGTTACAAATCTTCATAAATCTGATATGGCTAAATTCAATGAGAACTTAAATAACGAAAAGATTAATGAAATTATGTCTGCCATTCATACAACAGGGTATGTAAACGAACAATTCATTTACAGTATTGTGTCTGATTAATGAATCCGCATTACAAACATGTGGTACTTATTTACATAAGGTCAATAATGACAGAAGATATCAGCAAAACACATGGTTTAATCATGAATGTCAAACTAAAGATGAACTCTTACAGACAAGCAAGCAATCAGTACATTTTATGGCGACTAACGTTGATAACGAGTCACGTGTTAAAGACAGAAGTGGCAGTTTTAGGGACGATATGACTCCAGACATATTCGTTTTACTTAGGCCAAAATTGTGTGTTTAGGGTAACGGTCTGAAAAAAGTTAGGTAGGGTAGGTTTTTGGTGTTTTTTTTTTGTGTGTGTTTTTTTTTGAAAGCAGCGAAACCAGTGACTTTAGACATGAATTATAGCTATACAAGTTGACAGCCGCCTCACCTTAATATTTTATATATAAAAGTGAACACAAACACCAGATAACTATTATATTCAATGGCAGAATGAAAAAAATCAAGTGAACAAAATCGCAATCACTTATAAACGGCTACATCATTGAATTGTGACAGTGACATTATTGATGTTGGGTCGCAGTCACATAACCAGTACATGAACTTGTGGCTTAATCAGTGAGGTGATTGCTTGAGTATATCAAGTCATGCCATATCACATTTTAACCCAGTCAAGCTACCAGCTTAGAAATTCCACTAACCCGAATCTAATTTCACTAGCCCAAACTAAAATGATCTAGGCTGAAAATAAAATTAAGTTTGTTTGGAGTTAAGCACTGGGTAGGTAGGTAGGTAGAGATTTGAAATTTTTTTATTTTATTTGCTAGAATTTCCATGAGTAGGTCGGTGCACTCCAAGCATATTTATTTTTATTCTCAACCGTATGTCTAGAAGTGTGAAAGACAACATCAAACTATAACAATTAACAAAGCAAATTCTCTCCTCTTAATTTATTCCTAGTGCTCTCAAGATAACGTATGAAAGATATATTTTGCAACAATCAAGAAGAACTTTCAACGAAGTGTTAGTCTGCACAAAAGTGAAATTTGAACAATAGTCTAAGGACCATCATGCACCACCAGTGGACTAGAAAACTGGGTTACTTGCAACAATATCAACTTGTCCGAATCCTGACCATCAACTTAACCTCTGTACAATTTAATATGATTAGTCTAGATGTAGTCAAAATTATTTAGTATAATCAAAACTGTTTTGAATCTATTTAAGCTTGGATTAATATAGAATCAAAGCATATATATCATTATTTGCTAGTTGTTTGGCAGGAAAGGAGAACAATCTCTCAAAATAAAGATCATGACTTCAATTTTTTGGCCACTCACATGTTTAACTTATGCCAAAACTGTATATATCTTAATTATTGCTGCATTATATATATTATTATAGCTTATGAATTTGGAATAATAATCAAATATATACAATTAAACTGAATTATGGTCTATCTATCTGTTCATACTGCATCACACCTTTTCGAGTATTTTGTGAAGGTGATGATGTGTCACATGATTAAGGATCAAAGATAAGACACAACAATTATAACAGATTTTCATTATATACACATAAAAGAAGTACAGTTTCACTATGTTATATCCGAAATGTGCCATCCGAAATTCGTACACTACATCCTATAAAAGAAATGACCATTCTTGAAAATTAACGAGTCTTTGTTATTCTGTTGGTGATTATGCTTAATGCAATATGATATGGTAGAAAAAATTCTATAAATACTATAAAAAATGAGATTATTCAGGAAAATGTTATGCGATTTTCTGAAAATACGCCTGGACCAAAACTTTATAGAAAGTACTCACGAAGATGTATCCACAATTAATTGGATCAAATTGCTAGCTGCATTATGAATCATAACTTGGATCAAACAAAATTTGAGACTAGATTATTATGAAAACATTTTGGTGTAAAAGCATTCTGTGAAATTGAGCTGTGCAGTGCATTTAAGTGCACCTATTTCGGACGATAACTGAATTCGGATACGGAAAATGCTCTCGACCGATCGGGCTTCCAACTTGGATTTTTCACTTGTCTGAGTTAAAAATCACTCGATTTTGTCGCCAGTCGAGTGTGTTACATCGAAGACTGCTCAAATTTGAGTTATTTCCCTTTGATAGCTTTTTTTAAATACGAATAAAATTATTGTTTTGGGAACGTTAAAAAACGTTAGGGTCAGCGCCTTTCGGCTAGGTAGGGTCGGGTTACCCGAAACACACAATATTATTTTTTGGCCTTAGGAACTATTTTGATCAACATTTCGATTCATTTAAACGGTAGATACGATAAGAAATCCACAGTTGTTCGCTGGTTATAGAAGGCAATTTGATTTCAACCGTGAAGTGTTAGATGATATTTCCAGCCTTTCCGATGTAGTTCAACGGGGAAACCAATGGAGGTATTTGGTTCCAGTGGTACACTGGAACAGCATGTGTTCAGCAAACAGCAATATAATTATACGACCATGCCCCTTATGTTGTTAAAGATGAGTATTTCCATGTTTTCGGTTTAGATAAAGATTATCCAATATTTTTGTGCATAAATCTTGTATGGAATACGAAAAATCAAATGTCCAAAAAAATAATTGTAACGAAAATAGTGTTAAGGGTCGTTTAAGGGAGCACGTTCAATTTTGAAGGGACACAATATGTACTAATAAATATATTATTGATGTCATTCAGAATGGCAGTGTAACTTATCTGATATATGTTTTTAAGTTAAAGTTCACGAATTTCACGAGTTGTACTGTTTCCGGGAAGTTAATTTTAACAATATCCGTTGGTTTGTGATTTAATTAATGTTAAAGTAGGTGACGCTTGTTATACATGCATATTAGTTTACGCTAAGTTTCTATTGCTAGTGGCAATGAATTATTAACGTAGAGTGGCCATATATGATTGTATTAACATTTATGTGCATCCGATTGGCAGATAAGGCCGAGTGGCCATATATGATTGTATTAATATGTGCACGCCGATTAGCAGATAAGGCCGAGTGACCATATATGATTGTATTAACATGTATGTGTATGCCGATTGGCAGATAAGGTCGAGTGGCCATATATGATTGTATTAATGTTGTGTATGCCGCTTGGCGGATAAGGCCGATTGGCCATATATGATGGTATTAATATGTGTATGCCGATTTCAGATAAGGCCTAGTGGCCTTGTATGATTGTATTAATATGTGTATGCCGATAGGCAGATAAGGCCGAGTGGCCATATATTATTGTATTAATATGTGTATGCCGATTTCAGATAAGGCCTAGTGGCCTTATATGATTGTATTAATATGTGTATGCCGATTGGCAGATAAGGCCGAGTGGCCATATATGATTGTATTAATATGTGTATGCTGATCGGCAGATAACACCTATTCCTAACACCAATTACGTTAAAGCAATTAGTTCTTTTGTATGCAGGTAGAAATGCAAATTTGCGATATGCTATGCCGTTACATTACATTAGCTGACTTGGAAGATAATTCTGATGAATACATTTTTAGAGCAGGTCCATTTTGTAAAGCTGCTGGTAAATATAAGTTACGGGGCAATAAACCTTTGTCATATACCAGAGCTAGGGAAGTTATTATGAACTTGTTAGAATGTATATGACTCGATAGATCAGGGGGGGGGGGGCAACTTCAGCTACTAAATATCGTGCAACTGATAGATAGATAGATAGATAGATAGATAGATGTTATACGAACATGCAATTTGTATATTTGCGTTATTTGTTTGCAAGACGATACAACGTGTTTGCCCGTTCTTTGTTATGTTCTAGATGTACAGGCTATACAATACTGTTGTCCTAAGAATCAAGATTTTGAGTTTGTTGTTCTTTAATTCCATAAGTTGGATAACTTAAAGTAGTTGGTAAATATTTCATTTTCGTTTGAGCAAAGCGAATTAGAAAATAAGTACTGAAAAATATACTTACGTCCACAAAAAACGCCTCGTCATTAAAGTGCGATAACTTAGTACATACAAACGATATATAGGCCACTTTATGCGTACCATAGTATTTTTTCTTCTGTAACCTAATGAAGCATGAAACTGCACCTCAGTCCTTCGTGTTTGCTTAATTATATAAGCCATGGCTCAATGCACCTTTTGTCCGTGCACCCCGTGCGCTTTCCCCACGTGTTTATGTCGGTCAAAATTATACATGTGTATACAGTAACTGATTTACAACCAAGTAGTCAAAGCAATATTTGGAAAATATCAATTTTCAAACTGCCAAGGCTCAATAACGAAGAAAGAGCAAGACTTTTGGGCATTCTTGAAGTTTGACTTTCTCAAGGTCACATGGCAAGACGCTTTACCGTTTCAAGATCGACAATAGTACGTCTTGTTCGACGGGTAAACCCAACAGGGAGCTTGTCCGGAATTTCACCCGTCAACGTCACCTGCGAAACCGTTTCGTCACAGCGCAATCCACAACGTCGGTGGTATTAGGAAATCGCGGTTGGAATGTAAGTCGAAATACGGTCAGGAGACGTCTCCAGGAGCTTGAAATATCGTGCAGGCGGTCGTACCGTGGTGTAGTGATGACGGACCATCACCGTCGGGAACGTCGGCTGGGGTTCAAAACAGCATCGGAAGACATTGGCGTAATGTTGTCTTTAGTAACGAATTCCCCTTTAATGTTTCCTCTGCCGACGGACGTGTCCGCGTTTACCGTCGACGTAACGAACGTTACGCCTGCAGTTGTGTTAGAGTTTGTTGGGGTGGTGTAATAGTTTGGGCAGCGATAAATCGCACCTTTAGAACTGACCTGGTGGTTATTAGTAGGAATTTAAACGCCACAGGGTATTTTGACCAAGTCCTGTAGTCGTTCCCATGTTTCAGCAACGTCCTGGCCTTATATTTCAACATGTCAATGCTTTCCCCCATACGGCCAGATTTACCAGAAACTTTCTCATGGCCAGTAATATTAAAATTCTGCCATGGCCTGCTTACTTTCCCGATCTAACCCAATTGAACACATGTGGGACGTCCTTGGACGTCGTTTACGTCGACCTAACCCACAACCACAAAGAATTTATTAATGCTCTTCGTGACGAGTGGGCTCGCATTCTACGCTATCCACTACGCAATTTTTGTGGGTCCATGGGACGGCGATTGCATGCAGTGATAGCAAGTCAGGGAGGTCATACCCGGTACTGACGAAGTTTAGGGGTTTAAGTTTACTAGTGTTAAAACCGTGTAATGTTTTATTACACTCAAATGACAAGTGATATGTGTAGAACTATTCTCAATCTCTATTTTTGAATCACAAAAGCATGCATTCCGTATTTAGTTCATCAAATATGGTCCTACAAAGGGGGATGAGGCGTTTCTTATGGACGTCAGTGTAGATTTATAAGCATGATTCACGGGAAAAACGTATTGCTTTGGAATGTCATTGACAGGTTACTAACTTGTGCAGATAAAATTCATTTTCATTTTTCGTCCGTTATGAATACGATGAAAGCTAAAATAATATCTTAAATGCAAATCCGGAAACGACTCTATGAAAAGGTCATCAAAAAGCTTAGGACAAATGATTGTTCATCTGTTGGCGTACTTTATTACTGAACTTTCGTTAGATTTCGTCGCATTAAAGGTGGCTTACAAAAAAGTGGTTTTGTTTTAAACAAATTTAAAGCATCTCGGTCTTTAATATAACAATATCAATAATAGCATTATTGTCTGATCATAATTAACTTAGGACACAAAAGACATGATATGAGATTTGAACTAGGAGTCTGATCTCAAAATTTAAAACCTCGGGGCATGGAGTCCGTGATATTGAACTGATGGTAGCACGAAATGTTGTGAAAAGTTCATGTATTTGATTGTATTGTGCTGTGATTTTCATATAAGATGAAAATCTCAGCATAGTACTTTCAAATACGCTTCATCTCTTACCGTCATAGCTAATTCTTCGGATGAGTTATTTTAGCCGGACATATATACCGGTATTTAGCGCCATCTAAATCGATAAATTGCATTAACTAGATACACATGCAAATTTATGAATCAAATAAAGAGTCAACCAGTCAAGCAAATTGGCCGGCATTTTAAACAACACACGAAGAAACGGTCGTGGACGAATGTCAGCGTTTCATAATTATTACGTGCTTGATTAAAACGTGCTAGAAACCATACCTAATACATGGAACTATTGTTATTCTACTTCTTTATTCTAATTTAATTTTTTCACAATTAATTTGTCAATAAATGGTATTATAAACAACTTATTTTTTTCCCATTTTAGTAATATTTTGTTATAGCCTCGTATCAGCTACGGAGTAAAACGGAAGTAATCGATGTTTTACGAATCATTGTAACTATGCTGCAGGCGAGTAGATTATCTTTAAAATTCACTCAAAACTTATTTTTATCTTATATGTAATGAAACGACCAATCTAGTTGATTAGAAAGTAGTGCATGCTTTATATTGTGTAATAATACACGGATTAATTTGTGTGTAGATGTGTATGGGTGCGTGTTTTATGTGACCGATATACCACAATGAAAACGTTGTATTGTAAGATTTATAGTGACCCTCAGGGCTTGCATGTTTTATGTAATTTGAGTAAATACTGCAAGATCACGTGTATTTTTTCAGGTGATTACACCCTCACACACACCTGTCATCAGACGATAGATATCACCCAGACGATGAACATATGTTTTCGGAAGTGTTAGACATTCTCTGGAATTTGGCATCGACGTTTGTGTGCTATACTTGAGTTTTTTTATAATCGTTTTTTTTTTTAATTAATTAATTAGTATTGATTAAATGAAAAGTTCGCTTTCATAAAAATGTGAATTTATTTTTTTGTTTTGTCAACACACTCATGTCTTTCACGGATAATTTAAAACGTATTACTTTGAATTATTGCTGTCTCTTTTCTTGAAATTCATCTACTTTCTCAACTATTTATTAAATGATCTAAACCTAGACATTTTGCATGAGCAAATCAATGACTATGACCAACGGGAAATCAAATGAAAAATGTAGTCCGCGGTTAAATTGATATTTCTATTTATTCAGTGACCTAATTCTAATTGAATGTATTTCGTTTCTAGGGAGATTGTTTATGGACCTTCACATACTACGTGGTCCCTTAAATGAATGAACATTTGGATGATACATGAGGTATGCATTACATTCTGTCTCTATAGTCATGATTCTTCATTTTTGTAATTAAGTTACCTTATGCTTGATGTTGGTCAATAGCTATTCATAGCAAATGCTATATTTTGTTGATATGCCAACCGACTGTAAATAAAATGTTGTATCTTGTATCTTGATGATTATTTTGTCCTACTTCATTGAATAAGTCATGTAATTGTGTTTGATCTATTTGATATTGTGATAACTTCTATCGACAGTTTCATTTGATTGTTGACAAAGTACCGTAACTGTTTAACATATGCTTTTAATAATCTGGTAGAATAATACGAACAATATACAGTTGAAGAACCTAAACACAGATATAGTACCTATAAATGTAAATGTAAATATTATAAATATTGTCTGCATTATCCAATATTTTTGCAATAACCACATATTTATTATTCCAACAGTTTGGGAGGATTGTAGAGAAGTATTCCACAAACAGAAGATTACCGTAAGTCAACTTTATATGATATTTTATATACTAGTACGTGGCTGAGTGTTGCAAATGTTACTATGGTTTCATATATTTTTGAGATCTTAATATTCTTTATTATTTTATCCACTTACAATCTCAATCTTTCATCATTTTACAGTTTTATTATTTTCTTTTAACATCTTATCATTGTATCAATTTAATCTTTTATAATTTTGCTCTTTTATTTTCTTATCATTTCATTTTTCTTATCATTTTAAACTTTTAACAATTTTATTTTTTCATCCTTTTAAATAATTAACAATTTTACTATTTTATGATTTTACTGTTTTATTTATTTAATTTCTTATCCTTCTAAATTTTTAACCACTGTACTCTTTTATTTTCTTAAACTTATCATTTTACTGTTGAACTGTTTTATAATATCTAATTCTTTTAAACTTTTAAACATTTTAATCTTGTATATATTCTTTTAAACATCTTTTAACCATTTTAGTCTCTTATCATTTTAATGTTTTACTCTTTTATAATATCTTATGCTTTTAATCATTTTAATTTTGTATATATTCTTTTAGGCATCTTTTAACCATTTTAGTCTCTTATCATTTTACTATTTTACTCTTTTATAATATCTTATGCTTTTAAACTTTTAAACATTTTATTCTTGTATATACATGTATTCTTTTAGACAACTTTTAACCATTTTGGTCTCTTATCATTTTACTCTTTTATAATATCTTATGCTTTTAATCATTTTAATCTTGTATATATTCTTTTAGGCATCTTTTAACCATTTTAGTCTCTTATCATTTTACTGTTTTACTCTTTTATAATATCTTATGCTTTTAAACATTTTAATCTTGTATATATTCTTTTAGACAACTTTTAACCATTTTAGTCTCTTATCATTTTACTGTT
The DNA here is from genome assembly GCA_964023205.1 of Lutraria lutraria. NCBI lineage: Eukaryota > Metazoa > Mollusca > Bivalvia > Venerida > Mactridae > Lutraria > Lutraria lutraria. Next base: position 36,355,641 of record OZ026842.1, on the reverse strand, counting down.
TTACTCTTTCATAATATCTTATGCTTTTAAACTTTTAAAAATTTTAATCTAGTATAAACTCTTTTAGACAACTTTTAACCATTTTAGTCTCTTATCATTTTACTGTTTTACTGTTTTATATTTTGTATATATTCTTTTAGACAACTTTTAACCATTTTAGTCTCTTATTATTTTACTGTTTTACTGTTTTATAATATCTTATGCTTTTAAACTTTTAAACATTTAATCTTGTATATATTCTTTTAGACAACTTTTAACCATTTTAGTCTCTTATCATTTTACTGTTTTACTCTTTCATAATATCTTATGCTTTTAAACTTTTAAACATTTAATCTTGTATATATTCTTTTAGACAACTTTTAACCATTTTAGTCTCTTATCATTTTACTGTTTTACTCTTTTATGATATCTTATGCTTTTAAACATTTTAATATTGTATATATTCTTTTAAACAACTTTTAAACAGTTTAGTCTCTTATCATTTTACAGTTTTACTGTTTTATCATATCTTATGCTTTTAAACTTTTAAACATTTTAATCTTGTATATATTCTTTTAGACAACTTTTAACCATTTTAGTCCCTTATCATTTTACTGTTTTACTCTTTTATGATCTTATGCTTTTAAACTTTTAAACATTTAATCTTGTATATATTCTTTTAAACAACCTTTAATCATTTTAGTCTCTTATCATTTTACTGTTTTACTCTTTTATAATATCTTATGCTTTTAAACTTTTAAACATTTTAATCTTGTATACATTCTTTTAGACAACTTTTAACCATTTTAGTCTCTTATCATTTTACTGCTTTACTGTTTTATCATATCTTATGCTTTTAAACTTTTAAACATTTTAATCTTGTATACATTCTTTTAGACAACTTTTAACCATTTTAGTCTCTTATCATTTTACAGTTTTACTGTTTTATCATATCTTATGCTTTGAAACTTTTAAACATTTTAATCTTGTATATATTCTTTTAAACAACTTTTAACCAGTTTAGTCTCTTATCATTTTACTGTTTTACTCTTTTATAATATCTTATGCTTTTAAACATTTTAATCTTGTATATATTCTTTTAGACAACTTTTAACCAGATTAGTCTCTTATCATTTTACAGTTTTACTCTTTTATCATATCTTATGCTTTTAAACTTTTAAACAATTTAATCTTGTATATTTTCTTTTAGACAACTTTTAACCAGTTTAGTCTCTTATCATTTTACTGTTTTACTCTTTTATAATATCTTATGCTTTTAAACATTTTAATCTTGTATATATTCTTTTAAACAACCTTTAACCATTTTAGTCTCTTATCATTTTACTGTTTTACTCTTTTATAATATCTTATGCTTTTAAACATTTTAATCTTGTATATATTCTTTTAAACAACCTTAAACCAATTTAGTCTCTTATAATTTTACTGTTTTACTCTTTTATAATATCTTATGCTTTTAAACATTTTAATCTTGTATATATTCTTTTTAACAACCTTTAACCATTTTAGTCTCTTATCATTTTACTGTTTTACTCTTTTATAATATCTTATGCTTTTAAACTTTTAAACATTTTAATCTTGTATATATTCTTTTAAACAACCTTTAACCAATTTAGTCTCTTATCATTTTACTGTTTTACTCTTTCATAATATCTTATGCTTTTAAACTTTTAAACATTTTAATCTTGTATATTTTCTTTTAAATAAACGTTTAACCATTTCATTCTCTTATCATTTTACTGTTTTATAATATCTTATGCTTTTAAACTTTTAAACATTTTAATCTTGTATATATTCTTTTAGACAACCTTTAACCATTTTAGTCTCTTATCATTTTACTGTTTTACTCTTTCATAATATCTTATGCTTTTAAACTTCGAAACATTTTAATCTTGTATATTCTTTTAAACAACCTTTAACCATTTTAGTCTCTTATCATTTTACAGTTTTACTGTTTTATAATGTCTTATGCTTTTAAACATTTTAATCTTGTATATATTCTTTTAAAAAACTTTTAACCAGTTTAGTCTCTTATCATTTTACAGTTTTACTCTTTATCATATCTTATGCTTTTAAACTTTTAAACATTTTAATCTTGTATATATTCTTTTAGACAACTTTTAACCATTTTAGTCTCTTATCATTTTACTGTTTTACTGTTTTATCATATCTTATGCTTTGAAACTTTTAAACATTTTAATCTTGTATACAATCTTTTAGACAACTTTTAACCATTTTAGTCTCTTATCATTTTACTGCTTTACTGTTTTATCATATCTTATGCTTTTAAACTTTTAAACATTTTAATCTTGTATACATTCTTTTAGACAACTTTTAACCATTTTAGTCTCTTATCATTTTACAGTTTTACTGTTTTATCATATCTTATGCTTTGAAACTTTTAAACATTTTAATCTTGTATATATTCTTTTAGACAACCTTTAACCATTTTAGTCTCTTATCATTTTACTGTTTTACTCTTTCATAATATCTTATGCTTTTAAACTTCGAAACATTTTAATCTTGTATATATTCTTTTAGACAACCTTTAACCATTTTAGTCTCTTATCATTTTACTGTTTTACTCTTTCATAATATCTTATGCTTTTAAACTTCGAAACATTTTAATCTTGTATATTCTTTTAAACAACCTTTAACCATTTTAGTCTCTTATCATTTTACAGTTTTACTGTTTTATAATGTCTTATGCTTTTAAACATTTTAATCTTGTATATATTCTTTTAAAAAACTTTTAACCAGTTTAGTCTCTTATCATTTTACAGTTTTACTCTTTATCATATCTTATGCTTTTAAACTTTTAAACATTTTAATCTTGTATATATTCTTTTAGACAACTTTTAACCATTTTAGTCTCTTATCATTTTACTGTTTTACTGTTTTATCATATCTTATGCTTTGAAACTTTTAAACATTTTAATCTTGTATACATTCTTTTAGACAACTTTTAACCATTTTAGTCTCTTATCATTTTACTGCTTTACTGTTTTATCATATCTTATGCTTTTAAACTTTTAAACATTTTAATCTTGTATACATTCTTTTAGACAACTTTTAACCATTTTAGTCTCTTATCATTTTACAGTTTTACTGTTTTATCATATCTTATGCTTTGAAACTTTTAAACATTTTAATCTTGTATATATTCTTTTAAACAACTTTTAACCAGTTTAGTCTCTTATCATTTTACTGTTTTACTCTTTTATAATATCTTATGCTTTTAAACATTTTAATCTTGTATATATTCTTTTAGACAACTTTTAACCAGTTTAGTCTCTTATCATTTTACAGTTTTACTCTTTTATCATATCTTATGCTTTTAAACTTTTAAACAATTTAATCTTGTATATTTTCTTTTAGACAACTTTTAACCAGTTTAGTCTCTTATCATTTTACTGTTTTACTCTTTTATAATATCTTATGCTTTTAAACATTTTAATCTTGTATATATTCTTTTAAACAACCTTTAACCATTTTAGTCTCTTATCATTTTACTGTTTTACTCTTTTATAATATCTTATGCTTTTAAACATTTTAATCTTGTATATATTCTTTTAAACAACCTTTAACCATTTTAGTCTCTTATCATTTTACTGTTTTACTCTTTTATAATATCTTATGCTTTTAAACATTTTAATCTTGTATACATTCTTTTAAACAACCTTAAACCAATTTAGTCTCTTATAATTTTACTGTTTTACTCTTTTATAATATCTTATGCTTTTAAACATTTTAATCTTGTATATATTCTTTTTAACAACCTTTAACCATTTTAGTCTCTTATCATTTTACTGTTTTACTCTTTTATAATATCTTATGCTTTTAAACATTTTAATCTTGTATATATTCTTTTAAACAACCTTTAACCAATTTAGTCTCTTATCATTTTACTGTTTTACTCTTTCATAATATCTTATGCTTTTAAACTTTTAAACATTTTAATCTTGTATATTTTCTTTTAAATAAACGTTTAACCATTTCATTCTCTTATCATTTTACTGTTTTATAATATCTTATGCTTTTAAACTTTTAAACATTTTAATCTTGTATATATTCGTTTAAACAACTTTTAACCATTTTAGTCTCTTATCATTTTACTGTTTTACTCTTTCATAATATCTTATGCTTTTAAACTTCGAAACATTTTAATCTTGTATATATTCTTTTAAACAACCTTTAACCATTTTAGTCTCTTATCATTTTACAGTTTTACTGTTTTATAATGTCTTATGCTTTTAAACATTTTAATCTCTTATCATTTTACTGTTTTACTTTTTTATCATATCTTATGCTTTTAAACTTCTAAACATTTTAATCTTGTATATATTCTTTTAGACAACCTTTAACCATTTTAGTCTCTTATCATTTTACTGTTTTACTCTTTCATAATATCTTATGCTTTTAAACTTCGAAACATTTTAATCTTGTATATTCTTTTAAACAACCTTTAACCATTTTAGTCTCTTATCATTTTACAGTTTTACTGTTTTATAATGTCTTATGCTTTTAAACATTTTAATCTTGTATATATTCTTTTAAAAAACTTTTAACCAGTTTAGTCTCTTATCATTTTACAGTTTTACTCTTTATCATATCTTATGCTTTTAAACTTTTAAACATTTAAATCTTGTATATTTTCTTTTAGACATCTTTTAACCAGTTTAGTCTCTTATAATTTTACTGTTTTACTTTTTTATCATATCTTATGCTTTTAAACTTCTTAACATTTTAATCTTGTATATGTTCTTTTAGACAACTTTTAACCATTTTAGTCTCTTATCATTTTACTGTTTTACTCTTTTATAATATCTTATGCTTTTAAACATTTTAATCTTGTATATATTCTTTTAAACAACCTTTAACCATTTTAGTCTCTTATCATTTTACTGTTTTACTCTTTTATAATATCTTATGCTTTTAAACATTTTAATCTTGTATATATTCTTTTAAACAACCTTTAACCATTTTAGTCTCTTATCATTTTACTGTTTTACTCTTTTATAATATCTTATGCTTTTAAACATTTTAATCTTGTATATATTCTTTTAAACAACCTTTAACCATTTTAGTCTCTTATCATTTTACTGTTTTACTCTTTTAATATCTTATGCTTTTAAACTTTTAAACATTTTATTCTTGTATATATCATTTTAAACTTTTAACAATTTTAGCCTTTTATCATTTTCCTGCTTTATAACTTTACAATTGTACTATTTCATCATTTTTACTCTTTTTGATTTTACTGTTTTATTCCGTATGATTTCACTATTTTACTCTTTTATCTTTGTAATAGTTCGTCATTTTATAATTTACAGTATCACCACTTTTTGTTCCTTTTCTTGAATCAATATAGAGTTCATCCCTCATAATCTCACTGTTATGTTAGGAGTCCATGTCTGCAGCCCACGTTCTTGCTGACGAATCTAGGGTACATAAATGCAGCCCACAAACTGATTGATGATTTGGGAGTTCATATCTGTAGGTCATGTCTCATTGATAAACCTGGATTTCATCTCTGCAGTCCAATGTTCTCACTTTATAAGGAGACATTCCCGCATGATATGAATATCACGGGTGCGTTTTTTGTGGCATGTCTTGTAGTGTTGTTCATTTTGATGAGTCTGGAGTTTGTCCTGTAAATCTTGTTACTCACTGACGAGTCTATAGTTCAGTACTGCAGACTACGGATTTTCTAATTTATCAAGTTAGGAGTATATGTTTGCAGCTCACGTTCTTGCTGACGAATCTAGGGTACATAAATGCAGCCCACAAACTGATTGATGATTTGGGAGTTCATATCTGTAGGTCATGTCTCATTGATAAACCTGGGTTTCATCTCTGCAGTCCAATGTTCTCACTTTATAAGGAGACATTCCTGCAAGACATGAATATCACGGGTGCGTTTTTGTGGCATGTCTTGTAGTGTTGTTCTTTTTTATGAGTCTGGAGTTTGTCCTGTAAATCTTGTTACTCACTGACGAGTCTATAGTTCAGTACTGCGGACTACGGATTTTCTGATGTCTGATTGTCATTGGTCGAAGTTATGAAATGGAAGGTTCTGCTCATTTTAGTAGTTGTTGAATCTTGTATAATTTAACCCTTTTTGTTCCTTGTCTTGATTCATTTTGGAGTAAATCCTCTTGATCTCACTAGTAAGTTAGGAGTTCATGTCTGCAGCCCACGTTCTTGCTGACGAATCTAGGGTACATAAATGCAGCCCACAAACTGATTGATGATTTGGGAGTTCATATCTGCAGGTCATGTCTCACTGATAAACCTGGATTTCATCTCTGCCGTCCAATGTTCTCACTTTATAAGGAGACATTCCTGCAAGACATGAATATCACGGGTGCGTTTTTTGTGGCATGTCTTGTAGTGTTGTTCATTTTTATGAGTCTGGAGTTTGTCTTGTAAATCTTGTTACTCACTGACGAGTCTATAGTTCAGTACTGCAAACTACGGATTTTCTGATTCATCAAGGAGTTTGTCTGATTGTCAATTACGTAATAATTCTGGTTAATATCTTATTGTTATTGTATGCTTTCCAGGTACGGCTTGGTGTGATTTCAAGACAAACATGATGAAGAGAGGTTATTGTCTATCACAAAGTTGAAGATTTAGTACCAAGCTGATAAGTACAGAGAACGCTATCAGGTAAATTCAATATCAAATATTTATTTTGTCAAGAAATTCAAAACCTAAATAGAATCAAATAGAAACTCTTTAACTGATATGATACACTGGGAGCTGTATTTTTAAAGTGTTTGTGAGGTTTTTATATGTCAGGGTAGGAACGATAACTCTGGACAGAGAGTAAAATTGTTTATTATAATCTATCAGCATTAATGACATTATTCTAAATTTCAGAAAGAATCTTTTGAGATACAAACTCCAGGACTGTTTGAAACAGCAATGGTGATTAATTGAACAATGGACAGAGTACACAACTCATTGATAACGTGATCCTGCATCACTGGATATGGGTAGAATACAGAAAATAGTAAAACACTGACCTCTTAGTTTGATCATGTTCTGATGTGATGAATATAATTCTACATATTTAAAGATTTGGTCGGAGAATGGAGAACTTTACAAAATTTGATAAATGGATTGAGGATTGCAACATAGCGACTGAAATAAATTTAACAGTGTGACTTTACTGATGGAAATATACAAAGTAATACAAACTTAATTATGTATTGCACGTCCATTGTGGGATTTAGGACTGAACAAGTGTGTCTAATCATGAATTGTGCTTGTGTTCAACAAGAACAGTCAAATACGATATTGTGTGTCGCTAGAAATTGTGAAACAACCAACATTTCTCCATGTATATGTACATGTATATTCTTTTAGAAGTTGTTAATACTTTTGTTGTCATTCTAATTGAATACATTGCAACCTCTCCAGAGCGACCCTCTTTTGAGCATCTACTTCTCTTCTACAACATCATGCTTTTTCCCGTTGTACGATTTAATTCTAGAGCAACAATCTCTAAACAACAGCATAATTTTCCTGCCCACAAAGGGTGTTGCTTTGGAGAGGTAACAGATGTTGCACTGTATTTGCAAGTTATTAATGAAATGAAAAGTAGTTTTTTTTAAAAAGTATCTGTTTATCACAGATAAATACTATTACATGTAGTTTCTCTTCGTACTTGAATACCCAAACTTTTACAGTCAATATGAATTACTGTAGACCGCTCTCACGTGCATGAAATTGAATTCGTTTATTGGTCTATATTCATGTATGTATAAATGCCTGCGTCTTTTTTCAAATTAGGTTGTTTAAATTAAATAGAAGCAACATGGGGAAATATTTTTGTCAAGTTACTTGAGATAAAATCAATACTTTTGTTATTAAGTCTTGATAGTTTTTTTTTGTAAATATTTTCTTTTACGCTGACGTCACTGGAGAATATGTATATCTATCGCTATTTGCAATGTGTAATAATTATTGTGATATATTCGATATATTCGTATCATTCAAGATCTGTTTCTAGGCATTCATTCCGTATTTACACATATTGTCATGGGTTTGTTGCCAAAAAAGTAAAATAATCTTTAAAAAAGAATGGTTTTGTTGTGAATTACAACTTATTTCATCAACATAAGTTTTTTTGCAGCCAATTTCTAGTATCAATATTATCTATGGTTTACCAACAGAACCATTACTTGTAGATACAAATTCCAAGGATGTAACTTATGGGTTCTCTGGTGATCTTACTGCACAATGTTTACTCAATATCGCCTAGGCAACAAACTGGTTCGCTCTGAAAAATGATTTGGCAACTATATTTTGTGGACAGAACAAAATAAGTTTGCATACAAAGTACAAATACATACTAATATATTCGAACATGTATGAAATAATACATGTAATTATATACATTATGAGGAACAACAAAGTCGAAGTAAAGAAGGAAGAATGGTAACTAATGATGAGATTGTCGTCATTGCTGCTCATAAAAATACACAATAAACTCAATGCTACAATACTTAGAAATCAAGCATAACTTGTGGATAATTATACACATCTTTAATTCAACTTATGTAAATCAAAAAGAACATCAGTAACATATTCTGATGCAAAGGGTGCACTGTGAATTTTACCAAAACACAAACCTGTACGGAAGGATCGTATCGTAGCACAAATCATACATGAATGTATCAACTCGCATTACCTCTTATCCAAACCTGATCAGATACGAAAGATACAAGATACTAGATACAATATTTTATTTATAGTCGGTTTGAGTATAACAAAATAACATTAGCTATGTATATATATATATAGCTATTGACCGACAAAATACAATTAAAGTGTTATATACATGCAATAATTAGGAGAAAGACTGTTGATATATTGCAACCTTTACAAAACCTGTAAGAAAGACACATGGTAATAAATATAAAATCACATCACAGTTATCTATATCATATGCATGTCAGAAAAGTATCACAAATTGATATAAGTATGCATAAGAATTAAAGACAAGTTTAAAATACCTTATTAAAAGCTGTGAAGGGGTTGCTGATCTTGACTTTCGTCTAAAAACTGCCATAAGAAAGATGTAAATAAGACTCTGACTAGAAGAAAACAAGCACAAAAGTACGACCGCTAAGATGAAGTTTAAAAACAATTATCACCCAAAAGATCAATCGTGGCGTTCGTAGCAGATTGCACGACAGTGGGAACCTAGCATTAATATGCGTCCATGACATTATTATGGTTACCAATCGGGTAATACAATTCTTTATTCTTTGTGTGATACAATTGTATTCCTATGCATTTGTCTTGATGTCGAATAATAAAGAATCAGCACGCAATAATAAGCATTGTTAATGACTACTGCTGTATCACAGAATGTCCCGTGGCCTTGCACATCATGTTAGAATTAAAAAAATATACAAGCAATTAAAACGCATGTCGCCATGTGCAAGAATCCAAGAAGTTTAGCAAGAATAATTTCCCTTAGTTTACACAATAGTTAAGTATGCCCAGTTAATTGGATTGTTTCCCTTTATTGGAAAACCTTGGCCGCGGTAATTTGGTATCGCCTGAGTTTTTCGGCATGCGAAGCCATTCATTGGTTGACTGTGCATGCATTGTAACATTTATGGCAATCAGCAATGCAATTGCCTTCGGCCATTTATTTGAACAATTCAAGTTAAGACCGCCGTCAATCAACGTGTTGTATAGGAGAAAGAAAACCATAGTGCTGATAAAAAATTATTCCATGCCATGCTTATTGATGATATATCGCGATTATTTCTGTTATGTACGATTTGCCTGTTCTATTTTTATTTCTGTTTTGTTTAATTTGTCTGCTACTTTGATATTTATGTTTTGTCTGCTATATTATTATTCATGTTCTTGATAATTTGTCGTCTCTGTTATTATTTCTGTTAATATTTCTGTTTTGTATAATTTGTTTCCTCTGTAAACATCTATGTTTTGTGCATGTTTCTTTTTGTATATACATTTGTATGTCTGATTCCTTTTTGTAATTGATGATCAATAAACAGTAAATTTGTTCATTGATTTTGTTATTACATGTACTTTACATTAACTTTAGTAATTTTAATACCAAAAAGTGATATATATCTTACTACTGATCGGTGATCGTAAGATCTGACTACACGCTTTAAAAAAGTGACAATTAACAGTCTGATTATTAAATGCAATTAACACGACCAAACAGAATCTTTGCCCAAGTTTGAACGACAAAAAAAGTATTTTACTCTGAACCTATTTTCAAAAGGTTAACATTTTCTGAAAGCTGAGAGCTTTAGCTTTATCATGAAGCAATAAAAATAGAAATAAGTTGAAAAATAATTCGAACCCAAAAATTAGCTGTATTTTCTATTGAAAACCAAGAACTTACATACATATATGTATGTATACAATTCCTTGCGAAAACTGGTGTTCTCCTCGATCAAAAACATATTTCCTAAAATTAGACCCTAGTGCCGTGGAATTCGAACCAAAAAATATTTGCGAATATTTTTTTAAAACTTTGTGCAGCTTTGAAATATGCAAAGACATATTTATCATCAACCAATTTTCATAAAGTTGACATTTTCTGAAAGCTGAGAGCTTTAGCTTTATCGGGATGTTATAAAAATTAGTTGGAAAAAAATAAGACCCTAGGGCCGTGGATTTCGAATCCAAAAATAATATTTTTATTGAAAATTGAAGTTCCCATCGATCAAAAACATACTTCCTAATAAGATATATGAAATATATTTACAATACATTTCATTTTCTGAAAGCTGAGAGCTTTATCTTTAATTTGATATATAAAAATAAGAAATTAAAAAAAATAACTGTATGCTAGGGCCGTAAAATCGTTTCTTTTTCTCTTAATGGCCGGCGAATACCCATTCCCCGCGGAATACACATTCCCATCCGGAACACCTCTGACAAAATTATGCAAGCGTCTAAGTGATCACCTTCAATGTGTTTTCACGTTTTCATTGACTTTCAGTTTGACATAAATGTAAATATTGAGTTAACAAAAAGAATATGCGGTTAATTTTACAATCAACATGTCTTTTTCGACATGGAACGTCATTTTTGTCTCGGGTAAGTTGATAGTCGTTTGTTTTTCATTGAGTTTTGCGTTTATCTTGGACTTACAAGTTATGTAAAACAAATCAGACCCGGTCAGACCCCCTGGCCCGGTCCAAGTTTATCTTATTCTTCCAAATTCTGTACCATATCCCTCTGAGCTATCTTGGCACAAGGTGATGTGCGGTATCCAAATGTGCAAGATTGAAGGATAAAAAATAAATAAAAGACAGAAGCAATTACACCCCCCCCCCCCTTTCAAGTCCCCCCTTGAAGTCCTGGTACTGGGGTAGCTGGTTCCACAGCAGAAGGAACGAAGGAGAGTTTCATAGTGTCAGTGCAGCAGAATGGGATGAGGAATCTAGCGTCCATAACCATGGCCACATATAGAAAAACATAATATACACATACTTTTCAATACATACAATTAACATACATTTGCATTTTTTGAAAATTTAAACAAACAAAATCAACGCAAGTATACATATTTGGTGATAAATAATGATATTAATGATGAACTATTTTGATCAACCGTATGGCGAGAATCAGATAAAGTGGAGTATGTCTTTATTATTTTTATTATTATGAGGTGTCCTGTTTGCGAAATATATATATGATGACGATCTCTCAATATCTTAAAACATGACAAGCACATGTACTGAGAAGCGTTATCATCCATTGTAACAATGTAAATGATACAATGACTCGTAACATTACCCTTTTTATACTAATATGTTAAAAAACACAACAAATTCCAGACAACCAAACAAATTAACACTTTTGACCGATAATTACACCTTTCTATAATTTTGATGTTAGTGGCTAGATTATATAGTAGATAGATTCAGTGTGGTAGTTTTATAAACAATATTTCATTTTCTGATTATTTATTCTCTAATTGGTACATCCCTTTTTACTTTTCAGAAATTTCACTGTCAAACTGGTCTTTACTCGGCAAAGAAAGTTGGAGTAAGTAGTTCATTAATTTATTTGTGTGCATGTTACTTATTATTAAGTCCAAAATAAGCATAATTATTTTCTTATTATCTTAAAGTCTCATGAATATTATCATTATCTGAACATCATGATAATTCTGATAATTAGATTTTCAGTCCTCAGGACACTCAATTGACCCTTAGAATGTCTGAAAATGGCATTCTTGAAATTTGTAATTTAAGGAAGACTCTAGCTACCTAATGCTGTTGATCAAATTTACTATTGCATTTGATGAAAATTTTGTTGCCATCCATGGGTCAGTGTTGATCCTGTGGTATATTGCAACACTCTCCTGAATGGATTATTTTTTCTTTTAGGAAGTTATAAAAGATGTCAAAAGAATACGAAATATTGGAATATCAGCCCACATTGATTCAGGAAAGACAACTCTTACAGAGAGACTATTGTTCTACACAGGACGGGTGGACGAGATGCATGAGGTATAGATAAAATGTTCGATGGCTCTCTCATATGAACAGGGATTTTTGTCAGCGTTTTTTTTGCACCTTAACATATTTGGCTTGTAATATTTTAACGTGTAGTAGGCCTTTCATGGGAGTTCCCTTTCAAACTTTGTCCCATATTATGTTTCTAGGCCATTCTGCAAAATTTCCATAATGGAATGGTATTCTTTTGTATCTTTGTACCAAATGATAGATTTTTGATAGTACATTATTATATGTAATCAGGGCCCTAGCTGCACTTTAGGGGAAGGGGCCCGGGGCCCTCAGGTAGGGGAATTTTGCGTCATTTTGAGGAAAAAGGGGAATTTCAGGGGATCTTTTTCAACTGCCGTGTAACCCTGCAATAAGCCTTTTAAGCTTAAAATGGCTGTATTTAAATATACAACATACATTAATATACTATTAATCAAAGGTTAATAACTTAATATGAATCATTTAAGCAAAAAAAAACAAAAAACGTCAAATGAGGGCCCTGATTAGTAATCCTAGCTTACTTTTTCTATCACATATTTTTTTTCTGAAATTGTACAAATTTCATTATTGTATATCTTAGATATTACATAATACATTCCTTTATGTTTATTTTAATCTTGAGTTAAGTCCCTTTTCTCTTGAAAATAATATATTTACTATTCAAATACTTATATTTTTTTTCACAAGGTTAAAGGAAGAGATCAAGTTGGGGCTAAGATGGATTTTATGGAATTAGAAAGACAACGTGGTATAACCATTCAGTCAGCTGCCACTTATGTTAAGTGGAATGACACTAATGTAAACATCATTGACACACCTGGTAGGTTTCAATCATCCATCACTTACATTGTATATAATATATTAAATTATATAAAACTTATGACTGTTGAGAATTTGTACCAAACAGTCAAATTTACTATCAGACTCAGTCTTCAAATTTAGCACCGGACCTTGGACCGAGTCCACCAAAATGGCCATCGGTCCAGTAAATTTGAAAAGGTCAGTGGTCCAAAGGTCCAGTAAATTTTTCAGTGATAATTTTACCATGTTTCAGAACAAAAATGAAATATTTAAATAACTCAAAAAATATAGTTTTAGCCAAATCATAAGAAATTTTGTTTGTACTCATTTTGGTCCACTAAAGGTTCATTGGGTCCAGTAAAGTTTGCATTTGTCCAGACCGAATGTCCAGTGCTTAAAAAAGTTTTTTGTGACATTTTGCTGACTCAGAATTATTATTAGCTTAGGCTGATTTTAGCTTGTCTGTTTTCGAAGACTTTAATGTAGCTCATAACTCGGAAACCTTGATAAGGTAGCAACATGAAACTTTATTGGTGGATTGATCTCACTTAGGCGGTAAACAGATTAGCATTGGCACCTTTTGAGGCACTCTTGTTATAATATATCTTAATCTAAGACTTGTTTGCTTGCAAAATGTGAAGGTATCCTGTGTACATGTGTAACAAAGAATCAAATCTTACAATATAATGAATTGCTTTCAGGTCATGTTGATTTCACTGTGGAAGTTGAACGTGCTTTAAGAGTATTGGACGGTGCTATTCTTGTGTTGTGTGCCGTGGGTGGAGTACAGAGTCAGACTTTAACTGTAAACAGACAAATGAAAAGATACAATGTGCCTTGTATAGCATTTGTGAACAAATTAGACAGAGGCGGAGCTAATCCATTCCGTGTGCTTGAACAGTTAAGGTCAAAGTTGAATCATAACGCTGCTCTGTTACATTTACCTATTGGTCTCGAGGATAATTTAGAGGGTATTATTGACTTGATAAGAATGAAAGCAGTCTTCTTTGAAGATCCTTTTGGAACTAACGTTGTTGATGGGGAGATTCCTGGACATTTGCTAGATGTTAGTGCTAAGAAAAGACAGGAACTTGTTGGTAAGTTTAATTTTTAACGGATATACCTAATATTGTCTGAATATCTCTAATATAGAAATAAAAATAAAACCAGTGGCTACTGAAGAATCTGAAGAAATAAGTCAAGCACTATTTGAAACTCAGCTGAATTAAAGTTGTGCTACATGTTTTCTCTTCCTTAAGACATGCAACTTACTGTTACTTTATGTTCATCTGAGGCTCCGGCAAGTTACACTACTAAGTTATGACCGTACATATTTGACAAAGATCTTTTTTTTTTGTTCATTTTCATATAACGAGGATTTTTTCTTGATTTCTTTGGAAAACACACACTGTTTGGAGAAGGGAATGGGACTGACTTTCAGCCTTAAGAATTCACAAACAAGGGCCCTGAATACTGATATCTTTACAATAAGCCATGTCATGCTGCTGTTTGTTTTTGCGGTATTTGCCGAGTGATGTGTAGTGGTAGTTCAATACCTTTACCTAATTTAAGGCTTATTAGTGATTTATATTGTAAATCAACATTTCTATAACACAGAGTGTGTATCCAATGCTGATGAAATACTGGGTGAAATGTTTTTGGAGGATAAAAAACCTACAGAAGAAGATATCCAAGTAAGTAGTGAAAGTTATATTGAGCATTAAATGGATAGCAATATCCTGTTAATTAGTGGCATTCTGATAGTTTGATTTTCAGAGGTTTTGTATTTTTTTGCTAACTTAGAAAATCATCAACAGTCTCTGAACTAAATCTTAATTTCTTTTTCCTAAGTTTTATAGCCGCGGAAAATTTATGTTGAGTTCTATGTATAAAATGCACCCGATTTTCATTCCAGAAAAACATGCATTTTATACTATAATACACGAGTGATTATGGTAGGTTTCTTAAATTGTACTTGATTTGTATTGTTTGGTGCATATCCTGTTAATTTGCTACTTTAAAATGTTAATTAGAATCATTGACTTTACTAGGATGCTGTTAGACGTGCTACTCTAAAGCAAGAATTCACTCCAGTGATGTTGGGATCAGCTTTGAAGAATAAGGGAGTTCAGCCCCTTCTAGATGGTATCCTCAGGTACCTCCCAGACCCGTCTGAAGTCAATAATACATGTTTAGACTCAAGTAGTGGGTAAGTATTGTATGAATGCATATCTATTGCATTTTAGCAACCATTTCTTTATTATGACCATCTCATTGAAATGGACACTAATTTTTAGGGAGATGCTGAAGTGTCTGGATGTCTATAGTATGTTTAATAAACCACCTGATTTTTAAGTTCAACATGTTTGATCTCAGAGAGGAGGTGACCGGTCTTGATATGGCAAGGGGACCCTCGTAGTTATGGTCTCTGACTAGATGTCTGTGAGTTTGAGACACAGTTGAGATAAAAGTTGGAAGCTGTCCAGCTGGCTTTTAGACGGTTGATGGTTCTACCCAGGTGCATGCTGGGATAGTCACCGAAGGACACTGGTTGTTAGTGTGATGCCGAATTCCTGCTAAAGAAATAATTCAGTTTCACATGATTAACATTGTTGGACAATGTACAGTAGCAATGTCATTAAATGGTTTTCTAAATTTGTTTTCTGAGTCAGTCTAGTATTAAGTCCATTTTTGTCATGAATTTGTCATGATACTTAACCTTAATTTTTATTGCATTTTCAGTGAAGAAGAAAAAATTGTTATGCATTCAGACAGATCTACAGATCATCCATTTATTGGACTTGCCTTCAAGTTGGAAGTAAGTTCTTAATTGTTTAGGGGTCGGCCCAGTAGTCTGCATATTCCAGTCAAATCTCATGAAATTTGACCACTAAGATCCGGAAATCACATTTATAGACAAAATTGTTATTTTCCTGTTTTCTTCAATAAAAAGTTTTTGCAGGCAAACTTTTTGAATGAGGAAATCCTTGTCATCCAGACTTTCTTCTGGTGCAGATCAGTTAGAGATATAAGCAACTTCTTCTAGTATTACATTTTTCTCTGTGGTTCAATGTTGCAACAACCTTCAGTCATTTGGCAGCTTTTCAGGTGAAATGGTGGAGCAAGGCCCCCCTGGTGTATACCTGGGCTGAACCAAGTCCTCCTCACAGCTTGTGAGCACAGTGAGGGGCTAGTGATTGCTAGTCACAGACCATTACCATTCATCCATAGAGATCCCACTTCTTTGGGTAGATTGTATTTAGTCAAAATTTCATTCTGATATGTGCTACATTGTATGTGTCATGAATTTTAATTTGTATTTTACCATTTGTGATTTACAGACATAACCTAATCATTGTATTGAATAATTTCCTCATAATTTGAATGTTATTTTTTTTCCATAGGCTGGAAAATTTGGACAACTGACATACATAAGAGTTTACCAGGGAGGTCTACATAGGGGTGATACAGTATTTAACACAAGAACAGGAAGAAAAACAAAAGTATCACGTCTAGTCAGAATGCATGCTGATGAAATGCAGGTCAGTGATTAAAAAAAAAAATAAGAATTTGGCAATCCTTTTAAAAACCCTGATACTTTTAATTTTTTATTCAGTATCTCGCGAATAAAAATTACATTTTTCTCGGCTGTTTTTTAACAAAATGTCAAGCTATTGTGATCACTGCATAGTCTGTGTTTGTGCAAAAACTTTAATGTAGCTCATAACTCAGAAACAATGAGAGGTAGCAACATGAAACTTCATTGGTAGATAGGTCTCACTGAGACGGTGAACAGATGTATGTTGGCACTGATTGCGGTGCTCTTGTTATTTATAAAGTACCAGTACGAAAATTTCATGCATCATGCTTGCATTGTAAGGTGATGACCCGACTGAATTGATTATGTTTTCAGGAGCTTAATGAGGCTTATTCTGGAGATATCTGTGCATTGTTTGGTATGGAATGTGCCAGTGGTGATACGTTTGTGACGAAAGGAAACATGAATCTCTCAATGGTTTGTTCTTACAGATCCTTTGTGTTCATATAAATGTTCCCTAGTCAAGTTTTAGTAGCTGTACCATAGCTTAGTAAGGCTAGAACAGAAATACAGTCAAGACTGTCCAAAGTGACCTTCCATTGGAGACAGCAAATAAGGTCACCAGCCACAGGAAGTCCCTAGACACTGTCTCTTTGTAATTGTTTCCTTTCTAGATTTTCAGTATTATTGTGTGATAAGATAAAGAATAATTAGAGTTCCATAATGCTTGTATTATCACATCAGGCCATTTGTGCTGTTTTTGGGTCATGTATTCTCCACTGTTCCCGAAGTAAAAATGTGTTATATATTATATATATAGTATATTTTTTCCCACTGAGAGAAAAATTTCCCCTTAATTAAAAAAATATTAAATGTCAAAGGGATCTGATACCTGTACCCCAATACAATAAAAAAGGGCTGCACATATACTATTGTCATTACGGTTACTTGCATTAATAAATGCTGTAGAACTTCAGGATAACGGACTGGTTCTTGAACTATTTCAGGAATCAATGTATGTACCAGAGCCTGTGATATCAATGTCCATAAAACCAGTCAAGAAAGATTCAACAGATAACTTTTCCAAAGGTGGGTATTCGCTGTTGTTGTTTTTTTATACATTTCATCTTGATTTGAAAAAAAAACATGCACTTTAGTGTGCTGTCATACCTGTGTTAGTGGCCACCTGCAAATATTGGCCACCCTGTGAATAAAGGCTGTTTTTTCAAAAACCATCATTGATTATTCAGAACAAAATGACCTTTGAATAATGGTCACCTGTCTATTAAGGCCCAATTTGGTCTTTCCTATGAGTGGCCTTTATGTTTAATTTGATAGAACTTTTTTTTGTTTAAATAAAAATATTTTTGTAAATCTTTAATTTTGTATTATAATATTTTTAGGTATTCAAAGATTTACGAAGGAAGATCCTACTTTTAGAGTAAGTTGGGACGAAGACAATCAGGAAACAATTGCTTCAGGCATGGGAGAACTTCATTTAGATATTTATGCTCAGGTGAGTGCATTCAATATTTCTAATTAATTTGTTAGGCAATCAAATAATAATTCTTTGATTTCTTCACCCACCCCTTGAAAATCAGTCACCCCTTAAAAATAAAAAAAATAATTGTCAAATATTTATCCAAGTACAAATGGCTATGGAAATTGTGTGTCCTGAAGCATGCTTTCTAAGTCGTACAGGTGCTTATTCAGTTCTTGAGTGTTTCATTATCAAGCCTTTTTTATAAGCGTAGACTGTAAAGAAATATAGTACAGTTTGTGGTCATCTCCAAGCAGAGGTCATCCTGTGAATAATGGCCATTCTTTTAAAAACTCGAATTCATTATTTAGAACAAAATGATCTATGAATAAAAGCCACCTGTCAATTAAGACTGCAGTTTGTCTTCCCCACTGGTGGCCTTTATTTCCAAGGTCTGTCCGAAAATATATTGTAATTTTCAACTGATAGGAAAAAATAATGCTCTATTGATCTGACTATGTATTTAATCACAGAACAAGGATATCTTTTCAATTAAAATACTGAAGAATGTAATTGAACTTTGATCAGTGAGACCGTGAAAGTTTTATTACCTCAGGCCTGTGAATTCATTTGGTGTGATGAAAGCTTGTTTAAAAACGTATTGTTTGATAAATCAATTAATTTAAGTTTAATTTGGTATAATTTCAGAGATTAGAAAGAGAATATAATTGTAAAGTAAATCTAGGGAAACCAAAGGTATCATTTAGAGAATGTATTGTGGAACCAGAAGAGTAAGTATTGCTTTTGTTAACTGGTTTGTTAATCTTAACCAGATCTTAAGCAATGTTAAATAGCCTGGTTATTAGGTTGGGGGTAAATTAACAGTTTTGGTCAGTGTCATGACTAGATTTTCACCAATGTCTAAGCGTCCAGTTATTAGATTTGGGTAAAATATTGGTTGGGTGGGTGTCAATGTTTTTTATGCCCCCGCCCAAAATGGCAGAATGACATATAATGTTAACCCTGTTTTTGTTTTATTCAAGGAAAAATGATTCTTGACATATATACACATAGTGTATAATTCTGTTGAAGACATTTTTTTATATCAACATCTCATTTTGGACAGTAGATAGAAAGCTGAGAATTCTACTTGGAAATATTTCTATAGATCATGAATGTCTCTCTGGAAAAAACAGTTTTTAAATAATAAAATACTAGAGTAGTTTTTCAGTTGCTTAATTCCCCATATTTTCAGTTTACTTACTGTTTTGTGATTATAATAATAAATATAAGAAAACATACAATTATTATTGCCATTTAAACTTAACAATTTCACAAGTCGGTCAAAAATATTTACAAACATCTTAAAGGGGCTGCCTTGGTTGAGTGGTCATAGTCTCTTACTGGTGATCATTGACTCCTCACATGCCAGGAAGCCATCAGAACTAGCTTATGGAAGGTCAGTAGTTCTACTCAGGTATATACCTGAGGTATTCCTTCACCATCGAAGTACAGGAAAAGTCAATAAATGACCCTGTCTGGGACATTTAACCTCCAAGAATTAAACAACATAAAAAGCACTAAAATGTTATGAATATCCTGCCATGTAGAATGTTAATGATACTGTACAAACCCCAATATGATATCAAAATTTTATTTTTATTAACATATATTTTCAGTTTTGATTATTTCCACAAGAGACAATCTGGAGGTCGTGGTGAATATGGAAGAGTTATTGGCACCGTTGAGGTGAGTAAAATAAAAAAATCTCCGTAGTTTAGCGTTGCACCAACAACTTGGGTCATTTGGCGACCCTCCAGTTATAATGGCTGATGAAGACCGTAGGCATACACCTGGGTTGAACACCGATCTTTGAAAAGCTAGCTAGCTAGATCTCTTGTGTCATATGTTAGATATATAAGGACCTAGTAGTAACTTATCAAGCAATATCATATTCTGCTATCAAACAACTACACATACTTTATCAGCTGATTAAATATGAGAAATGTATTCATTGTTTCTATTCTAACCCCCAAAATGATACACATTCACACACTATAGCTGTTACATTTTACTCCTCTGTAAAACAAGTAGTATGTGACGTCATTTTAGCATTATAAGTATATTTTGTATAAATTTTACTATAGAATGATTAAGATTTGAACAGCCTGTCTTGTTTTATCATTAGATAATGCGTCAGTTGATTTTCTTTATGCTTCTTATTTATTTTGGCAATTCTGATCTTGTCAAATTAAGCTTTTGAAATTGGGCAAATTTTTGTTCATTAAGAATATTTTGTTGGTCCTCTTCTTAATAAAAAGATTAATATTAAATTGTTATAATTTTCAGCCTTTGCCGGTAGAAAGCAACACAAAACTGGAATTCAAAGACATGACTGTAGGAACAAATGTACCGAAAACTTATGTACCTTCAATAGAAAAGGTTAGTAGTAAAACGTGTTATTGATTGATTAATAAAATGATAAACTAGCTTTTCCCTCACCCTCATATACGAGTTTGTTTCACATTACAATGCCTTTTAGGAAATATTGCTGATCAAAATATGTACACTTGTTGTTGTTGTTTTTTTCACTGGGGATAAACACTATTCCAACAGCCAGGGTCATTTGGCAAATTCACCAACATTAGAGGAAGACTCGAGGCTTAAATCTGGTTGACCTGCCATAAGTTAACTAGACAACTACCTCACATGTGAAAGTTTGTCCAAGATGGGAGTCAAACTTACTGCAATTTACGGGCTAGTGATGACTAATTAGGGACTATAATCATGACCACAGGGGCCCCGTAATCTCTAAACATTAAACATCATTTCAGCCACCATTTTATAAGTTTGGATTGGCTTTTTTTATTTTCACCATACCTCACCCTTATAATGGGACCCACCACAGTTATGTACATGTACGTTCATATTTTTCTAAAATATAGTTTCACTAAGATTAAATGAAGTCATGAAGTTTACTTTTGTATTTACTAGTGTTTATATAATTATGCCTGTATTTTGTAGGGTTTTCTAGGTGCGTGTGACAAGGGTCCTCTGACTGGACATAAGGTGTCAGGAGTTATTTTTAAACTTAAAGACGGTATGTGAAATAAACTTACTAATTTTGACATTGAAATTCAGTTTTTGATCCTTTCAATATTGTATTATTTTGGAAATCAAGGAACAAGGCAAGTACTGGAACAGATTTCAGGAAAAGTTGTTTTAAGGGTACCTGCTTGCTAGTACTAGTATATCACTATTTGTAATATTTCTGAAAACAGATGTAAGAAAATAGTTTTGGTCTTCAATCCACATCCTCAAGATAAATAGCCCAGCACTCTTGTGACTGTGTGTACCAGACCACCCAGGCATCTATACAGAGTTACATCTTTTCCTTCAGTATTCACCTGTCCATAGAAATCAAGAAAACTTGTTCTAAATATGCATTTTTATACTTTTCATACAGGTGCACATCATATAGTGGACTCTAGTGATTGGGCTTTTCAGCAAGCTGCCCAAGGCGCTATGGAAGATGGTAAGTTAGTCCCAAATTCAAACTACAATAAAACCTTATTATTAAGACAACAGTAATCAAGGGTTCAACGCAACAGTGTCGTAACTCATATTGAAATAAGAACAAGTTACGACAGTGTTGCGCTGAGCCCTCGAATTGTTGGAATTATGAAAAGTGATCTTCATAGTATGTTGGTCTCATTATCAAATTAATACACAAAGGAAATCCAGCAAGCCAGTTCCAACATAAGCTATCATTATAATGTGTGAGGTGGTTGCTCTGTGAGGTTGTACTTTAATTATTTACCTAAATTTTATGATGCAAGCATTACCATTTGGTTACTATCAACTACCCATCTGGCCTCAGCAAAATAGTACAGTCCTAAGGTTATAAAATTTGAGTTTGGCCTCCTAGGTCTGAAACAAACTGTCAAAGTTCAGTAGGATTGTGAAATCAGAAATTTAATATAACATCTGAGTTTGTACTCAGCCTTTGCTGAAATCCTGTGACTTGTTTTAACTAAATTTTCAATGTGATTTGAATAGATCAACATTTTTATTGGGCTACACTATAGTATCACAATTCTTTCATCCATGATCAATACACTATTGATAGTTCTCCTCTATTATGTATTATATCCAAGATTAAAGCTTTAAATTATTTTCAGTGTTTGAGACTGGACAATGGCAGTTACTGGAGCCTGTGATGTCTGTTGAAATTAATGCACCAGTAGAATTCCAGACCACAGTAATGGCAGCTCTCACAAAACGCAGTGCTATCACGCAAGGAATGGAACAAAATGAAGGATATTTCACTGCATATTGTGAAGTAAGTTATTATAATATATATTGGATCGGATCGCCACTTGACCACAGCCCTAGTTTTAATACAGATGGTTCCAGGTACAAATCAAGTCCAATAATGTTTTAATACAGATGGTTCCAGGCACAAATCAAGTCTAGTAATGTTTTAATACAGATGGTTCCAGGCACAAATCAAGTCTAGTAATGTTTTAATACAGATGGTTCCAGGCACAAATCAAGTCTAGTAATGTTTTAATACAGATGGTTCCAGGCACAAATCAAGTCTAGTAATGTTTTAATACAGATGGT
This sequence comes from Lutraria lutraria, assembly GCA_964023205.1. Classification (NCBI taxonomy): domain Eukaryota; kingdom Metazoa; phylum Mollusca; class Bivalvia; order Venerida; family Mactridae; genus Lutraria; species Lutraria lutraria. The sequence continues at coordinate 36,332,675 of OZ026842.1, read as the reverse complement.
TCCAGGCACAAATCAAGTCCAATAATGTTTTAATACAGATGGTTCCAGGCACAAATCAAGTCTAGTAATGTTTTAATACAGATGCTTCCAGGCACAAATCAAGTCTAGTAATGTTTCAATACAGGTGCTTCCAGGCACAAATCAAGTCTAGTAATGTTTTAATACAGATGGTTCCAGGCACAAATCAAGTCTAGTAATGTTTTAATACAGATGCTTCCAGGCACAAATCAAGTCTAGTAATGTTTTAATACAGATGGTTCCAGGCACAAATCAAGTCTAGTAATGTTTTAATACAGATGGTTCCAGGCACAAATCAAGTCCAATAATGTTTTAATACAGATGGTTCCAGGCACAAATCAAGTCTAGTAATGTTTTGATACAGATGGTTCCAGGCACAAATCAAGTCTAGTAATGTTTTAATACAGATGGTTCCGAGCACTGTATTTACTTATTTTGTGAATGATACAAAAAAAAATGAATTAAAGATATGCATTTTGTGTGCATAAATATTTGAATGAGTAAGACAAGGTATGGCAACTTCTAGTTAAGGCCAAGTATTGTGAAATTGGTTCAAGTCTCCCAGTTGCATCACATTGTAATTAATCTGCTTACACATCACATTTAAGTTTTCTCATCAGATCATAACATCCTTGTTTTACTATCCTTTTTCAGGTACCTTTAAACAGTATGTTTGGTTATTCTACTGAGTTAAGGTCATTGACCCAAGGTAAAGGTGAATACACTATGGAGTACAGCCAATATTGCCCCGCACTCCCGGAGACAAAACGAGAAATGATGGATGAATATGAAAGAAGCAAAATGGAAGATGGGGCACAAAAAAAGAAAAAGAAGAAAAATTGATGTTAATTAGGATTTAGTAAAAATTTAGTGTTTTTAATGTTATTGAATAATTTGAATATTTATTGACATTTTTATGGGGAATTGTACAATTGATGATTTCATCAAGTTGACAAGGAATGATCATACTGTTTGAAATTCTACAGTATTTGGAGTTAGGTGTAAAATAGGCATCAGCGGTTTCTGCTTACCGGTACCTATCTGACCTTATTTTTTTTGCCTGACCTCAACTTTTTTGGGCTCTGTCAATTTTTTTCTTACGGAAATTTTCATTACCATGTCTATATCTCCGAACTAAAGTAAGAAAAATTAAATTAAGGTCTGCCAGTCCTGTATTTTTAGGGAATGTTGTTTGCCTGAAACTAGCACTCCAGAAATTCTAAGTAGGCACACTTTAGTATGTCTCGATATTTAAGAATTTTTGTCATTAAAACATTAATGTAACAGCCATTTTTATGCATCAGATATTGTGTTCAGGGTCTTTAGATTATAAAACTTTGACATAAATCTCCCACTCTTCCACCTATAAGAACTTTTATTAATGTAAGTTTTCAAACTGAATGTAGTCTGTCTGAATATATTCAGAAATATATGACGAACGACTCATGAGATAAGATGCCACGTCTTGCTTGTCAGTTCTTGGAACAACACAAAAAAGGGTCAAATATTCCTTATTTAATCATAGTCCTTGCTACTGATAACACTGGTATGTAACCCCTTTTAACATGCATCACATAATCAGGGGGTGAAAGTTCTGGTCCATGCTTACTATTTATTGTTTCCACTGCACTTAGCTTCCGTTTTTTCAAAATTTTAAATTTTCACCCATGCAAAATTATGTATCACTGCATGTTATAAACATGCATTCCTCATCTCTGTTATGCCATCAGCATGAGGATTTTTAGTTAAAATCTGTGTTACTTAATCATGTCGGGCCATCTTTAATCAATTGTTTGTTTGCAGTAATTTATTACTTGACATTAATTAACTGTATGTTGTTCATTTACATTCATTGTTTGAGTGATTTTTTTAATGTTGATAAATGTCGACCAATTATAGATAAATTTGAATGCAAATAAACAAATCTAATACCATTCTTTTTTCTTCCTTGTATGGAATTATTGAGCTTCAGGAAATTGAGATCTATCCACATATGAAGTTTCATGTTGCTATAGCTCGACCATGTTTTTGAGCCCTGATGGAAGATGCACAAAATCAACGGTATATACAGTTCTTGAACATATTAAATTTATCTTATCAATATGCTTCAGTTAGATTTGTTCCAAATAGCTTTTGCACAGGAGACAACAACCTTCACACTGTATCGACCTTTTCTTCGAAAACAGCCGAGCTAAATTTGATCCCCTCCCCAAAAAGAAGTTTTACAACCTTGTCACCCTAGTTCATTTGATCAAGTGACTGTTATAGTCGGACAACAACCTGTGAATGATCAAAGATCAGCTAAGTCCATTTTGTAGAGTGAGTGGCATTTCGGAACGTTTCGATGGTTTTCGTAATATATAAATTATTTATACGGTAATATATATATTATTACTTATATATATAAGTTATTTGACCATCACAGCTGAGACTAAGTGCATAGCCCAGTTGGTAAAGGCGTTAACTATTTTACTTACGCAGCCTGGTAAGATGCTATGGGATCAAAACCCATGTGAACGTTTTTATTTTCCATTTTTATTTGATTTGTGGCATATTATTATTACAAAATTTTATTTCAATATTTGGAATTAATTTCATACGTGTTTCATTTAATTGCAATTCATGTGATTTGTCATGTAATTTCAATTTCATTTATTCCTTCATTAGCAGTATCTGGACTGGAGCCACTGTCAGAATCTAATAATTTGCTTTGTTATATTAAGTTATAACATGACATCGTCTGCATACTTAGTAACATTATTTTAACAGAATTTGATATTGATTACATATAATATATATACCCTTCTTAACATATTAAATGCACCGAAATCACGAGCAATGCATTATTTGAAAAAAAATAGTGGCAAGATTATGGATACAAACTAACGCAATTCAGTTTAATGTTACTAGTGCTGCGCACTGATTTCAGGACCACGTAGGCCAACAAATGTAAGAGGCCAACAGTGGCCTACAAATATAAGGTCGTGTTTCGTTATGTACTTGGTCATTGTATTACTTATCCCTATTTTAAAGAATGGAACAATCCATGACCTTTCGTCACGACTCACTGCTCGATTTCTATCTACACTGTAGAAAGCTTTATAAACAGATTCTGGGACCAGTCTTTGGATAATTGCTGTTTCACAGGATGGTTTAAAGATTACTTATCGAGCCAACCAATCACAGTCTTTAAAGAACTCGGCTCGACAGCCTTGAACCAATAGGACAACTTGAGATTTCAATTCTTGTGGGGAGCATGATAATAACATCAAACAAGAATAATTTCAGTGAGTTTATTGTCAGAATAGAATTGAAATACATACAGTCATATAAATAATGCAAATAATTTTAAATATAAGTCATACTTGGGTTATTACATGCTCCTTGTTCCCATATAATTATTTAACACAGTAATATAAATGTTGCCTATTTACACTATACACAATCCCAGAAAAGTAAATTGCTGTATAAATTTTTCATTAAGTTGGAGCCAGATCATCTTAAATGAAAATTGTGCACAGAAAACCATTAAAAAATCATCGTATCTATCGTCAATTTATGAACATCACTACAAATGGATATAATTTATCAGAGTATGACATCTTAATTATTTTGCACACAGATTCAATGAGTAATTACCAAAGCAACATTTAGCGAAGCTATATAGTATATACAATAAATACACACAATCATAATACATGCACAGTAGGCATTGATTTCATTTAAAATATTAATAACTGAGCTGTTTTTTATACAAATATATAGAACATATAGCACTTGTTGTAAAAACATGCAATGTAATTATAAAGTGAATATATACATAACTTATAACTAAGTGTATAATAGTGCTGTCCAACAATGCACTCCTGACAACATGAAAATCATTAATAAAAATTTCTTACACAACAAATTATTGATAGCCAACTAAAATATACTTATCAATATCATTAACTGTGTTTGAGGTAAGGAATGGCCAATCAGAAAGGTGCTTAGATACTGAGACAACCAATCAGAAAGTTGCTTAGATATATAAAGACAACCAATCAAGATGTCGCTTAGATATCAAGACAACCAATCAGGATGTCGCTTAGACATCAAGACAACCAATCAGAAAGGCGCTCAAGTATCAAGACAACCAATCAGGATGTCGCTGGAGCATCATGACAACCAATAGGGATGTTGCCTAGTTATCAAGACAACCAATCAGAAAGGCACTTAGATATAAAGACAACAAATCTGAATGTCACTGAATTATCATGGCAACCAATAGGAATGCTGCTTAGATGCAGAACAGTCGATCAAAACTTTGCTTAAAGTCAAGCAACCAATCAGAGTTGCTGAGGTATTGGGACAACAGTCAATCAGTCCTTATTTCAAAGAGAAGAGGCCTTCAAACAGTTTATCTAGGTTCACTTCAGAATAAGCACTCCTTTTCAACCATCTATCAATAAGGTCCTTCACAGTTTTGTATGCACTTCGTAAATTCTTATCATTTAATATTTCCTTTGCCTTGTCTGAAAAAATTAAAAACTGTATATTATACATTGATCAGAAAAAATGACTTTTTATCCATTCTCAATTCTGACTTGAAGCATTCTGATACAGAAAATTCCTGGAGACCCCATTTAACAAATTCCTTTTATCTCACAATATCCATTACAATTAACTAACAATGATATACTCAGCGTCACTAGAAACTTACCACCCTACACACTACTATATATTTCAAATTTTAACATCCTGTGTAAACTGCTTTATACAATAGTTTATATGACTTGGGTACCAAACTATGCTTATCATTTTAACAACACTTCACCGAGTGCAATATAAAAAAAATCAAATCGATATGTATTTTTGTTAAGGAAATATAGACAAATGTATGGGTGGTAAGTTTCTAGTGAAGCCAAGTTTATAAAGGGCGTGTTCAATGAAAAATAAATGCTTTACTGTACTAGAATTTCACTAGATCCAAGTTCAATATAACCATGTTTTACTATAACATCAGTTCTAAGAGAACCATCTTACCATCTAAGAATTTTGTAGTAAATATAAGTAAATAAACATGTATAACTCAGTCTGTTCTGAGTCCAGCAATCAATGGATGAAAAGTAAAAATTGTTTACCTTTCTCCCTTCCTGATAAACCAGTGCTTGCTCGGTCGAGATCGAACAAATATTGGTAGAAACTTATCTGTGTGTACAGCATGTTGTCAGTGTACTGAAAATGAAAAAATGTTGTACTGAAGAACCTCTTTTAGAGACGACTTCAATAATATAACCATCTCATTATTGTGGCCTCTTTTAAATTTTTCCTCTATAATTATGAGACTACCGGTATCTCAATTTTAAATTCTTGCTCTATAATTCAGCAAGATGAGAACAGTAGATCAATGCTCTAACCACTGTGCTAACCTGGCAGGCTGTTTAAGGTACATCTCTGAAATGTTTACTCTTAGCAAGATTTTGAGTTTTCAAAAATGTTATCTTAGCTAAAGTTTGTGTATTAAATAATCCTCCGAAGAAATAAGACCAAACTAATCACATATTTGTGAACAGCCAATTAGTTACAGATATCTTTAAAACACTAAGTTATGTTACCTCTGGTTGAAGATAAGCTCTGTTACAGTTAGGACACATAGGTCTTCCTCTCTGGAACATCAGGGGTAGCTTTCTGAGACGAGTGTGACAGGCTGAATCTTCACATTTCATCCAACCCTGAAAAATGCACAGTAAAACACATGAAAAATACTGAAAGGAAGATAGGTTTGACAATGGTGCCATTGCAGATACCACAGTCAGACAAATTTCAGCTCTATGACAAAATTTTGTTTAACTTCTGGTAAAAGTCTGGTAGGGAATTGTCTGCACTCATGCCCACTAAAATTTCATTGACTTTTAAGAAGATTTAAATCACTACATATTGAAGGACAGAAATGTTTTCATCTGGTCTTGACAGGGTTTTTCTTTATTATATAGTTGTCTCCTGTAAAGGGCTCCTTCACCTCTGAAAATGTATTCGAAAATCATGCAATTTTCCCCAAATTTTTATTTACTCCTTGAAATTTCATTTCCCTCAATTTGTTTCAGGTTATAAATTTTTCCTCAAAAGAAGCTTCAACCCTCTATTTTATCCCACTATCAAGGGCTGGAGCACCGTCCCCTAAACATAAAGAAAACCCCTGGTTCAGTATGTAGGCTCCTGAGGTAAAGAAATAATGAGTAACTGAAACAGGCTTCTGAGGTCATGATACATTAATGATCAAAAGGAATGCACACTTACCTGATAATATTGTTTTATATGGTTTCTAATGGCAACAGACAGTTTGTTCATGATGCTAACACTATGTTCATACAGTCTCACTGTACAATCCTTATTTGTGCACTTATTCAGCGCCGCTTCCAAATAAACATCCTTGAAAAAGAACAGAAAGATCCATTCATAATTTTTCTTTGTAAAAAGAATTTTATATGTCAAGTCGATAAGTGAATATCCCCTCCAATCAATGTGAACAATTTCACAAGGCAATAGTGCTATGACCATCAGCAAAACACAGTTTGGATCAGTTATAGAATAATTTAATAGAAAGATTTCCCTGTAATACATGTAAATTTCAAGTTATTAGTGGATTCAAGCACCTTTTATTATATCAAAATGACTTTATTCTTAGAATTTCTTACATGCAACCTTTTGCAAAGTGATGGCTATTCTAACAAACAGGCCTCAAACAATTCATGAGTACTCGAAGACAAACAACTTGGAATTCTCTCAATACAAAAGTGCCACAAGTGGTGCCAATGCTCATCTGTTCACCACCTCAGTCAGATCTATCCACCTATGAAGTTTCATGTTGCTACCTCTTATAGTTTCTGAGTTATGAGCTACATTAAAGATTTAGGACAGACACAGTGAACTTACTTATTCTTCGAAAATGGTCTAGCTTAATATGACAAAAGAAAAATATTTCAATGATACTTTATACTTACAGTGCTAACAAAAGGAGCATCTAGAATGTTTTCCCTGCCACATGTTTCAGACGGACATATAATTTTCAGTCTTACGCAATCTTTGTATTTTTCTTCATCAGTGACCTTGACCCCACCTAGCAACGCATCATCATCATCTTCATCGTGGTTTTGAACAGCATGTCGATAACCAGAAGAATCTAATCCTACAAAATGCATACAGGTGCTGGTATCAAATCAGTAACGAACAAAAACAATTCTCATAATGAAAACATTAGTGTAATGTCCCAGTATTAAACTAGAGATCTGTGTCATTGCTCAAATCTCAATCTTGTATTTTCAATATTTAGCTGCTTAGAAATCTCAAAGTTTGAAAAATATTGCTGGAAAAATTCCTAGACTACCCATAGCAGTCCTGTAAGTGTAGTTTTTGAACCTGCTGGCCACAAACTTATTGAGAACCTTGCATACATGGCAAATGTGGTATTGGTCTGACATATGTTAAGTACAAAAATGAGATTTTAGCTTAGAGAATGGTCTCAAGTTTATTAACCTAGGATATAAGAGTACTGCAAACTTAAAACCTATTTTTTCTTGTCAGAACTTCATTCATATTTATGAATATGTGTTAATTGAGTATGAAAGGGAAAAATTATTATAATTCTATTGAGATTCAGAGAGAAACTCAAAATTGAAAAGCAAAGTCTCAGAGTAATAGAACTCAAATCAAAATGATGACAAATTAACAAGATATTGTCATAAAAACATTTCTATCAATGGTGGAACTATGTCTAGCACAATTTTCATTGCAGATAAAAAGTTTTTTACTTTAAAAATCTTTTGAAAAAAGTTTTGAGACTTGTCTAGAAGTTCAAGATTCACATATCTAGACTACAACAAGAAGGATTATTATATTACCTAAGCATTCTGCTATATGAGCAGCATCTGTTCCTTCTATAGGATCACATAACCTTGATACTACAGGATGTACTTGATGAGCTAAGTAATACTTCGCATCTACAAGATATACAACACAAAATATAACAGGATACATATAAGAATACTGGAACAAAGTAGATATCTAAAAGCAACAAACCCACTCACCTACTTCATCGAAGGGGGGGGGGGGGGGGGGGTAAGTTAGTAAAGAACTAAGGTGGTCATTAGTCAATGGGAACAGCACTAGCCAATCAAATTTTGTGATACGTTGATACATACATATAATATAAAAAGAAATTTAAAAATGCTCTGACAAATCAGTTTTCCATTTTAAAACAGACAAAAATCATGTCTGTAAATCTGTTGTCATTAAAACTACTTTACTGTTATAGTAGGGATTTAAAATTAATATTAAGTAATTTTGTCAGAGCAATATTTTCGAAATATAGAGTAAAAACATAGATGCAACAGACGGATAAGACATACCTATTTTTAAACTCTCACTCTTGGCCAGCTCGTCTGGATGATACGCTCTTTGTGAAGCAGGTAAATTAGATCCATCCTAAAAATATAAATACAGTAAAATTGCAAGTCACAGATAAAATGTTCTTCAAAATCAAATACAGTCAAAGAAGCTACAAGAAGATAATAAAGTAAACCCCTGAATGTTATGCAAAATCGCTGCAATCATTAGGCTGAACAAAAAATGTTCGTTTGGAGTGCTCCGACCCAGAATTTATCACTGGGTTGGTAGGTTGGGAATTTTTTACTATATAACAATAGTAGAAAAAATGCCCCCCAAAAAAACTTACGACTTGCTTTGCTAGGATTTGGTTGGGAGTAGGTAGGAGCAATCCAAACAAACTTGTATTATTTTCAGCCTTACAGTATAACAGCTTATCTTAGTACCATACATACTTACCTCACAAACCACATAAGCCACAGTATCACCACCTTTTATACGTTTACCACCTTTACTGTTAAGTCTTAAAGCAACTTGTACATGAGGCAAACTTTTCTTATCAGGATAGTCTTCAGGATTCTTTGTAAGTTGCTGAAATCATGAGATAATACAAGGTATAATCCTGGTATGTTAACAAAGCAGATCAGACAAGTTATAAGTTTACTAGAATTGCAAGAATTATGAGAAACACTGAATACCACCTAACTAGGTTAGCAACAATCTATTTAGCAGAAGCAGCTCTCCTACTCTCAGTAATTATTAAGTGACCTTGACATGACACCAAAACACTCAAATACAATCCCAAGCTAGGTTGCAATATACCAAATTTTGTTACAATAGGTCAGTCTAAATTAACATTATTAAAAAGAACACAAATTGTTTCACGTGGCTGGCCCCTGCCGAGAAAACATCGCACTCTTATTTATTCATAACCATGCTTATGAATTTTGTTGACCATCCTTACAAAGAAGGTTGGTTGAAAGCAACGCAACACGTTTTATTGGTTGAAAGAATGAAAGAAAAATGCTCAAATATTTTCTGGGTCATTGGATTTATTAATGAGTCGGTTGCCTAACTTCAAACCCAACCATTCTTTAAAGGTAGCCTAATTTTCATACTTTCATGAGAATTTACCTTTCTGATAAGATACTGATCAATAAGTATCCTGTCTTCTTTCACTTGTTCACCAACTTCACTCAGTTTGTTATGAATTATTTCCACAACATTCTCCCGAGATTCCCCAGATAAAATTGTAGACACGACAAAACTAATAACAGATAAAAAGATACATCTTATAATTTTTTCTCATTGGTTCAAGTAATTAAGTTTACTGAACAAAAGGCCTCCAGCCCATATACATTTACAAATATAGGAGAGATCATGTTTGTATACAGGGGTATTCATATGCAAATGTGCCCACCAGCTAGCTATTGGTGAATGGCAGATTATTTTTGTTCATTCATCCAATAGAGTGCCGGTGGCAATACAATACTTATATAAAGCATACAGTCATGTATTGACAGAGATTCAATGTCACACATATAAAGAATAATTTGGCAACTTTCCAGCTTTAATAGAGGTGAAAGGACCCAGTTGTAAATCCGGGGCAGAACAACCAACCTGCCATAACCTAGCTGAACAACTCACACTCACACGTGTGTAGTTTGTCTAGCACTGGTGGGATTCGACCTCAAAGCAGTGTGTAGCTAGATAATCAAGCATACTTAAGGGTAAAAGTTGAAAATTAAAAAAATAATGAAAATTTGATGAGGGAATCGGAACAACAAAAAGCGAATTTATTGACATCAGTATCAGTCGATCTAATCAAATATGGGGGCCCACTCATTGGATTTAGGTGATTTGGAAAAATGACTTTAATGGTGACTATTTTATCTACTACAACAACAGTACAGCCCTTAAATATACTTACTCTCCAACCTCTTTAGACAATCCAGACCAGTCTCTCCTGACGATATCTAACCCCTTCTTCTCTTCCTGCGTGACATATTTACCATCAGAAGTTTTATGAACACTCAATGCAGCATATTTCTTTTTTTTCAACAACAGCATACTTTTATATACACCATCTATATCAATCTCCAGCAATCTGTACAGCTTGTTCACCTCAGCTTTTACCTAAATGAAAAAGGTTACCAGAAATGATCAGAAACTAATATGATAAACAGTCCTTTGATCCAAGTCTGTATGAAAACAACAGCCCTTTAGGCTTTCCCATAAACAATATACCTTGAATAATGGCCAGAATATATCTTAGTCCAGGATTAAAAGAGTAACAGACCTAATTATACTAATTTATTTCCGACCCCCCTTTAAAGAACTATTGACGTTTTACATAAATATTAGACAAGAAATGAAATACAAGCAAGTGTATAAACAAAGATGTTGATAAAATCAGAAATACGTGATTTCACAAATTGTAGATCTAAAACTTTGAATTTGACCATAATTATAATTAATTTTTATGCATACAAATGTTTCAAATTTACTGTTACACTACTTGTGATTTCATTGACCCTTTAAATTTTTACAAGATCAGTGTCATTTATTACCCTAAACTTTCGATGTCTAGTGAGTGACCTATTGAACAATATTTTCATCAAGAACTTACCTTGTTTCCTAGTTTCATAACTTGTTCATAATCTGTACAGTTAGAATTAACCATAATAGAATCTGTATCACCATAAATTACATCTAAATTCAACTGAAATCAATAAATCAATCAATCAATCAATCAACTTATCTAGCATTGAATTAATTCATCACTGAATCAATCCATCATTGAATCAATCTGTAATTTCAAATCAATCAACTCATCAATTTATCATGAAATCAATCAATGCATCAATCAATCATGTAAGTGTCACTTAAATCACAGAAAATTAAAACTACAGAACTGTGTATAATTTTGAGCAGCTTTTGAAACTAGCTACCAAAATAGTAGAATTATATTATTTATCTTGAGCTTCATATGAAAATAGGAAATTTTTTAGCTATTCCCTGGTAAATTTTACTGATCTTTTTCTTAATAATGTTAGGGAAGTAAACAGACTAAACTACTAAATATCAATCATGCTTATTTATACAATGAATGGTAGACCCAACAAAGAAAAGTTGGCACAGTAATATATACTTACACCTTGAACAAGTTCTTGTGTTTTCTTCAGAATCTGTAATATAAAAGTATCATAACATAAAATACCAATATCCAGTCAAACCTGTGAACAAAGGCCACCCTTGGGAAAGACATTATGTGGCCTTGTTGACAGATAGCCTTTACAGTACGGTTCGGGTGATTTGTCCGATTTTCGCGAATCGCCGCGGAATTAAAATCGCGCTAAGCCACAGGTAGATCGCTTCAACGCGGCGATTTGAATTTTGGAGCGACGATGATCGATGGTGACCGTCACCACTGAAGGGCAATAATTCGCGGTGGATTGCAGCGACGATCGCTCAACCCGGTGATACGAGATGTCGCCTCTTTAGTTTTCTCAAAACTTCCAAATTTCTTGTCAATAACAGTGTTATTCACACATTATTTAATTGCGCTTTTGTGAACAAATTGTTACCTGATATGTGTGAAAAATTAGTGTTGACATAAATTATAATCAATGAGTGTTGAGAACTTAATAGTAGTTGATGAGCTTTAATTAATCTGTCAGCTTTCGTATATTATTGCGCGAAATAATATTACATGTGAACAATTGGACTGGTTTTATTGACTAGAGCACCGAGCTACATAGGTAAAATGAGAGACTGCGACTCAGTCTAAATTCTCGACCTGGTACTCGATAAATAAAACACTAAAAATAGACATATTAATCTCACCCTGTACATAACGCTGCTTATGTAAAACATAGCTACACAGGTTTACATATTCGCTTAGCAATTTGCCGGTATTTCTACATATTTACTTCAAGAATGGGATTTCCTACTTAACAAAATTTAATCAGATGTCTGGATTTCAGTCGGTCTTGGCCGACGGATTTAGTAAGTGTTAAATCCTGAATTATCTTACCATGTGACTGTTTTCAGAAAATGAACGGTCAACAGAAAGCGAAAGTAGAAGAAAGATTCACAATAAATATCATTTTATTTACTTGAGAGTCGGCTTTAGACGTTCGCGAATCACCGCGATCCATCGGTGATTAGCGACATTGCGGTGATTTGCGTTTTTTCAAGATCGATGCCGCGATGAAAATCGCCGCTACGGGTGATAAATTGATGATTACGAACGTGGGGGAAACGCGGAAATCGGACAAATCACCTGAACCGTACTGTATTTGTAATTAAATTTCTAAATGAAAGCAAGGAAGCTAATTGTAAATTTAACAATCAGCCACTGAAGTAAACTAGAGCTGTCACCAAGGTGACTAATACCCCCGCCGCCGCTTTGACACTAATACTGCAATAGTACACTATATGGCTAGTTCAGGGGAACATAACTCTGGAATGAGTGAATCGCTGGGCATGAAAATCGTGTCTTGCACATCTACACTTCATGGTGATAATATATTTCAAGTTTCATTGCAATAGCTTAAAAAATGTGGAAGAAGTTCGCTTCACAAACTTTATGCGTACAGACGGACGGACTGACCAACGGACCGACAGAGTGACTCCAATATACCCCCCTCTCAAACTTTGTTTGCGGGGTTATAATTACAAAGAAATTTGAGGGTACACTCTTTACTCACCTCTCGACCTTTCATAGTAATTAATGCAGCCAGAGGTTTGGCGTAAAATCTGGAGAACGTGAAACCAAGACAACCGTACATACTGTTCGCTGTCAACTTCAAAGCTTTCTGTCGGATATCATACTGAAGCAAAAAAATAATCTTTTAATTTTCAACTAACATGGAATACAGGCCAATTTGTACAGTTTCTTTTTTTTCAATTAAGCTCAAGTTTAAGGAAGTTAAAGCTAGGTTAAAGCATGAATAAGATTTAAATTCATAGCATTCTATAGTAATTCTGATCATAAGATTGAATAGATTTACCTGCATCAGTTGTTCAGGAGACAAATTGTCCTGTTTCATCAAACTTTTCACTTGTCTTCTGCTTTCTACCAATTTTCTTATCTCAGTTGGCAAGATGCCAGGTTTTAAGTCAGGATCTGGTAGTTCAATTTTTTCCAAATTTTCTTCTTCCTATAAAAGTTCAAAATTACATATAAGGTGGTCAAAACAATGTAAATGTTTTTGACTGAGAGGCTGGGTCTCGTTTCATAGGTACAACACATCAAAGCAAAGACGGCATTTCTAGACCTAAATAAAGGGTACAGTTAAACCTGTGAACAAAGGCCACCTTAGGGAAAGACATAATGTAGCCTTTATTAACAGGTGGCCTTTATTTGCAGGTCATTTTGTTCTAAATAAACAATGACGGTGTTTAAATGAATGGCTGTTATTCATAGGGTGACCATATTAGAGTCGTCTGCTAACACAGGTTTGCTTGTATGTTTAAAGTAAGAATTAGAGGTTTTAGATCTTCCTACATCATTTCTAGGGACAAGAAACCCTAAATATGAATTTTCTAGCCTAAGGATGATAGCATTCTTCAAATGATTCCATCAACATCATAAAGAAGACCAGTTCTGTCAGAGTTAAGCTCAAGTGATAAATCACAGAAAAATAGATGAACTTACATCAGCTGTTTGAGGTGAGTCAGTTCTGTCTATGGTTGTAAAACATATATTATACTCTTGTATGATAGATGGATATAAACTGTTGAAATCTAACAGTAAGATAAACTTGTCGTAGAAACCTGAAAATAGAAACAAAGGAGTGAGTGAATAGTGAATTGTGCTAGTGTTATGTCTGATTTTTTACTTATCAAAATTATAATTGATAGTATTTTAGTGAAAGTGCCGAACTGTCACAAATTATAGCTGTCATATTTAAGTTCTAATTCATCACTTATGCTGAATCAGAGGTTATAATTTAAGAGTTCCAGGGGCGATTTTTCTGGTTAAAAACCTGGATGAGAAATACTGTGTTTAATAACCATTGAATGGTATTGTTTAACAGAGAAGTGGGGATTTAAAGGCATTTCAGTTATCACAATGTTTTTGTCTATGTTTGACCAAGGTACTCTAAACAGTCAGTCATCCTAAGCCCTTCACTTCCTCCCAAATTTTCATAGTATTTGCAGTGTTCTCAGACACGATCTTGAAATCTGCAGGAAATTACAGCAGACTGAAGTGGTCACCTGAGAGGTATAATGAAATGTAATAACTTACCTTTCTTTGGTTCTAACACAAGACCACCAGTGTAAGCAGGTTTACGTCGACCTTGTGTCTTTTTTGATGTGCTTGAATCAATTTCATCATCTTCCTCAACCTGAAAGATAAAAGTTTACTAACATTATCTATATATCAGCATGTGGATTAACAGATGTGATTACTCAAGATTATCAAAAGAAAGTTCAACACCTCAAAGAATAATCCAGTAACCCCTCTTACACAATGCTCACAACAATGTTATTCTAAGGTGTCAAGACATTCCCTAAAAATATGACCTTGACCTTGGACTTACAGATCAAACTACAATCTCTTGTTTGATTTTAATCAGTTTATGTCAGAAGATTAACTCCCTCTGGAACTTATAACTATCCTCGCTCGATCTCAAAATTCGACAACGTCTTATAGAAGGGTCAATGCTAAATACCTCAGTTTGCTAGGTGCGTCTTATAAGCGCATGCGTCTTATAGTTGAGCATATACGGTAATACGTGTGACATTTAAAACATCATTTTTTCTTATTGTTTTTTTTTTCATCATATCATACTCCAACTGGAATCTCCATTATACTGCCCTGGTTTTAATTATAATATAATTATAAGTAACAGTTGACAATATCAATAGTAGAATAGTTAAGACAGTTCATATAAAATACAGTCAACCTTTACTTAAAGTGAATTTTGTCTTATATCAGCCTGGGGGAGGTAATCTACGACTAGGCATTTTTCTATAAAGAGCAACTTATCTGAATTTTCCCAAGTTTACTTCCTTTTTATCATGGGAACAAACAAAAAAACATATTTAGAACAAACAAGAAAAAAGAAATACGTACCACAATTGCCTTCTTTTTATACTCCTTATCTGGTACAATGAAATCTTTCTCCGAGAAAGCATGGAGTAATAAATACTCATTTCTCTCAGCTCGTCCTCCCAGCAATGTCCTACTCTGAAACATAGAAGTATGACAGTTGAATCATATGATTTTAGGATTGTAAGGCCATTTCAATTTTAGTTGTAGGAGCCTCTGTGGTTGAGGTCTCTGTGCAGCCTAAAGCAACAGTGAACAAATGTTTGGAATGAGATATCCTGACAGAGAAATATATGAACAACAAGAGTGCTGCAAACGATGCCAACACTCATCTGTTCACTGCCTCAGTGAGATCTATCCGCCTATGAAGTATCATGTAGCTACCTCTTATAGTTTCTGAGTTATGTGCTACATTAATCAGGGATTTTTTTGGGGCAATTTTATAGCCGAAATTCGGTCATATTCCCAATGGAAAATAGTATCTTTTTTTCCCAATTCACAGACAAAAATTCCCAATCCAAAAAAAAACTTGTTCTATCGGAGAATAAGTAGAATAAGTTGAACATTGCAAAAATTGTAGTTATACATTTTTTCCCAATTTTGATTAAAACACCGCGAAAATTCCCAATCCCAAGGGTATGGGTCATATTCCCAAAATACCGAGAAAAAACCCTGTTAATGTTTTTGTACAGACGATGACGCAACGATCACAATAGCTCAACATTTTCTTTGAAAACAGACAAGCTAAAAATAGTTTTGTGTCAGGCCAAATTAATTATATTCCATTATTCAAACATAAAATACTCACCATCACATTTCCACAGATGGATGTAATCTGTAGAGCTAAAGGTATCACATTTAATTCGTACATTATCTTCAGTATATGACTCGAATCCATTAACGTCATCTCAACCAGCTTCATTAACACCTCTGAGTTGCTACAATACGTAAATATTAAGTCAGATACAATGCTCAAACCAGTCTAAACAACTCAGGTGAGTCATAACTTAAGTCATATATTTTAAAATCAATTATAAATTTCTTATGCAAGAAAATGTAAATTAATAAAAACCCTAATGAACACAGAGATAACATCTCAAGAGAATATGCTTGTCCCCCTATACCAAACAGATTTTGTAAACAGATTTATGTTTTTACAAAAACAATGCCAATGATCATCAAATCTGCTGAAATCCATGAAAAAAAAATGACATGAGATTTTCACAGGGCACTTCCTGCGCTTTTTTCCTTCGATAACAGAGGCCGAAATTCGGTGACTTCCCAATTGCAAAAAGGCTGTTTTTTCCCAATTTTAGGCAAGAAATTCCCCAAAATACAACGCTATTCGAACTCAGTAGTCTAACCTTTTCAAAATTTGGCCAAATATCGCGCTTGAATTTCCCAAAATGAAAGACTAAGGCCCCTTCCCAATTTTTGGAAAAAAGGCCCAGACTTCTCACACCCAAATTGTACCTGTACATGTTCCTGATAGTATCAAAGTCTAGGTCCACTCTGGATTGTTTTAATATCTGAGAAGTCAGCTCTGAAAGGTCAAAACTTTTCAACCGCATTAATTCCTTGGCCGATATTTTAATATCACACACAATACGACCACATGTTGCCGACTTCTCCAAGAACGATGACCCTCTTCCAGGATGACTCTGTAAAAAAGATTAAATTTTAAACTAATTTTAAACCGATTAAACTAAGAATTAATTCTACACTCATACCAACAGTCATGACTGCTTAAGTGACTCTGAATAAATTTAAATGATAAAACATTAAAATAATTTTCCTGAACAGTCTGAGGACTGTCTGAGAGCATGAGCAAAGTTGAAGTGAATGATTTACCCTCATCTTCTTAGAGATCAAATGCCAAATATGTAATTTTTTTAGCCAGATTTCTAAACTGGCAGCATTAAGACTAGACAGTTTTCCTGGATTCTGTTCCAGGACTTGCCTTGTCCTCTGCAAGTTACTGCTCCACTTAAATCAGTGGTTGAGAAGGAATAGCATTGAACAAAAGGTATTCCATCAAATCCCCACAGAGAAAATGTGCCATGCCGAGGGGTCGAACACGAGGCCGGTAGACCTTGCATTCTATCCATTAAGCATTTATAACAAACAGGCTAAATCAGCAACAAGCAATATTCATACAGTTTTACTTACAGATAGCTTTGGCATAACAGTCCTCTTTAATCTTCCAATCTTTGACCAGTGTGGTATTTTATTTGCATTGATTCTATGCAACAGAACATCTAAATCATAGCCATAAATATCATGACCCTGAAAAAAAGAATGCACCAAATTCTGAAAATCTATTTCTAAAATTGTTAATAGTTACTTTTACACAAACCTGTGTGAAAACTTGTCTGCACTTACCCACCCCACAAAACCAGTCCAAAACCCAGAACTAGTAAATTTCTATTTGGTCTAGTGATTTGATTCAATATTGTGTACTCAGGTTAGTGGTTAATTATTTATTCTCAATAGCTCAGGCTAGCACTTCAAACAATTTTTTTATACACACACTGATGAAAACAGTAAATAATATTCATTTAGATAAAACAATTTTAATCATTTTTTTTTATTAACATGTAAGAGCAATTATGAATCATTCTGTAAGTGAAATTTTTATTTTATAATGAATCACATGTCTGGTTTGCCATTTTGAGCTGGGAGAAAAATAGATATGTAAACGTTATCCAACAAAACCTAACTTTTGGTGCAGCCCCTAAAGTTTCTAATGGCAAAATCCGAAATAAATCATTGGAAAAGCACCTCAATTTACTTACAACAATTACATCAGCATCAAATTTATGTATTTTAGCCAGTAGAAAAGCAAGCAGAGCTCTCTCTGTGGGCATCATATCAACCTTCATCTTCTTGCTCTGAAAGGATAAAGTACCAGTATATACAATCCAATCTGAGAGAAAGGGTCGGTCACAGAACTTACATGTGTATACAGAAGATGCTGGTATCTGGACAAAATTGAACAAAGAACCTTTTTTCAGTAAGGAAATGTGGACTTGACATTTTCTCGCATAGAATTTTTCTTTTCTTTAAGATAAGCACATCAATTCACTTGCATAGAATGCAAAAACATTTTTCAGCATACAAAAAACAGATCAATTTAACAGTTTTCAACAAATGAAAATCTTCCTTTTCTACAGTCTTTGGATTTAGCCTGGACCTAGCCCACCGAAATGGCCATCGGGCCAGTAAATTTGAAAAGGTCAGTGGTCCGATGGTCTATTAGGTAAATATCACAGTTTTACAGTTATATTTCCCATCAAAAGGTGGCCTTTATATTGAGGTTTTGCTGTATGATTTGACATTTAGAGAGAGGTGGGTCTGATTTTTTAATGAGGGTTTAACATGAAGTTTTACAATACAATAATAAGTGGTCTTAATTATACATGTGGTTTTATTGTTAAATTTTACATCAAGTTTATTATTAACTTGTCTCACCTGTTTCTGAATTTTATCTTTGAAATCCCACGGAAAAATGCAATCATTGGGTTTGCTTATCACTGAAAGAAAAAATAAAAATAAAATATAATCAAGGGAGGTAATTTTAAAGTGAGACAAAAGTTATGGTTCTTGCACACAGCAGATCTTCATGTTCTTCAATATTGTGAAAAAAATAATTAAAAAATAACATAATCAGTTTTTCACACAGACACTAGAAAAATGTGTTTTGGTGGATGGATTAATGAATTAATGTTATTATATCCCTACAAACTCTTGTTAAAAATGAACATTTCTTGTTCATTGCTATTTATTGTCTCACCAACAGCCAGGGTAATTAGGTGACTTCCAGCTTTAACTGTGGAAGAAGGGCCCTGGAGTACACCTGGATAGAATCACTGACCAACCATAAGCTAGACGGAGAAATATATGATACAAAGCGTACATGATGCAATTTGTACATACCACAAAAATGTTGTTGAAAAGCAGGATCTGGGGCAGGTTTGTCCATATAGAAGGAATTGTGAATCAAACATGATGCTGCAACTATCTAAAAACATAAAATGATACATTTCTAGTGGTCACAATAAACTAAACTGAACAATTCACAAAACTAAGACAAAATATAATTTAGGGTTGTTTAGAAAATTTCAACTTATTAATTCATAAATTCATATTAAATTCACGATTTTCACACAAAAATGTTAAAAAACTGTAAAATAAATACAAGAACAGTATGGATTAATTCATAGTATAAACATTTCTATAAACTCATTTTTCATCCTTGTATTTCCATATATATATTTCACAAACCTCATTCTGGTGTGTTTTATTGTTAGGTAGTGTCCTCATGTTTAAGGTCATAATGGTTAATGGTGGAGGGCTGAGATTTTTATCTGAACACACTGTTACACTGTCTGGACTCAAAACAAATACCTAGGGAAGAAAATCATTAAATTACACATAAATGACTATGACTTGTATATCAAAACAATACTACTGTAACAAACCATTGATTTCTCTTGAATATTTATTAGGCACCCTATAAAAATGCTTTGAGCATTGGATCAGTTGTTGATTGGAAGAGATTTTTGTTAAAGCAAGGAATACTGCCATTTTTTTAATAGACCCAGTAACACAGAAATCTGCAACATTTGAAGTTTTGAACAAATTTCCTAGTTGGCAATTAGTTTGTTCTTCAAATTCATTTTTCAGACTGTGAAAACCTAAAATGACTGGTTCTACACCTAGACAATGATAAAAAGGCACACAAAAATTAAAGTTAAATTACTTACCTCTAGTTTACACCAACTCACTGGAGGATTTGTAATCTCTGAAAAGCATATGAGACAATTTTCATTTTTAGCACACTATCGAAAATTCAAGCATCACAAAAATATTAACCTTTGGTCAGACAAACTAAATAATTTCTATCAATTTGAAGAAAATTTAACAGACCATCACATGTTTACAAAATATTTATATGAAATGTAGAACAATCAGCATATTATCAGGAAACCAGGTATAACATATCACTTACGTGGACACTTCACATCAAGCCAGCCAGGACCCTTCATCTTTCTATCAATTAGAAATCTCTCTAGGCTGAAAAAAGGAAAAACAAAAATTTTGTGAATCCTTAAAAATCTATGTGTTCTTTTATAGAAAAATTTAGCCAATCAAATAAGCTTAATTAGAGGGCACATGTTCTCCAGGTTAAAATGCTTGAAACAGTTGTATCTAAGGCATTTATCCACACCTGCTGACTATTCCTGTGATGTGAGCTTTTACTTGTGGAAACTTAGTACTTAATAAACATCATTTAAACGACAAACGCAAAAGTCTGCAATTATTATAATTTGTAAATAAAATCCACTAAAAGATGATAATCCTGCCAGGACATTCATTAAGCTTTTTCTATGATTTAATTAAAATCTTGATAAAAGAACATAACAAAATTATCGAGCAATATAAAGCACAATTTATGATAGCCTATGTACCTTGAAGTGTTGGTACCAAATAAATGACTGAATGTTTCTCCTTTCAAATCTGATGGTAGAGTTGGCCCATCAGCCTGTAAAATGTAGAAAGTACGCCATTAAACAGAATGACAATACAAGTAACAAATCTTTCAAAGTACTATTTCAAATCAATACAGTTTTTCATTATAAACAAGAAATGCAACAGTATCACAAAAACAGGGTTTTAACAGTAACTTGAGTAGAATTGTATTCCTACTTTCAGTAAAAGTGACCTAGAACAAAAATCCAGCATCGGTAAATACAAACCCAAGCTAGGTCTCCATGACGATTTGATACATACTTGGGAGCAATTGGTCAATCTGAACTAAAGGTAGCAAACAGACACCAATTGTCTGATCCCACTATCTGATCAAAGACACAACAATTACTTTAACTTTGTTAAAAACCTGAGTAATGATACTAAAAGGCTAAAATGACACATGTATGACGTCTCCAAAAAAAATGCTTATTTATTACACAGTATGTCTAAGTAACATCACATTTAAGGTACCCTGTCACAAGGTGATTGGATGATTTGGAGACATTAAGCAATCATAGGAACCTTTTCATACATATGCTTAACGTGTGTAATTTTCTGCCTTTAATCTGAGGATTCAAGGAAAAATCACATTCCTGT
This sequence comes from Lutraria lutraria, assembly GCA_964023205.1. Classification (NCBI taxonomy): domain Eukaryota; kingdom Metazoa; phylum Mollusca; class Bivalvia; order Venerida; family Mactridae; genus Lutraria; species Lutraria lutraria. The sequence continues at coordinate 36,311,101 of OZ026842.1, read as the reverse complement.
TTCTGCAGCACATCTGGAAGTGCTGAAAACATGTAGATAACATAGAAAGTTACGGATGTAATAGCATGCTTACCGCATATCTTATTTCCAGATAGTCACTTTCAGCCGGTACATCAGCAATCTCAAAGGCATAGTTCTTTGATATTTTCTGTAGAAGAGAAAGAGTTGTAGCTGGTCACCTTAAACATCTGATTTCGTACACTTAACAGACAAAACAAATTCAGGCACATAGAATATCAAGAACTTTTTTCAAGATGCTTGAAAGCAGTATGCTAACAATCAATGCAGGTTATTGCCTGGTCCCAAGCATATAAATCTTGAGAACCGAGTTAAAACCAAAATGTCACTTTGAATTTAAAATGTTAATATTATTAATTAAAGTCAGCATCTTGAGGACTATATATACACTAGCCAATTTTCTTTACATTAATTATTTCATGTTTGTTTTTCATTCTGAAAGATTTGGTCTGCACATTCAACACAAAATGCAGGGTTCTTAACTTATACAATATGTACTGGTAAACAGGCCCATTCCAAATCCAAAAAAGTGATTGTTTTTCTGAAGTTAGAAAAAACATCCCAAATAAAAGACTTACTGTTCACTTAAATGCAATAAAATTTCACAAGCTATTTTTTCCAATTTGGTTGGCAAATTGTACTTGGTCCTTTCCAAAAAATGGGAAGAATCCAAGAAGTGATACATACCCTTGTTTTAAACTTTCCAATGTGATATTTCTCTACAATTTTCTCGTTAAATTCAGTATAAACATCCATTAGATTAACTTCAAAACCAGTATCTGTCCCAGTCTTCATACACATCTTCTGCAAAAACAGTTTCAGAGAGTTCAATGCCATTTTAAAACAATATTTTAGTTACAGTCAAACCTGTGAACAATGGCCATCCTTTGGAAAGACAATATGTGGCCAAAATATTAACAGGTAACCTTTCTTTGTACCAAACAATCGAAGATGTTTTTTAAAAGAATGGTCTTTATTCACAGGTGGTCACTAACACAGGTTTGACTGTATACAGCAGTTCATTAACCAGTTTTTCTGGATTTTATTCTAACCAGTACTATCTTACCCTTTCACATGGAGCCGGTTACTTCTCCAAATATGGTTAGTTCATTGGTGTTTCATGGCACATCAACAACTAATAGCCATGTAGTGTCCATTGAAATAAAAAGGAAAGCAACAAGCCATGTAATTAGATAAGGAGGAAAATCGACTGATGTAAAATTTTCATAGAAGGGAATGATTGTGATTCAAACAAAGATTGCTGTGACGTGTGTTATAAGTCAAGCACAATAACCACATGACAACAGCCTTATAACAACAGAAGCAGTAAAAAAAAAAGATCTTTTAATCTAAAATGAGTTTTAGATCAGACAACTTTTTAACATGCGAGGTTTCATATGAGGTTGGTGGCACAAACATATTTTCAAGTGCAGACATTTTTATGCTATGGATTACATAGTTATACATAGTTCATCAAAACATACATATACAAGATAAAGACTTCACAGCATGATAATCTACGGTGAGTTAATTGGAATGAAATACATGTATTTGTGTAAAATTACTATCAATTTTTAAATTCGTGTTTAAAATGCTTTCCTAGACCCCAGCTCACAATTTTGAACCAGGAACTTATTACATAGACCTAAGTATCTGAGCTAAGGCTTGCAATTATAATGCTCATATAGAAAGCTAGCGCGGCAGAATTAACTTACAGTGCGTCGTGGCAACATAAACAGTTGTCGTTCAATGTTTCTCACAGTGACACAGCAACTAACATGGATCTTAGCAGACTCTACCCAGACTTTACCAAACAGATGAACTATTCCTGAAAATAATACAAGACAAACATTTCATAACTTACACCAGACTTAAAGCTAACAGCCCAGGGTAAACATGTCAGGCATGCTTTTGTCAAGAGATATAGAAGTTGTATTATAATGGTCTGGACATGCTGAAGTAGTCCAATTTAAATTTTGAAGTGTGACCTTGACTTTTGAGCTACACACATGGATCTTAGGCACGATACAGGGTCTTATTATGGTGAACATCTGTGCCAAGTTATATCAAAATCTAATAACAGAGTTAAGGTCCAGAAAAGCATAACTGGGATGTGTGGACACTCACAGATACACAGGAGGGCTAGACAACACGAGTAAGCTGATTAAGGCAAAGTAAATAGTGCAGAAAATGCAACAAAAGACCAATAATTAGCATTAATTTCACATTTTCATGAATATTAACACAGTAAAACCTCAGATAGCCATCATCTCAATATATTTGAGTCACCTCATCAATTGACTACATACTGTCTGGACCAGTTTTCTATATATTTTTCCTTGTATATTCACTGTTTGTCAATTTCAAGACTGTTTAATTTGTGCGAAAGGTGATCTTAATATTGAAGTTTTACTGCACATCAGATTGTCTTAATAACTGTACAGAGGAACTTCAAAATAATGACAAAATAAATGAAAATATCAGTTAAATTGTGTATGTTTTCTTATGATTTACATTTCAACATAAATTCAGACAAATCAAGAATCAAGTGAATTATTTTTCCATCAGTTTCATTCTGAATCTAACTTCAACAATACCTGGATTTTTATATTGGTCTTCATACGCGTCCAACCAGAAAAATCTCAACACTTGATCGCCGCTTTCATTCGTAACAACCGGAATTTGTGACGTGTCAACTTGAACATCAACTGAACTTTCTGTCTGACTGGAGCCTTGTAAGCTGTCCCAGCCAGTGTTTACTGACTCTAAAGACCTGTAGGAGAAATTTTAAATGTTCTCAATTTTAAAACTTGCATCACTACAACAAGTTCAATATTTTTAGATGTTTTCCATTGTCAGGGGTGTCAAAAGAGCCAAATTGAAAATCCTGAAAATTACATGCGATTGACCACTTTTGTCAAAAGAGGGGCCTTCAATCACATTGTTTCCATATTTAACTCAGTTTGTTTCAAAGAAAATCCTTCACAGCAGATTTAATTGACCATAACTTTGCCATTTCTTGAGATATTTTCATCAAATAACTTTTATTTTGCTCAGAAAAATAGCTCTCTCAGGACAGATAAATCCAGAATTCCGGATTAAATCTGGAATTTTGACACCCTTGCATTGTATTTACAGAACACAAGATCAATGATTGAAAAACAATGCTCGAGAAAAGCACCCCACTTGGTAATTCCCTTGTTTTCCTTGACTTACTACAACTAGAGACATCATGATCTTTTAATCAAGACATCAGAACAAACAAAATAACCAATTGTTAACACTAACTCATTCTGACAGGTAATTTGACATACAGTAAAACCTGTGAACAATGGCCACCATTTGGAAAGATGTGGCCTTTACTAACAGGTGACAGCCCTTTATTCAGAGGTCATTTTGTTCAAAACAAGCAATGATGTTTTTTAACAGAATGGCCTTTATTCACATAGTGGCCTTTTATTCAGATAGTGGCCTTTATTCAGATAGTGGCCTTTATTCAGATAGTGGCCTTTATTCACATAATGGCCTTTATTCACATAATGGCCTTTATTCACATAGTGGCCTTTATTCACATAGTGGCCTTTATTCACATAGTGGCCTTTATTCACATAATGGCCTTTTTTCACATAGTGGCCTTTATTCACATAGTGGCCTTTATTGGGGAGGTGGCTGGTAACACAGGTTTGATTGTAACTGCAAACATAAAGCCTTTTATACCACCAGTAAGTTCTATTCATACATATTTCATAATCATTAGATAAAATGACATCAAAAGCGACACTTACATTTTTTCATTTTTCACTTTAAGATTTGTCAGCGGCTGCTCTATCGAGACTGGTTCTTGTTTCACGGCTGGTTCCTCTTTCACTTTGACTGGTTTAATGTCCTCCATATCTTCTTCAAAATCATCTTGAAAATCCATACCACATATATCTACAAAAAAGTAAAAATTCTAAGTCAGACGATAATAGGTTACAATCAGTAAAATGAAAGATAAACCCTTTTTTTATTTAGTTGATTGTGTATGCCGACATTGAGAAATATTACAAGTCTGGCTAAAAAAATAAGTCATGTTTAGGGCTTCGACAAAAAAATTATAGGTATAGTCCGACAACGACCCGTGAATGATCAAAGATCAGCTAAGTCCATTTTGTAGGGTGAGTGGCTTTTCGGAACGTTTCGTAGGTTTCTGTAATATATAAATATCAGTTATTTAACCGTCATAGCTGAGACTAAGTGCGTAGCGCGATCGGTAAAGGCGCCAACCATTTTACTTTTGAAGCCTGGTAGTCAAGATGCTATGGGTTCGAAACACGTGTGAACGTTTTTCCTTTCCATTTTTATTTGATATTTGACATTTTATTATTGCAAAATTTTATTTCAATATTTGGAATGAATTTCATATGTATTTCAGGTAATTTCATTTCAGGTAATTTCATGAAATTTCAATTACTTACTTGAGCCACTGTCAGAATCTAATATTTTGCTTCATTATATTAAGTTATATAACATGACATCCTCTACATACTTAGGAACATTATTTGAACAGAATTTGATTTTGATTGCATATGATATATATACCTTTCAAAACATAAATGCACCGAAATCACGAGCAATGCAATATTTGAAAAAAATAGTGGCAAGATTAAGGACACGAAAAACACAATTCAGTTTAATAATGTTACTAGTGCGGCGCACTGATTTCAGGACCACGTAGCTAGCTAGGCCTCTTACAGTGGTCTACAAATGTAAGAGGCCAACAGTGGCCTACAAATGTAAGGTCGTGTTTAGTAATGTACTTTGTCATTGTATTACTTATCCCTATTTTAAAGAATGGAACAGTCCATGACCTTCCGTCACGACTCACTGCTCGATTTCTATCTATAGGATGTCTCTAAACACAAATTATAACAATATGAGGCACAATTTATCCCCAAATATCCTGATACTTTTTGCCATTTCTTCAAACTTCAGGGTTAATCCCAAAATATAGTGTCTGTGTCCATTTGGTAACAGAAAACCTGTCTAAATTTTCTTGTGTCATCTGTTTACATACCTTTAATTTCCTCTTGAATATTCTCTTTCTCATCATCAACCATAGGACTACCTACACTGTCATATTGATCAATCTGTGGGCTCTCTTCCATCGGTTCTTTCTTGATTACTGGCTTAGGAAGACCCTAAAAATATCAAGTATTAACACTACAACGGCCATTCAAGGACTTGACTAGTAACTTCTGTCTGCAACCCCTCCATATATCAATACAGGAGTCTTTTAAATGATCGTGAGCTCATATGTAGAGTGAATCAATTCCAATCCTTGTCCTTTTTGGAACTTGTATACATCAACATTCAGCCATTTCAGCCACTTGCACTAATGTTTAGTACAAATATATATACCACAGAATAATTACAATTGATTAAAGTTCAATAAAAGAAATTGTATACCGTTGTTCAGAGATTTTCAGACATTAGCAAATACTATGTATGAAGAGAAAGGAACCAAAGCAAGAGTCAGAGGAAGAGACAAGGCAACTTTTCAAGGAGTTACAAGAGATGCCATCTAAAGTAGTAGGAAATAAAATGACAGAATTTAAGTAACAACCCAAGAACTAAACTGCTTTAAACAATTTTTAACATACCTTGACTTTAACAGGCTTTGGTTGTACCACAGTAGGTTTTCCTGTACTGAATGGCATGTGAGGTGATCTGAAAATAAATTCTTGGGAAGTAATACAACTGTTCAACACCAGTAGAGAAAATAACCTTACAAGTGTTCCAGTTATTCTGTATTTTTTTCACTTGGGCTAACTCAGCACCTACATCCAGGATCATCCGGTGACATAACAGTTTTTACAGAAGAGTATTTTGCTATTTAGTCAGATTTAATGCCATTTTCAACATTATTTCAGTTATATCACTTTGGGAATATTTGTTCGGAATAAAGAAAATTTGTCACTATTTGGGATTGGCAGAGACCATTAACTGTTCTCACTCACTAAAGGGAACAATCCTGAATAAGGCCGGTCAGTCAATTAAAGGAGTGTATGAAAACAAACTTACCTTACAGGAGGTGGACCAGGCAATCTTTTAGTTAGTTTAACAGGCTTAGGAATCATCATATCTGATGGACCACTATGTAACTCATTCATCAAATCACCAAGTAACTCATCACCTTTCAAACTTACATCTTTCTTTAATATGAAAAAGAGATTAGTATTTCAAAAAATAAATACAGACAAAAAGTTGGAGGACATATCAAAACAAGAAATGCAACAATGATGTCTTTGACCCAGAGTAAGGCCCCCAAAACACTAAAATAAAATCTAAAGCTAAATCTACATAAAACCTTTCCATGTATCAATCAATCAGACAATTTTTGTATATTTTTCCCTGGTTATATGTCCCTTTTCAACATCATTTCACTCACATACTGACAAGCACCTAATCAGTTTTCCTAGAAATTGTTCAAATATTTACCTTGTTTTCCACAGGAACTTCATAGACAACAAAATGTGTACTCAATGACTAAAACCAATGTTTTCACTGAAATGTTAGCAGCTATTTCTTATACTAAATGTTTGGATACATGTACAATTTGAGTTCAAT